>OX637557.1:6466853-7066853 GCA_951800025.1 Oligia strigilis | reverse complement strand
ACCTTCAGCACTAAATTGGTGTTCCGAACTGCTGTAACGATGTTATACTATATCTGTCCCTTTCTCACTTGTAGGAGCTATCTCGGTCACTCGTTCCAGTTCCAAAATTTGAATTCGTTATGCTGACAGAGTTAGGACTTAGTTAGATTAATTTTAGAATTCAAATGGAGTTTAGGACTCAGGCTGGAGAGAACTTGTTCCTTATCGAAAGGTTATTAAAAGCAGAAATGATTTTAGTTCTGTATCGTTGGTGTAGCAGTTCCAAGCGCTGCTCCTCAGCATGAGGTCCTGTGTTCGATTTCCAGGTCAGGCAAAGTGTTATTCTATCTGGAATTTCTTGGTAGCAGCCCGAAGTCTCAATTTGTGCCCGGTTGATGGCAATAGGCTCGCCCCCTAATACATGGGACTTAGACATAACTGGCGATATGTAATCTGCGATCGCGATTTATTTGTCAAACATGTAAAAAAAATATGGAAAACTAACTTTAATTACTACACAATAAGTTTCAATTTAGGTACGCTACAACTTCAAACATTTTTTTTATTTTTCTCAATGATGCTAGTCACTCTAAAATCAACTGTATTACCACTAAAATAAAGTTCATATTTTTTTAACTTGAAATAACATCAATTAGAAACATAAATTTGAATAGACATTAAGTGAAACACCCGACACACTTAGGTGTGATACCGAAAAAAAATCCAATGCGAGCGTTACATATTTGTAGCCAACATATACGTAACACATACGTAGCACATTCGTAGCACATTCGTAGCATATTCGTAGCAAACGTAGCGCATTCGTAGCATACGTAGTTTAGGCGCGTAGCACATGTAGCGTAACCACGCGTGTCACTGACTAATGGCGTAGTATTGTCTCTAAACTAATGATGATTGAATTTAATTAACATGACACGAAAATTACATTATTAAAGTTTCATGATTAGTTTATTAGAATGTCGGATTGTCAATATCTTTTAACCACCAACCCGCAATGGGCCTTTTTTTTTTTTTTTTTTTTTTTTGGGTGGGAAATCATCAAATGACCCCTCCCGCTCTGGGCGGAGCGGAAGGGAGTGTCAGACTCTTACTGACTAAAACCCACCCGTGTTCCTTCACTTGCCTGTGCCAGGGGCCACGGTATCTCTTTCGAACAACCCGCGACCCTGGCGGGCATCGGCCCTAGCGGACCCCGTCAGTTGGTGCTGACATCTCCTTGAGGCGCGCGTGGAACACAACGCGCCGTCGACCCGGGCCTGGTCCTTACCGGACGGCGAGCTGCCCATTGCTCGCCGCCCGCAAGCCCGCGCCTACGGTGGCCGGGAATCGGCTATCGACTCCCGACGCCCGGGGCGTCTCCTGCGGCGGCTGGGGGCGTGAGGGCGCAAGGATTGCCTCTCCCTCACGCGCTCCGCCTCCTCCTTCGCGAGCATCACTGCTTCGCAGAAGGAGGCGATAGCCTCCCATGCACTCTCGCTCCGTACCATGGCCCGGACTAGGGCCGGACGCGAGAGATCGCCGCCGACCCGCAATGGGCCTGCGTTGTTGATTATGGCTCACATACACAGTCCGCTGGGACTACGTATGTGGGCCATAAACACTGCAAGTACATCGGGAACCGAGGTTGTGCCAATAAGATTACTTTTAACTCTTTTTTCTCTTTCTTTATAATGGTAAGTTTAATATTAGCGACGATCGTTTAATATGTTTCTCAAGAAGGTCATTTAAAAAACTCCTTTCAACACTAACTTTACAAAAAGTTTTTATATCTCAGCACATGTTGCACTGTTCAAACCTCTTTTCGATTTTATAGACCTGCACGCTCCTATAGAACTTTTACTGTCTTCAATTTCCAATATATTGGATCATTGGTAAGCAATATAACATAAATATACTTCGCAGCAAACAAAGTTATGATTATGAAACAAGAATTTATTTCGCAAAATAAACAATTTATCTTTTTCAAAGAAACTTTGTAGAAACGGATTTCTTTTAAGAATTGAATGCTTTTGGGGCTGCAAGAGTTATTTTTGCGTATTAACCTACCTACGTGTAAGTAGGTATATAAAATTAATCTCTTTTTTATCTCAATGCGGGACACTGAACGCCGCCCTTTTTTTTTTGAAAAAGAAGAAAAAGAAAAAAGAAAAATAAATTTCTATTGTGTCTCGCCTAGTGTTTCTATAAAAGCCCTGCATCTTAAGAACCACTTACTCCCAAAATACAAGCTTCACTTAGTTTGGGAGTTGGTAGATCATCAATTACGTGCTGCGTGCTTATTAGAATATACTGTACATAGATTAATTTTTTGTTGTACTTTGAGAGCGAAATAAATTTATTATAATAATTAATTAGTGTCCATCAAGTGATCAAGATTCAAATACAAATGAAAATGTTACTTAACTCGCCCAATAACCATAACCATACCATAATCAGCCTATAACGTTCCCACTGCTGGGACACAGGCCTCCTCTCGGTGAGAGGGAGTGGGCCGTAATCCACCACGCGGGCCCAGTGCGGATTGGTAGATGTCACATGTCTTCGAATTTTTGGTTCTAGGACATGCCGGTTTCCTCACGATGTTTTCCTTCACCGTTTTTGAGAGCAGTGGTGATGAAATAATTTACACAAAGTAAAGCGCCTGTCTGGGTTCGAACCTACGACCTACAACTCGTAAGTCGCGGCCGTTACCACTTGGCCATCACTGCTCTCCTCTCGCCCAATAATTAATATTAATTATCTTGCGAAGTCGTAACTGAGTCCAGGAATTCACGTTTTACTCAGACATTTTGGCGTCTAGATAGTTGAGAGTTTTTGAGAAACGTTTGTAATGTTTCTTGTGGTTTATTTTCCTCAAAAATTCTTAAATATTTAAATATAAAAAAAAAATATAAATACTTGAATATTTCAGCAAAATATTAACACTTTTATAATTTAAATTGTCAAAACGGGACATACTGTCATGACGATGACGGTTCGAGTGTCGTCATACTTTTTTTTCCACTAAATCCACCTTCTTTATAGTGCTGTCTGTCGCACAAAATTAATATAATATTTTTGTTGGAATAATAAAATATTCGTAAGCCTCAATTAACAAGGTTTTAATATAGATTAGCGTTCATGTCACCTGACCAATAAAAGCTTTATTTTTACGCATATATTTTATTACGTAATTATAAAATAATCCACTCAATCTGTGTGGTTCTCTCCTCAAAAGACCTTTTCAGACACTAATCTACATGGTCCTCAAAGATTATGTCCGGATTTTTTATATACACATTGACATTGATGAATTTTATTTAGTTAGACAATGACATGAATATTTACTTTGTAAGTATTTTTTATTATTTAATTATTGTGAATGTGAGGACTATGTGGGTCATTTCTTTTTTCTTTCTTAGTTTTAATCATGATCTGGCAGTTTGAGTAGTTTATGCGGCCTACGCAAATGTTCTGTTTTTGATATTGTTCATAGAATCGTTGAGCTCCTCAAGTTCTGAGTTGAGCTGCACGATTTTTGACAAATGCGTGCACTGATTGGACAGGTCCGCTCAATCTGTGTCGTTCATTCCTCAAAAGACTATTTCAGACACCAATCTACATAGTCTTCACACGATCTGACCAAGATTTTTTTCGGCCTTTCTTCTCAGAATAGACAGATAGGAAACGCCGACCTCATCTAGTTTAAAAAAAAAATATGATTGACGTGTAAAAGTTTTTGTACAAACCTACTTACAGAAATACATCATTTATCAATTATTTATTTAATCTATAATTACTTACAAAATTAAGCTGAGTTTCTATATTTTTAGCTCTCAAACATTCTACAAAACAAAATTCTAGCCTCGGGGAAGACGTTGCACCTCCATCCCCTATCTTTCCCGTAATCTTGTCATAATCTCAACCCAAATCCCCCAAACACACAACACTTATTCTGTGACCTCTACAGATACATTTACATCTCTGACCTGACCTACGTATAACTTGAGGTCGGATTAAATAGGGTCCAATCAAGTAACTGACACATATTCGCAGTGGTATCTCATAATTGTGTTACTAGTATAACAGATATGTGGTGTGGAATATTTGCTTAAATGAGTTATTGGTTCTGGAGGGGCCAGGTTTAATTTGAGGATGATAATAAACCTTATTTGTAGAACCTCAATTACCTTCTGCCCGGACTTCGTACGACCGATAGTTGCGCATTGCATCGCCCGCGCTATTTTTTCGTTTTCGCCAAGCATTCTTACTGTCTTTTTTCTTGCTCAACTCCTAAGGGTTGTAGCGTGATGTTAAATAGTCTATAACTTTCCTCGAGAACTGGGCTATCAAATGTAAAAAGATTTTTTCAAATCCGTCTGGTAGTTCCAGAGATTAACGTGTTCAAACAAACAAATTCTTTATTATTATTATAGAAGAAGATAGTATGTAATACTACTACTTGATTACTTGATTGTAAAAACTTATTGAAATTTTATTGAAATTTTAACAACTGACGATAAAATAAAAAGGAGGGCGGAAAAAAAAGGGGCGGATTCTAATTTTGGTTGTATTACCTAAATATTTTATCGAAAGTGGAACTAAGGAAGTAACTTTTTAAAATTAATTTCCAAGAAGGGTTAAATTGGGGATGAAAGTTTTTATAGAAGTTCTTTAATTTTACTGATGGGAAATCTTGTAATTGAACTAAATCACTTCGGTCGATACTTGAGTGTTTTCTTTACCGATTTTAAAACGAAGGAGTAAATGAGAAAAATTAATTATAAAAACAAATAGGCTCAGACAACACAAAATCACGTAATGACACTTGACAACATGTAGGCATAGATGACAGGAGGAAATATATGGTGTGAGAAAAGATTCCTTTTTTCCTCTTTTTCAACTTTAAATCTAGACTGGCTTTGGGACTGGACCACATTATCTTTACTTTGCTGCGTGTAAACGGTATTCATCTTCCGGTGTGTAATGGTATTCAGGTAAATAAGCTATTAATATTCTTTAAAAAAATACCGCATTGAAGTCAGACCCCTTTGGGAATTACGATACCACAGGCAAACACACTGTACATACACGTACGGCATAGCTGTAAAACTTATAACACCACTATATACGTCTGTGGTTTAATGAATATACCAATAAATACTGCTTCTAAGTTCTGGTGTATAACTGCATACAATAGGCATTATCACAAACACATTCCATTTTCCCCTCTCTCCGATCAAACAAAGCCTAATAAGACATAACCTAATTGCTATCACACTTATCTACTAATTAGATAATTAGACAGTGCATATACGAACTAATATGCGAACCTACGTTATTATTGTGCCTCGCAAATGTATCTATTATTAAACTACAAAGGAGCTGAACGCAATTGAACGGCTGAACGGAATATCGGATGCAATTGACATGTATAAGTAATACATGTCAATTGCTATCCGATATTCCGTTCAGTTTATTTTATACTAGCTGCGCCCCGCGGTTTCACCCGCATAAGATTCGATCCCGTGGTAATATCGGGATAAAAGGTAGCCTATGTTCATCCACGGTGTCAGCTACTTCCATACCAAATTTTATCAAAATTGGTCCAGCAGTTTGAGCGTGAAGAAGTAACAAACATATAAACACACCCCCACACACACACACTTTCGCCTTTATAATATTAAGTGTGATTTTAATTTATATTATACATTGCTGGAGGGTTTGACTATGTGTGGTAAGGACAGAAACAATATAAAAGGTCATAGCAAAGGTAATCAAAGTGAAAAGCCTCGTTTTACTGTTTTAAACTGATTTCTGAATTAACTTTAGCCCAGCTGCCCAACATCAATGAACTCAGCCTATCGCAGTCCACTGCTGGACATAGTCCTCTTCCAGACTGCGCCACAACACCTTGTCCTCCGCCTTCCGCAACTGCCCAATAATATATTATATTACGAACATTTACCGAAATGCGCCATCACGCGTTGCATGACCATTGTAGATATGAAAGACAAAATATTTTATTGTAGAAGAACGTCAGGACGTCTACGGTGCTATGTGAAAAATGAAGAAAAAAAATGTAAATTTGTCTTCGTAGAGTAAAAGTGGCCAGGCTACCTCGTACGTGCTGGATTGTCAAATCTGCAGTACTTACCTATTTTTTCGTAGAAACATTTTTTTTTTAAGAAAATCTTTCATTTTGCAAATACTTATCACCGAACTCTACTCGTTACATTAAAAATGAATTTAAATTATTTGAATGAACTTCAGACAACTTTTATTTATTTATTTATTGCACAATGTACACATACATAGATAGAGGCTAGGCTTAAACTAGTCAGTACATGACCCTGTTAGCGCAAGCAAGATTACTTAAAAACTAATAATATTGTAATGAGTATTAGTAGTAGTATCTATAACAGATGAATTGGTTCCTTCCTCGTGGTCTAACTTAGTAGTCAAACTGATTTGACCACGAGGAATTTTAACATTCTTCGTGGTCAAACTATCAAATCTATTAAAAAATTACACCCTGTGTGATAGTCTTGAAATAAAATTGTACAGTTATAGCCAAAAGTTTTGTTTAACGTAATTTATTTAAAAAGTAACCTACACCTATATCGCCATGTATAAATTCCATTTGACACTTTATTATGAATTCGTCTCGGAATATTTGTTCTTGGCGTCGCTCGAGGATATCCGATTTCTCTCTTTCAGTAATTTGACTTTCGAAAGACGACAAAGCGTTGAGTAACAACGTATACAGACGCTATAAATGAATAGACGTAGTGACTTATAACATCGCCTTGGATGATTCTGTAAAGGTGTTATAATTGTGGTTTTAAATAAATAAATAAATAAATAAATATACAACGTTTATTAGAAAGGGGGTTAGTAGATAATTCTTTGACAGTTTAAGGACTTATGTATGTAATAGAGGGCAAACTTTCCAGAATAAACGAAAGATAATGTTGCTCGCCCGATTCCTTTTTTATGTTTTTGTCGAAAACATGTCTTTTGAAAGCTTTCTGGCCAATACTAAAGGTATACTTTTTATGATAAAGGTGTAATAAAGGTATTGATAAAATACGTTGTTACATTAAATTATAATCGTCTAATTAGTTAAACATAATATAATTATTATGTCTGTTGCTGTTGGTGAAATTCATTATGTTATAAGCGGTGGTTTTTTTATGATACAGCGTGAAATTTTAATGGTTGTTTTCCCGCGGCAGAACGATTTGTACTCAGTAGTGCTACCGATTCATGGAGTTAATTTTTTTTTTTTTAATAATTCTATAAATATGATCTCAACTCGAAAGCAAGAGAATCAATAGTGACTCACGTGCGCCCCTAACATCTTTGCAGGTAGCAGGACAACCACGCGCTGTCGTCTTTTTGCGCTGTAGCTATACTATTGGTTCGAGATCGCGTTCGAGTGTGGTTTTTCACAATTGTAGAACTCTCATTTTTTAATACTTTATTTTTATTTTTTTATAAATCGATTGTACTATCAAGACAAAATCATTTCGGTTCGGGAAAACAACCATTATTTCACGCTGTATATCGCCACACAAAAACAAAGCGAGTACCTTATCAAAGCGTGAATACCTCGATAAAACCAGATGTGCCAACATTTTTTAAAAAAACAAGAGAACAGCGGGGGACATCGAGAGACCATTCTCTGGGCATCGACATCAGACGGATCAATGAATGGTGACGTCAGCAGTCTGGCAAACGCTGAACACCGCCACTCAGTTTTCAGAGATCGTAGAATAAGGGATAGGACAAAAAAACACTATGATATGCGCAAAATGATCATACAATTGCTTAACGGTTCTAGCTTTCGTTTCAGTGGTGATTTTTCCGAGATGTGCAGTTTCACGAGTTTTGATGCATCGTGTTATTTATTTTTAACTAGCTACGCCCCGTGATTTCACCCGCGTTAATGTCGATCCCGTGGGAATATCGGGATAAAACGTAGCCTATATGTTAATCCAGGGTGTCAGCTACCTCCATACAAAATTTTATCAAAATAAGTCCAGCCGTTTGAGCGTGAAGAAGTAACAAACATATAAACACACCCCCACTCACAAACTTTCGCCTTTGTGATGGAATTGGTAAAACTTTTAAAATAACACAAATAGTTCTCCAAAACAGTGTTAGCAGTTTAACTGTGGGATCAGTCTTCGGTGTTGTTTACAGTTTCTACCTGTTTATTTTTCGGCTTTCATATTATGGTTCCAGTGGTCTCAATTATCCAGTAGAATACCAAAATATCTAAAACTAATCTATCGATACTATATTGAAACTTCTGTAAATTATCAGAATCGAGCCCCACATGACTAGTTAGGGCGGGAAACAAAGATTTTCAAGTTTTAAGTATATTAAATGTCAATGACTAAACCAAATAAAGACTTGGCTAAAAGGTCCCAGCAACCAGGCCATTCATCATCATCATCATTTCAGCCGAAAGACGTCCACTGCTGGACATAGGCCTAGGCCTAGGCCAGGCCATTAAAATAACAAAAAAAAAAGTTCTTTTAACTTATACGTGTTGTTTCTACGCTCCTGGACGGTTCCCTGCACAGTTGTACGGATAATTGAGACGTGCTACGTATGAAGAATCACTGTGAATTGTAGAGTCTCCTCTGTTGGCAGCAAAATAATTTATTGTCTGTGTTTTTTGGGAAAGTGTTGTAATGAGGTAACGAAATTATCATGACATATAAGTACCGTATTATTAACCAAATTGATGGCGCCAAACAAGTAGCCGAATTCTGGGCCGAGTCCATTTAGATTGCTATCGACACGCTAAGAAGAAGATTAACCAAGTGTTTTTTTATTTATATATCCCCACATTTAATAAATACATAATACAGCAAACATTAAGTGGACGTAATAAGTAGTAATCAGTAGGTCGGTGCAGCAAGTGGCGCCATCTAGTTTTGTTACGAAATTACTGGAATCACCGAAAAGGTCGGATAAGAGTGACAACTGACACTGGCTGGTGACACTCACAGACAGCGTGGCATTGCGTGGCGGCTGAATTCAGATGACAGATGATGTCAGGGGAGCCGCTGTCATACCACATCCACGAAGAATTTCTACATTCCGGCAAAATCCGGCCCCAATTCTGTATGGTAATTATTATTCACCGCGTAATCTTACCACGTGCAAACTACGTGCGGTTGTCAAGCCTGGTATTTTGACAGTTCAAACCATACCAACTTCTCGTTCCTTTTGCGCGGTTTCTTTATTTTGTCATAGAGAATACGTTATTAGCAAATATCGTGATTAGCTAAGGAATTGACGTGGTTTCGAAGTAAGTAGTGAATGATGATATTGAAGCTGCTGAACGACTAATACGATGATTACTTCTGGTAAAGACTATCCTGCTCCGTTAAGTATACCGAATTTTATCATGATTATCAATTTTACTCAAAGTAAGAAAAGAAAGAAAGAAAGAAAATACATTTATTTAGCACAGATACACAATACACCAGATAGTCAGATAATAGTCGTACATGAGATAAAAACAAAAATAAAAATTAAAAGTGCAAAATCCGATGTAAGAAATTAGCAGGAATGTGTGCCTCAAGGCTGCGCCAAAAAGGCCCAGTTCAGCAAAAAAAAAATTGTCTTTCGTTACAGTAAAGTACTACAATTGAGTTTGTATCTAATGCGATGATCTTGCGATGTTGTATTCTAGACGTGAAATATAATAAAATGAATCAGCTGCCTTTCATCCTGTGCGAATTAGACCTAAGAGGATTCTCACAAAGCGTGGTGAGACGTTATGCGGAGAGGATTTAGCTTTGTTCATAAAATATCGAAGCAGAAGGTTCATAGTTTCCACGAAACCAGCTATGTACTCGTAGTTTGGCTTTCAGAACAGCTATAAAACTTCATAAGCAACAGGAGAAGTCTGTTCAGTTTTTTTACGCAGTCCAATTTTTTTTAAGCAAAAACTTTTTGCTGTTCGCATTTTGAATGTCGTCTTTACCTATACCATGCATGTACAAAGTATGCATGTATAAGTGGATATAGGTCGTAGGAGTTTGATAAATCGAACGTTAGTAAATATAGAACTTCTGGTTTTCCTGTTATGCGACCAAGGGTATTGTGAAACTGTATGAAATCCTAAATAGCTTTACATATAAAGCGAAATTCACTATTTCACGGAGAAGACTCAGCTTTTGTATGTTTTCTTCTTATAGTAGCATAAGGTGAATCAGGGTGAAGATATAATCCTTGTCCTTCCGAGGTACGAATAACCCTTTTTCACCGGTAAACAGTAATCCCCCTTCAGACACCCTTTTCGTATCTTATTTCTTATTACTATAAAAAGAAACTGATACCTGTCCACAAAGCAACCCCATTATTATTCAAACTACCCTTCTTTAACCAACAAAGGGCCACAAAGATAAATAAAAGTAATCGAATCTTTCCATCCCTTTGAGTTTTTTACCTTCAATAAAAGAACTTAAAAGGTTTTATCTAGGTTGGAATACGGCCTTTTTATGCAGACAATCATTTTGTACAAATTTTTCATTCAAATTCATTTCAATTGAATCAAAGCAGAAAGTTGAACAACTTCTTTGTTAAATCGTTAAGTGCACAAAAAAAAAGTAAGAGGCGGAAAAATTATGTCTTTTCGCTTCATCAAATTTGCCTTTTGTCGGAAATAAAAAGTTTCCTGTAAAGTTACATTTGTCACAACAAGTTGTAATGTGATCGCGTAACGTTGAAGTGTTTTGGAAACGCTTATTTTCAATTGAATGAACCTAAACGTCTTTTTGCTTACGACTTCAGGGGCTCATATTACTTTTATGTTTTTATACTCTTTATTATGTACACCATAACTATAAATAGTTTTTGTTTATTTTGTAACGATAATATTTACATAATTTATGCTAATATTTTAAATAATAATAATATTATGTACATTTATATGAAAAAAAATAAGCAAAATGATCATAGGGCATCAAAAAATTCGTCCGCATCGCTGTCAACAGGAACAGTGCCCAAAAGGCTGGCAGCATTGCCACGTTGTATGGCAATGCTAATTCTTTGGCCAAGAAATAAGCCAGCCCTCTGGTCATATGAAGAGTCGACTAACCGCTTGGCGATATCTCGAAAAACCAAGTGGGCACTCGGACCCCATGGCCCTAGTGTTTCAACCCCAAACGGCTCGAACGTATAACTCCCAATCAGGTTTGTTTTTATTGAATTTGGTCATTTTTATTGAAGGCTCTTATTGCGCATTCTGTCTTATTGTATTGCCAACGTACTTAACATTATACAGCCTAGTACTATCAGCCTGTTAAACCTATACTGTCCCACTGTTGGGCAAAGGCCTCTACCAAGTCCTCCCAGGAACTCTTTCCCGCCTTTACCTGCATGCGTAGCATGAACACTTCTATCTCTACGAAGAGAAGACACATTGCTTTCTATACAAAGTGACATTTATTTTCTTCATTTTTGACATACCGCCTAGAAATCTTTCTACAATCTGTCATTTTGTCTTTCGTTTCAAACGATCTTTGTCTAGGTCCTTTTATATGTAGACTACTTCAGAAGAAAGTTTTCTATCCCAACTGTCAAAATCACATTGACAACTGACAGTTGTCTAAGAAATTTTGTAATCGCCACAGACTACAAAATGCAGTAGAAAACTTTGTACTCGACGGTCACAAAGTATAGGTTCAAAAACAAAAAAAAATCCTATGACAACAAAGAATTATTATGTAAAAGAGTGAATTTCGTAAAAAGTGCATTTGACTCTTTCTATTTTGCTGCCGTCGTACTGTCTACACGGAACGTCATCTTTTTCTTCCTTCTTAGTCTGTGGTCATCTTTGTCTACTCTTCCGTCGACAAATCGGTGCTCATGCTACGCGTGCTGTTACGGTTCTGTATCTCAAAATCAAAATGGATACGATTACGATGACATTTCGGTCTCTGTCTCGACGTTACCGCCGATATAGTCTGACAGTTGAGCTACACGATTACTGACGAATGCTTGCACCTGACAGGACTGGTCCAATCAAAAATCTGTGCCGTACTTTCCTCAATGGCCATTTGAGACATCAATCTACATGATCTGACCAAGATTATGTCTGGACCGAGAGGCATTTACAGTCTCTTGGTCCAGACAAACAAACCGGGCCAAACCAGGCCGGAACAAACTCAGAGGTCACCCTCTGAATTTGTTCCGGCCTTTCTTCTCAGAGTAGTCAGATAGGAAACGCCGACCTCGTCTAGCTTATTTTTTTTATTATATGACGTGTAAAAATGATTCCGATATCCTATTTACAGAATAAACAACTTCATTTCATTATTTATCTTCCTAACTTCCAAAAAGATTATAAAAAAATCAGTTTTCAGTTACCTACTTCATTATAATTTAAATTCTCACAGCCAACTTTACTCGGCTTCTTGCCACCACCAGCCTTCACGAACAAACATTAACAAAGTCACAAGAAACGACCACAAATGGCATCCATATTCAACAGAGCTAGAATTTAGGACAGCTGATGGCCCTGTAAAACGAAGACACTGCATACATAAATCCCGGGTTGTCAGTCGCACCGTTTCGAGAACAACACTAAAACGTCCAGTGTGGAACATTAACCCCGACCTTTATAGCTATAGAGAATATTCCCGTGGGGTTAAACCTATAATGTGTTGGAGTGAATTAATGTTAGTGCAGTACCAGTGAATTTCGTGCTATAGAGCTCGATACATGACATCAACGCCCAGTGTTTCCCGAAGGAGTTGTCTGGTGTATAGTGCACCCACATTTCGTCTTTATTCTTTAGTCTCATGTGCTATCAGTCGTGCACAATTCCAAAATCGGAGCTGGTAATGAGAAGTTCCTAAAATCAAAACTCAATTACCTAACTTGGGGATGGAACACAGGATACTATGATCAGGTAGTCACGTTTGCTACAAGAATGTCGAGTCAGGTTAATGCAATGTTATAGTGTTATAATGTTCATCATCATCGTCATTGGCAGTCTAGAGCTAAGAGGGGCCCGTGACTAAATAATAACAGCCGCACAGGTCGATCGATCAGGTTAAGCTACGCTTGCTGCGGTTAGTCTGTGGATAGGTGACCATCTTTACATACCGAGACCCGTCCGTGCCTAGGAAAGCACGTTATGCCGTTGGTCCCGGCTGTCATTCGTGGATCTTTGACAGTCGTTACGGGTAGTCACAAGCCCGAAAGTCTGACAACCAGTCTTACCAAAGGGTATCGTATTACCCAGTAACTGGGTCGTGGAGGTCCGATAGGCAGCCGCTCCATGTAAAATACTGGTATTCAGCTGTATGCGGTTAGACTGCAAGCCGACCCCAACATAGTTGGGAAAGGCTAGGGCAGATGATGACCTATTACAAAAATAAAACTTGGATCAAAGTGAAACTCACATTCAATATTAGAGTACATTAGTAGTAGTCTTTCTTACCCTATTAACCTTGGCATTGGAATTAGCCCAGCTATTCAACTGAAGTCAGTCCACCAGGCGCGATAACTAACAATCTCGGAATTCCGAAGATAAACGAAAGCAATTTATATCGACAATACATCATTCCAAGGGATCCCGCCCTGTATATTATAATGAAATATGGGAGAGAAAAGTCCAATAGAATGCCCATAATACGGGAATTTTTGTATGGAACAATGACCATGAATTCCAATGCTCCTTGTAGGTTAGCGAAGAAATGAATGTGCTTTAAAAAATGGTTACATTTTCCAGATTTATTATACGTATCTTCAACTCGTAAATGCATAAACATAAGTAAAAAACTGGCCAAGTGCGAGTCGGACTCGCACATGAAGGGTTCCGTACCTCAAGGCCAAAACGCCGAAAAAACACGTTTGTTGTATGAGAGCCCCCTTAAATATTTATTTTATTCTGTTTTTAGTAGTTATAGCGGCAACAAAAATACGTCATCTGTGAATATTTCAACTGTCTAGCTATCACGGTTCATGAGATTACGGCCTGATGACAGACAGACAGACGGACAGTGGAAACTTAGTAATAGGGTCCCGTTTTCACCCTTTGGGTACGGAACCCTAAAAAGAATGGTCTTGTAGGAAGTTTGTTTTCAAGAGGTGTATACCGAGTTCAACTTTTTTATTTTCTTGCTTTTTAGTACACTTCTTGGTCGGTAGATGGCAGTAGTCTTTTTTTAAGAACCGCTCGGAGGCTATTCGTCAGACATCCTGACTTATTACCTAAATTTCTTGGGTCTGTTTTCCAGATTTCTATTGAGTTAATTTTTATTTAATTCTAATTTGTGATCGCTCTGGCGCAGCATATGATATTCTCTATACATCGTAATAGCCAAACAAACGATGAGGGCGCCACCTCGCGGTCGGCGCCCTCTTAAGCTGTTATGACCAAAAAAATAGGGCGACAAACAGCGTCGAGGGTTAACATCGCCGCATCAATACTAAAATCCCAAAAAAGCCAACTATGTTTCAATTCATATCATTATTAACAAAAGAGGCAAAAATACGAAAAGTTAAATTAGAGAGGAACAATTTATATTACACTGATACGAAAAGAAGTAAAACAACAATAGACAAAAACACAAAAGTTAAAAGTATCGTCAATGATTGTGTACGTAAAAAAAAAAATCCTGGTATGCTTTATACGGTTAAATGCATTAAGTAGGGAATTACTAAGATTTTATTTTGTTTGACTGTTTATAATAAGAATAAATATTTTGTTTCAAATTAATATTACGGAATTACTAGGATTTTATTTTGTTTGAATGTTCACAATAATAATAAATATTTTGTTACAAGTCACAAAAATAACAAAATTCTGCTTAGAATTATGATGTCTTGCGTTTATTATGTTTTGCGAATATCTTATTTCGCGTAACAATGTGCCAATTATGGGAATATAATGTCCTGCTATTATGATGTATAGAAAATATCATATACTGCGCCGCGCGCCGGAGCATCAATGGATTTCAAAATGTTTCACATTGTATCAGTCTTAGGATCACCTACAACGTAAGTGACCTATAATTTGTTTAATTACTCGATTTTTGAGAGCTTTTGCTGTTGCACGAATAAGATGTCTTCTTGGGCGCATTCGTGCAGCAACAAATCTGGTTTCGTATTGCTATTCGTATCGGTCACCGCACAATGCACATTAGCTTCAGCCTCCATACCTAGGGCTTTCATATGTTACCGCTAGAGCACCTTCCTCTGTTCCTGTCGCGCCTTTGACCTCGTAAGGAATTCCTTCTGTGGCGGCGTGTAAACAAGATCCGGCTCGAAGGATCAAAATGTGACTTGTGGAATTACTCTGTTTTACTATTAAAAAGGGGTCATAAATTTGAGTCAATTAATTACATAACACCACGCCTGTATTCCCAAAAGGTTAGGCAGAGGTGCAGCTATTAGTTCACCTACATTTCACCAGTTCCGTTTAAGTCTCATGTAATAGGATGCGAGCCTATTGCCATCAACTGGGCACACGTCCAGGCTACAGGCTGCTATTGAGAAATTCCAGATGGAAAAACCAAATAACATTTAACCTAACCCAGGAACTCATGCACAGCAATATCGCTTGCGACCACTAGACCAACGCAGCAGTCCTATAATGTTAGAGAAAAATCACACAGTGATCAAAGACATTAAAAAGTTCCCACAACTAAAGAGTAGACAAGTAAGTAAGTAGTAGACAAGGGCCAACGTCAACAAAGGCCAACGCCAACAAGGGCCAACGCCAACTATTGCCATTACTCAGCGCCCGCTTTATCTAAGCCCATAGTCTCATAAAAACTTGGTCCCTTAGGCCACACTAGCGCTATCTTGGATCCAAAATGTATCTTAGCAAAAGAAGGTAAGATAAATAAACCAAGTGACACTTTGTCATTATTTAAAAGTTTCTTATCGTTGTTATAGCCGTGAAATGGACTGAAATGTATATTGTTTTCAGTCTAGACCAGATTTAGATGCCTATTTAGGTGACAGTTAAATGGAAACTGGGTAATCTTTGGATCTGAGTTGGTTTATTGTTTGTTATTTACGTGCTTTGGTACTATTTTAAGTTGTAATAGGGCTGTTTATAACCGTAAATAAAGTTATAATGGTGTTATTGGCAAAATCCTTAACAAAATGTTGATAAATTATAGAATCTTTTAATCCAAAAACCCTAACCCTGAATCTACAAAAAGTGCAAAAAACGACAAAATATTTAGCAAACAACAAAGCTCCGTCTAACATGGAAAACAGACCATACGTTTTTATACAAAAACAAATGACGTCATAACGATGTAAAAGCTTCTATTATGTTTTTATTTTTTTGCGCTTTTATTCACTTATGTGTAGTACACCAACGTAGAGAAAAAGCAATAAAAGTTGATATAAATAAGGAAACATACAGACAGACTCAGAAAGTTATATATATCGACAAGGATTTATTTAATAATTGTCTTCATTCTTTATTCCATAACATTGTATCAACGTGTAGCCACAAATATTGTAGACAATCAAAAGAAATCTGGTCGATGAAACCATCTTTTTGAGTTTTCTCTTTAACCTTTCGTATGCCATAACGTGGATCCACGCGAGACACAATGTCTTTTTAATTGATTCTGTAATTCCGTCTTTCAACTGATTAAAGATTCATCAATAACCGTTTTTAGTTTGATTTTTCGAGATATCGCTAAGCGGTTAGTCGACTCTTCACGTGACCAGAGGGCTGGCCTATTTCTTGGCCAACGAATTAGCATCGCTATACAACGTGGCAATGCTGCCAGCCTTTTGGGCACTGTTCCTGTTGACAGCGATGCGGACGAATTTTTTGATGCCCAATAATTATTTTGCTTATTTTTTCATATAAATGTATATATTATTATTTTAAATATTACCATAGATTATGTAAATATTATCCTTAATAACCATTTTTATATTCAGATTTTCACCATGTTTAGTGATATCGCTTATACATAAAGTAATTTCAGACCGTAAAGTTTGGAAAGAATTGGATTTGTTTACGAAATTTTTCTTCTCTATAATATTCCCACTGCTGGGACACAGCCCAGTGGGCCCAGTGACCAGTGGGGGATGTGACGTCTTCGAATTTTTGGTTCTAGGACATGCCGGTTTCCTCACGATGTTTTCCTTCACCGTATTGAGAGCAGTGGTGATGAAATTATTTACTCAAAGTAAAGCGCCTGCCTGGGTTCTAACTCACGACCTACAACTCCTTAGTCGGGGTCGATACCACTGGGCCACGACTTCTCATTTGAAACTTGGTTTGACCTTTTACTCTTCAATTCAAATAATTCCAACATTTTCTTCAAAAATCTTCACTCCTCGTGTTATTTTCACAAAAATGAAGATAAAAGTGGATATAAATATGCACGCTTGTAATTCCAAGGCACGTACGCCTTAAAAGCGCCATTACGCGTCATCTTGCTAATGTCCGCCATTATTCTGTATGCCTTTTTTATTTCTTCTTATGTCTGCTGTAATCATAAGGAATGACTTTTATGTTCCACGTGGAAAGGTTTTTAAAATTTTGTGGTAAGAGATTTACTTAGGAAAGGCCAATAAAGGTGAAGAGGTGTCATGGGAAAAATGCTTTTCATTTTCATTTTAAACTGGAAGCTTCTAGTACTTTTCTATACGTTTATTTGAATAAATTATATTTTTATGAAAAGGATAGGAGTTTGAGAGTCTCCTGTTTAATATACCAAATATCACTGAGTAATTTTCACAAATCCCGACAGATTGTTTATAATAGGCTATTTGACAATGTAAAAAATAAGGTCATAATTATTGACACTCGTATAGATTATCGCTTTAAAAACGATTTGCATTAATTTTACTACAAAACAATGTATTATTTATTAAAAAAATCCCGAAAAACTTCATCTTTTTAAATCTGGCGCCACGTAATCGAAAACGGTCTGGATTGGCTGAACTTATGATGACGTCATGATATAGTCAATTTCTGTCTATCGTTGACAGAACAGATGACTTTTGTCTAGTATCTCGACCGTTTCAACGTTTGTTTACGTGTATTGTGACGTCACGACGCCATATTGTTAAAGATAGCGTTTTGGCGGCTTATTTAAACAGTACATTTTTATTTACTATTTTCTAAAAGAAATACATTATGCAATTTGAAGTAAAAGGTTTTTGTGGGCTCGTTAGACACCATTAAATAATCTGAGATGTTTATCAGAAACCAGTCAAATAGCCTATTCCAGCTTCGTGACCATGTCCGTGGAAGCTTGCACCTGCTTTAGTGACAATAAAACCTTTTCCTATGATTCTGGTAAAGACAGTCTAAACTCTAAACGAACTGCAATTACATATAGGATTCTTCTAGCACCACCTTTACACCTCCCAAAAACGAATGTAACATAGAATTTTACTTTAAATAATAGCTACCGCATTTATTTTCCAAAAACCGGTTTTGTATCACTTTACAAAGCCCAAAAGGCAAATTTAAGCCGCCATTATTTGTTTATTCGGATTTATTTTTTGTGTATCTAGTCCGCTTAGGAAAGGGTCAGGATCATAACTAAACCCCTTTCTGGACAAAACCTTAATTCATACATATTGTTTGGTAAACATTTTCCTTTATTTTAATGTCGGGTTTTAGTATAAAAGGGGTAAGTAGGTACACGATCTCAACTGACATGAGACTGCCAGTTTTGTAAAATAATTGTAAAAAGAGGAGTGTGGTTAGATTGTCATAGTTGCCATCTGCCTTGGGAAATGGGGTAGTGATACATATCAATTAGTTTATTTATTTGAATTAATTGTCTAATAAATAACGACGTTTAGCTCACAAGTTCTAGAAAGCCTTTCTAATTTTTTTAAAGATACATTACTCGAAATAGGGTAGTGATACTTAACAATCCGTTTATTTATTTGAATTAATTATCTAATAAATAACGATGTTTAGCTTACAAGTTCTAGGAAGCCTTTCTAATTTTTTTTAAGATAGAATACTCGAAATGGAGTGATACATTCGATCTCCGTGGATACATATCAATCCGCATATTTATTTAAATTGTCTAATAAATAACGACGTTTAGCTATTTCTAGGAAGCCTTTTTCAATTTTATATATTGATAGAATATTCTTTCGAAACTTTTTATTCTTATTTTTATATTCAATTTATTAAAAAAATAACCCTCATGGATACATAACTAACGTCAGAATTTATAGAATAGAATGGAGTACTCTTTATTATGTTATAATCAAATTATTATAATATAATTATTGATATAACCGTAGTTTTACATAGGGTGACACAATGGGCGGTTTTATACCCGGTGTGGCTAGAAACCAAGCCAAGTTAGGAAAAGACTATTTGGACGATCCTTGTCATCGCTATCTCCGGTTTTAAAATAAAACCTTTGGCGTACCTATGTCACTAGCAATAATCGCGCGTTTCCCATCTCCTATATAAAAGGTCCCTTGTTCCATTCAAAGAAGCCAGCTGAAATCGACAGGCGCCAAAGCGAATCGGATCTTTGTAATATTTCATGACAAAAAAAACTTTTCCTTTATTTATTGCCTGACCAGGAAAATAAAGTGTTTGAATATTTGGAACCGAAAGGTTCCCCAGAAGTTATGGTGATTGGGTTTTCTGAAAGTTATGCCCCATCTTTTTGGGTAGCTCCTGACAAGATCAATTTGTGTTTAAAGTTTGCAAAGACATCTTGATTCTGAAAATTAATCTTTTTTTTGTTTATTTTGTATGTTGAAAGACTATTTTTCAATCGACCAACAATTTTTATTCATGGAATAAAATTGACGCCCGACAGTTTTTGTATGGAAGAACTGTCAAAAATTCAAAATTATTCCTCCGATAAAGTTATCTGGCGTTGGAAAAATGGATTGATAGATAATAGTTATTTTCATTACTTATTTCCAGCCCAGGAAACATCAAACAATGATAGCTTTTTTTAAAGACTTTTTCAGACTGCCTTAGCTTAATAGCCATGCGGAATTGTTCTATTAATACCTACCAAACTGTCCGTAATGCAAGCTAATCCATACTAATATTATAAACTCAAAAGTAACTCTATCTGTCTGTCTGTATGTTACCTTTTCACGCCTAAACCACTGAACGGATTTCGATATTTGGCAGAGAGATAGATTGCATCCCGGGGAAGGACATAGGATAGTTTTTGATCGACATACCTCGCGGGCGAAGCCGCGGGTGGAAGCTAGTATCTAATAATATGATTCATTGGCTCTTGATAAGATTATAAAACCCATTTATATCATCAAAAAATTAATTATAGTTCAAACTACTATTTTTAACCGGCTTCCTAAAAGAAGGGTTATAATGTTCGACTTTATGTATGTTTTTTTTTACGTTTGTTCACCGATTTCTCTGTCAATTGTGGACATATTTTTTTTTTGTTTGTAAGGGTATACTCTCGAGAACAATGGCAATGGGACCACCATTGCCATCAAGTTGGAATCTGATGAGAGGATCCCATGGAAATCGAGGGAAACCTTTAAAGAAAAAATAGCAAGAAAAACGAATCTTTTTTGGCTCATAACTTTTTAATGGTTTTTTATTTTACTATTCTGTTTCCGTACAGACAAAATTAATAATAAGCCAAAACGATATCATGTTTAACTTTGGATGCACAATGTCAAAAAGTGGAGTAATACTCTCCCGAAATTTGTATGGAAAAAATATCGACTACAGGCACCTTAAAAATTGTAGCGTGATGCTAAATAGCCTATAACCTTCCTTAAGAATTGGGCTTTCAAATGAAAAAAGAATATTTTAAATCCGTTCCGGAGATTACCCCCTACATACACACTTACAAATAAACAAGTCAAATTTTACCTGTTTATAATATTAGTATAGAAAATCCCATTTAATTGCTCTTGATTCGACTAAAAACCCATTCACATCATAATGATATAAACTAGACTTCTCTTTTGGCTAAGACTTTTTCCAGACTGCCTAAGCATAATTAGGTATGCGAAGTTGTCCAAGCTGTCCGCAGTACAAGCCAATTTTAAAAAATTCTGTAAACTGCAAGTCGGACTCGTGCACCGAGGGATCCGAACAAATTTACGGTTTTCAGATTTTTTCCTTTACTTGTGATATATCTTTATAAGAGGGGCCCGTGGCTAAATAATAACAGCCGCACAGGTCGATCGATCAGCTTAAGCTACGCTTGCTGCGGTTGGTCTGTGGATGGGTGACCATCTTTACATACCGAGACCCCTCCGTGTCTCGGAAAGTACGTTAATCCGTGGGTGCCGGCTGTCAGTCGTGGATGTTTGACAGTCGTTACGGGTAGTCAGAAGCCTGAAAGTCTAATAACCAGTCTTACCAAGCGATATCGTATCACCCAGTAACTGGGTTGTGGAGGTCAGATAGGCAGTCGCTTCATGTAAAATACTGGTATTAAGCTGCATCCGGTTAGACTGGAAGCCGACCCCAACATAGTTGGGAAAAAGCTAGCCAGATGATGACTTGTTATATATCTTTTGATTGCGTTGACTTAGAAGTATGATGTCTTCACTGCTTCAAGGAATTGCAGCCCTGAGTATTTGGTATTAATTTCAACTTGATAACTCCACGCGTTCCTGAGAAAAAGGGTATTGACAGACGGACAACGAAATGATCTTACAACCCTAAAAAAAGCATTTATTCGCACTTGATTACACTAAAAACAAAAACCTATCCACCTCATAATCAAAAGATCAAATAAACTACAATTTACATTCCCAAACATCGGGCCTGACCCCTAAATCATTCGGTATGAAGCTATTCACTCGACTGGTCACACTGTAACCACGGTATGTATGAGGTTTACACAGGCATCCCATCGAAACCGCATGATGTCACTATGTCTGTATAACTAGTGTAGATGCTACCTGGATTTGTGTGTTTAAGTAGGGTATTTGAACTGGTAGGTATGTTTATCTAGCCTGTATGCAGTAGTAATAAGACAATGGTGTTCGCAATTCCATGTCCAAGTGCTTAAGGCTAACGCCTATATTTCTTAAAGCATTAGGTAGAAAATGCGTTGTACGTACAGAAAGAGAAATAAAGAAATATTTTTTTATTCTGTAGAAACAAAACACTACAAAAAAAGACATGCAATACACAGTAACGAAAAGCCTCGTACTCAAAAAGTTTAAGGATTGAACATTTTGTCTATTGCTTCATCACAATTTAATGGTCACAACGCTTGTGATCTTTAAGTGTCATGAACATTACGACACGGCACAAATAACCAAACAGTGTGAGAGGATAAACGGCTACCTCTACATAAAGCTCAAAGTCAAAGTCAAATCATTTATTTCAAATAGGCACATAAAAGGCACTTTTGAATGTAATTTATACAAAAAATAGAATTGATTCTAGTCGCCCCTTCCAAAAGGTCCTAAGGAAAAAAAGGACAAAGGTTCTCATACAGAAGAATGGGCAAGAAACATCACTGTTACTCTTTTAAAATATTTTACATTAATTATATACCTAAAATAAAATTACTATCCACAAAAGGTAAAAATAATTTAAAATAAAGCAATGACAGGTCCTAAACTCACATATTTACAAATATTGTAAAAGTTTTCCTAAAATTTTAACAAGTAGTAAAATCAATTTAATAAAAATTATAAATTATACAATTAAATTTAAGCAACCCGTTTGATTTTGTCTAGACTCTAGATTATGATGCTGATCTTGGATATAATCCTCTAAATAATATAATATGCTTGTTTACAAAGTGTACTTTTAAAATGAGTTTTAAATTTTCTTTCATTTAATTGCAAAATATTACAAGGTATTTTGTTGTTTTGTTAAAATTGAACACAGTACCTCATAAAAGATGTATGTTCTAGTATTAAAATTACGACTGTCACTTATTTTATTAAAAAGATGTAGATTTTTTTCTTACATACATAATATTTTCATAGTTGAATTGGCAAGGTATATTCATAATCCCTAAGAGATTCGCGGCGGCGTAGATTGTAAATGGCTCTGACAGCTCTCTTTTACAAATAAAAATGGATTCACTGTCAGCAGCCCGACGTCATAGTAAAATAAGGCATAATGAGATAAGGCTGTGGATGAAACTAAAGTAGACCAAACGCGTGGTTTCTACATCTGTTAACTATAAGGATTACTACCCAACTCTCAGCCACAGAACATTTAAATGTAAATTATTTAATTTTCTTTTAAGCAAGTGCTATTACTCGACTGAAGATTTTATGAATGAAAAATTAAGCTAAATATTTAACATTATTGCCTATAAATCATATTTTATCTCCTTGACCTTATTTAATTTTGACTTATAATATATAATTAATCTCTTTTACAACTATTGTTCAATATATTTAATTTATTTGTAATTCTAATTCTAATGACTATAATTTAATTTTAATGTATACCATAACCATAATCAGCCTATAATGCTCCCACTGCTGGGACACAGGCCTCCTCTCAATGAAAGGGAGTAATGTAATTATGACTCATAATTTTACAAACCATATTTTACGCCGGAAACGGCAGAATATTATGATCGTAATACATAATGCAGGCTAAATGCACATAACAACTTTGTACAATAGGTATTCTGACAAACACGAAGATAGGTAATAAAGATTTGAAGACACCGACTAGAAGATTCATCAAAATTCGCATAGAAATGCCGCAGATGCAGTACATTTACGCATATAGCTTCGTACATAAGAATAATTACCTAACGTATTATACAGGGTGTCCCAAAACTCAACGTCAAGTCGGAATCGGGGGGACAAATCATAATAGATACCAAAAAAATATAAAAAAATCTTGGTCATGTATTTTTTAAATTACAGTACTTAATTTCTTTTTTTTTTTATAAATTTCTTAAGAATCCCAGTTTTGAAAAGAATATTTTTATCTACTAAAAATTATTTTAGTGTACCTAACTAAAGCTTGCCTTGAGCGTAACTAAGATTCTAGTTTTAGCGAGACGAAGAATTCAAAGTCCATGATGAAGTGTGAGTGAGACATATAGTGACGCTTTCGAGTCATACTTTTTAGGGTTCCGTACCCAAAGGGTAAGAACGGGACCCTATTACTAAGACTTCGCTGTCCGGCCGTCCGTCTGTCTGTCACCAGGCTGTATCTCATGAACCGTGATAGCTAGACAGTTGAAATTTTCACAGATGATGTATTTCTGTTGCCGCTATAACAACAAATACTAAAAACAGAATAAAATTAATATTTAAGGGGGGCTCCCATACAACAAACGTTTTTTTTTTCGGCGTTTTTGCCTTGTGGTATGGAACCCTTCGTGTGCGAGTCCGACTCGCACTTGGCCAGTTTTTCTTAAATTTAGGATAAATTTTCCTTAAATTTAAAATTAAACAACAATTATTTGGATGCTGAGATGTCCTGAAATGCTTTCGCTAAGCTATCCCAAGCGCCTTTGGCATGCTTTGAATCTTGTACATACGCTTACAGTGTAGATTCCATAAGAAGACAAATCAAAGCTAGTGCATATTGGTCCTTCTCAATGGCGGTGGAGTCTTTGGAATACTTTAAAGTATATGTGAACAACTTTTTTCGTATGAGAATCATTTTCATTGCGAATTTTCACTTAGAGTAGTCTAGACCGCAAAGGTTCTTGATGGAAAATTTAGTTCCTGGGCCCATAACCTTCTGATGCAATAAACTAGATGGCTATGATATCGAAGCAAAAACGTTGTTTGTACAGAAAGTTTTTCACAAGAGTGACAGTAAGTCATTATAAAAAACTGGTCAAGTGCGAGTCGGACTCGCACACGAAGGGTTCCGTACCACAAGGCAAAAACGCCGAAAAAACACGTTTGTTGTATGGGAGCCCCCTTAAATATTTATTTTATTTTGTTTTTAGTATTTGTTGTTATAGCGGCAACAGGAATACATCATCTGTGAAAATTTCAACTGTCTAGCTACCGCGGTTCTTGAGGTACAGCCTGGTGACAGACTGACGGCAAAAACGCCAAAAAAAACACGTTTGTTGTATGGGAGCCCCCCTTAAATATTTATTTTATTTTGTTTTTAGTATTTGTTGTTATAGCGGCAACAGAAATACATCATCTGTGAAAATTTCAACTGTCTAGCTACCGCGGTTCTTGAGATACAGCCTGGTGACAGACAGACGGACGGACGGACGGACAGCGAAGTCTTAGTAATAGGGTTCCGTTTTTACCCTTTGGGTACGGAACCCTAAAAATATACATGTCCGAATATCAATTTTAAATGAGTTGTCAACTAAAAAGTTTCACAGATAGCCTGTCGGATGGTTGTGAATAGGTATCCTGGTCATACCACACATTGCGGTATTTATATGTATTTATACGGTTGCGAGTACTAATCACCTGACCTTTCTGAATCCAACAATGTTATTCAATCTATTCAACATCCAAGTTCCAAAAAACATCAGCAAATGAACAGACTTACGTTAAAGAGACTACTTTAGAAAGTATTTCGCTTGTTTGAAACAAAAATGCTTTTCACTTTGGCCCAAATTAGCAGAGTTAATTTACCTTTTGACCTTTGAAACTGATTAAATCGTGAGGATTCACTGTATTATGCTGCTCTTCGTTGCTCGCTTTCTCGTTCATTGATTTAAATACGCTTGACGGTTTTTTTTAAATTTTAGTTAAGTTGCTATGGTCGTTAGAAAGAAAGAAAATAAGCAGCGTCCCGCGGTTTCACCCGCATAAGTATCGATCCCGTAGGAATATCGGGATAAAAACTAACCTATATCCTTCCCCGGGATACAGTCTATCTCTCTGCCAAATTTTATCGAAATCCCTTCAGTGGTTTAGGCGTGAAAAGGTAACATACAGACAGCCAGACAGATTTACTTTCGAATTTATAATATTAGAATGGATTTGTTAGACGTGTCATCCTACTATATTATACATATATAGGTATATGTGAAAGTTTGGATGATTGCTACTCAATCACGCTAAAACGTCTAAACGGATTTTTTTTTTTTTTTATTTGAAATGGGTTTGCTCTTGACTCTAGTCTAGGTCATAGTTGACAGAGACAAAGTCGACGATGGAGTGAGCTCACCCAGAAGAAGCCTGTTCACTCTTACTTTGAAGAGATTCGGGTTGTATGAGCTCGGAAACACAGACGCAGGTAAAGAGTTCCACTCTTTTGCTGTGCGCATTATAAAAGACATTTGAAAACGCTTAGTGCGAATTGGTGGAATAGCAACTAGGTAGGGATGGTAACTTGCAGTGCGTCTGGATGTCCGAAGGTAGAAGGATGAAATTTAGCACACAGATAGTTTATAACCTGGATTAACACATTGTATCCCGATAGTACGGTCCCGTGGTATAATTATCGACCTCTATGCGGGCGAAGCCGCAGGCAAAAGCTACTAATTCATAATTGTATTGGGTTAAGTAATTGTCAGTTGGTAATCGTATTCATAGTTTCTTTTACTCACAAGCGTCCTGGTTTTGTTAGTTTTGATTTCGTAAGTCCTAATGAGGCTGTCGCAATTGAATTAAAACCAAAACTTACGATTTAAAAAAAATTGCACATAACAGTGTTTCAGTGATGCGATAGTTATTTGTATTTTCGAGTGTAACCAAAGGTCGATTTCAGACTAAACCTACGAATTAGTAAGAGTTAATTTTAAATAATCGGAAAACTAAAATGTATTACATATTAACATAATTATTATTTTTTATTACATGCTCTCTACTAATTTAACATACGGAACAATGCATCGCTGAACAAATCAACTTAAAATTCAAACTATGGAATGTTGTAAGGTGACCATTCATGCAAAATGAAAGTTATTCCCAAATGGTACATTTTGCCAATCAAAATAGGTACGTTTTCCATTCGCTCGGATTAAAATGCAAATTACACTTGGTTGAACTAATCTGTTATTATAATCGTTTTAAATTTTACATGAGTTTATTGGCTTTGAAACGTTTATCTACATACATTCTAGTTTGAAATATAACTAATAAATACCTTATCATATTACTATACCTTATCCAAATAATATACCTGCGAAAACATTGTTTCAGTAACAATGTTTGCGAAAATGTTATTTGGATTACGAAGTAAAATCTAATATTACTTAGTTATATTGACTTGTCCTAGGACGCCCTCAGGCTAGGGGAGCGACGATCTTCGAAGGGTGGCTGATAGCAGTTAGATAACAGTTGCCGAGAATCCAGCTGAATGGCGTGCATTTCCTGCTGGCTGATGATCATCATCTGCCTAGCTTTTTCCCAACTGTTGGGGTCGGCTTCCAGTGTAACCGGTTGCAGCTGAATACCAGTATTTTACATGGAGCTACTGCCTATCTGCCCTCCACAACCCAGTTACTGGAACACGATACTCCTTGGTAATACTGGTGGTTGCTCCAAGAGACGGCAGACTTACGTATAGGATATTAATTTTAACTTGATAATTTCTGAGAAAAAGGGCCTTGACAGACTGAAAGACGGACGGACGGATGGACAACGAAGTGATCCTATAAGATCCTACGAGTTTCATTTTGAGGTACGGAATCCTAAAAATTACATAGTGAAAATGCTTTTTTATTTTTTTGTAAAAAAGTGTTTTATTTTTCACTTTTTAGTTGTACCTTCTCCACACAAATTCATATAACACTACTTGCTATGTAAATATCAGTGACAGGAAGTTATTAAAACTTCATCAATATAAACTAAGTTGAAAAAATTCGTATTATTGAAGCTAACTCAAAAACTACCCTAGCAAAGTTAATAAAACGTATATGGGACCACCTCACCCCTTATCCATAACAAAAAAAAAGTATAAACTATCAATAGAAGGTGGCAATCATAACAACCAGGTAATTCTTGATTTTATTTCCGAAAAGCAAATTGTTTTGCTTCGTAATAAAAGCGTATTTCATTGCTAAAACGGACCGTTAATAGACAAGGAAGATTAATGATACCTGTGAAAGCTGTAATATCGTTGTTTTTTTTTAAAGTCTTTATAATTATTAACATTGATGGTACCCGTGACGGCGCTAATGCAGGAGGTGCTATGTTTATTTTATATCAACCTGTTTCAATCATAATTTACAAAAATCTACCCTACCGCGCGTTGTTTTTATCCCAATATTCCCACGGGATCGACACTTTTGTGGGTGAAACCGCTGGGCACTGCTAGTTTCTTATAATTTAAACACCAAACCGATCTCCGACCTAATTTTAAAACCCGACCTAAATTTAAAACCATAAAGCAAATTAACATGTTGAACAAACAACAAAGCTCCATAACAACGTCGACTCAACAATAATCCACACTTTGACATGATCTACTTAATGAAGCCCTCACATAAACTTTACGTACGAAACGACTTAAAATCTTCCCAGTATGCTCACTTTGAAGCAACAATGTTTTATCACGCACCATAAAAGGGGCTTAGGGGAACGTCTAAGGGCCTCTTAGACTCATTGTTGATCTGAAAGCATCAATTTAGAGATCAACGTTTAGTTACACAAATTAATTTAGGTAATTTTCTCGAGTAGGTATTACATTCTGGGTTATGTTCGCACCAGAGAAGATTTTGAACTCAGGCGAATAGATTATTTTGCGGTCTTTATAAAAACCGTATTCTCTATGTAGTCTTTTTAAATTTGGTTCAATTAAAGAGCATTTCATCAAGTCCGTGCAAGCACCCTTATGCGGTGTCCTAATTATATCATTTATTTGCTTCATAATTGAGTTAATTGCGGAAGTAGCTAATTAAAATAAATTAAAAACTACAATATTTATACAAAAAAAAAACGTTAAAATTAGCTGTCACTGAACGTATAACGGAACAACTTAAGAGTGAAATTCGTACATTATCTATGGTAAAATGTCAATATTTTTATGTAGATAAGCTGAATTTTCTGAGACTAGGATTTTATTTCTGAAAAACTAGGCGTTGGCGCAGTCTGAGATTTTGCGAAAGTGTTTTACATTATGACATGTTTACGCTGTCAAATTTTGAAGCTTCGGACGTGCGGGTGTTAAAATACAGTAGAGCCAAAGTTGGTTACATGGTACATATTATACTGCTTTAATGTGTTATTTGCAGTACAAATTTATGATATTTACCTTCGTCTCTAGAGATGAGCATGATCATTTGTTCTGTGTCTGGGTGTAATTTATCTATATATGTATGTATTTAGAAATATATAAGTATGTTTATCAGTTGTCTAGTACTCATAACACAAGCTCTGCTTAGCTTGAGACTAGATGCGTTGTGTGATAGTTGTGGAATATTATTATTATTATATTATCTAGAATCAAATAAGAAATTATTGCTTACTCCTGTAGGTATTAAAATCGCCAGAAACACAATTTATTTGACAAGTTTACGTAAATATATACATTTTACATACTTTATATTAAACGACAAACTTTTTTATTATATAAATTTGCAAAGCAATAACAAATCCGGCGCGTCCGAGTAACTTTAACGAGTATAAGATTGTTAAATTTGACGTTAGAATAATACTTATTGCGTGCTGTCAAAAGTCACGTCGTGGTACGAATTGAATGAACTTTTGGAGGTGACGTCACCAAAACTGCGAAGAAAACGACTTTGTTTCAAGAATGTAAAATAAGCTTATTTTAAGAACGTCATGATACAAAAAGACAGTAAGATTATAATAATACTGTTATATGTATGATAGATAGATCGTTTTAGCAGAGTAAATACAAATGAGTAGGATATCTTCATACATACGCACCGAACACGGTTTGTACGCGAGCGCGCTCGTACGTATGCGTTGTCGCACGCACACACTGACCAAATTTATCGCTGCTAAGGGTGCGCCAGTCGTGGCTACGCCGTACGTAACGACGCCCGCGCTTGATTATAATTTTCATGGCAAATGAAAAAGTAAAAAAATACAATTTCATAATAATTTTATTTTATTTGAATTTACATGATTCAGTAAAACCACGTTTTAATCAATCATTATTTCGATCGTATTTTTTCCAAATAACTAAACAGATAACATGACGCAGGTAATGAAAAAAATGTAGTCAGCTCCTGGTCTATGTAGAAAAAATAATTTAAAAAAACTTTGTATTAAAGATGCTTGATGCTTACCCTACGGGGAAAATTGTTTTGTACCGAGATTGACTATGCATTTTTGACGATTAAATAAACTATAAGTGACAGCCCTACGTGTTTAGGCTATTATCGCTCGCTCGGGGCTCGAGTTGGCTTTCTTATTTGTTTTTTCTATGGTTTTAGGCCCCGTATACCTTTGACGTAACTTTGAAATAGGTCGCGTTTTACCCAAGGGAAATAACAGGGATCCTAGTTTGTTTTAAGACGAGATAAAAGTATGCAAGAAATTACAGTATATTTCCTTAAACGTAAAATGTTAAATAAAAATTTACACTATGAATAAATAATAACTCAAACTTGTGGTCGACTACTGACGTTTTAATCGAAAACACGTCATTACAGTCTTCTTTAAATGGAGTTTTCAGAACCCTCTTAAAACTCGTATAAATAAAGATTTTATTATACTTATATCTTCAATCTCAATAATTTGAGGCCTTTGGAACAATGTTTATAGCTTATAAACTCAGGAGTAATGGTTGAGCATTATATGGGCTATAAAAAGTACAAGTCTACAATTACGTAAGTAATAAATGTTCGTTACATATGTACATACATATATTACTAAGCGAAATCGAAATATTTTTTAAAAAGCAGCTCTATTTTTAAGAAAAAACCGGCCAAGTGCACACGCACACGTACAGTTATTTTATTTTTAGCGTTCCGTTTTTTTTAAAACTCCCTTTATTTTTTCAGGACACGTAAAGAAGATATAAGATCCCTTGGTAGAAACGCAACAGTTCAGTGTACTATTCAGTTTTGAAGCATGCCTTCAAAATCTAAAAGTCATTTATTCAAATTTTGAAGCATGCGTTCAAAATCAAAAAGTGTAGCAAACCTTATTTTTTAATCTACCAACGCCACCTATTACTTAGGAGAAACACTACAACATGCCGCTACTCTACGCTAGATGGCGCTGACGCATAACGTCACGTTTCTGAATCGCGGTGTCGAGATTTTCCGATGGTTAATGACCTCCGCTAGTATATTTTATTTTATTTGAGAATTATTTGAGAAAAACTGAACTAGTGGTGCATCTGTGGGTTACGTCCTACCTTGGAATAATCACACGGGACATCGCTACTTAGTAAGCCTAACTCTAGACCTAGTGTCCTTTTTGGTTTAGAGGACACCTTTCCCCCTCCTTCGTCCCTTCTGGGAAAAGGTTGTGTGGATTATTTATTTATTTATTTAGGTTAGCCTACAATTGTTTACACGCTACAATTCATTTAAAAGTACACGATATACATTTATAAGTGCAACAATTACTTACAGGCTAACACCACATGCACTATTTTATTTATAATATACATTTTTATTTTTGTAGTTAATTATACATTTTAAATGAACATAAAACGAAGCATATATCTTACAGTTTATCAAACAAATCAGCATTATCAAATTAAATTAAATATATTAAATTAATTAGTAATAAAATAACAGGGAAATAAATTAAATTAAACTAAGATTAAATAATTGGTTTACATTAGAAAACGATTAAAAATTAATTAACATTAAATAAGACAGGTATATTGATTAACAAATTGGCAAATCAGGAATTAAAAATTCAATTCGTGTTTGTGCGAATAGTATTCAATAATTAATTTACGAAATATTCCTAAGCTATCGTGATGAACGTCGATTAGGTCACTGCAATTGTTCAGGATTTTACACATTCGCGGAATTGGTGAGTTAGCACCTAGGACAGTTCTACGCAAGGGCGGGTAAAGCGGAGTGATGGGATTTCGAGGATAGCGGGTTGGGGCACGAAACTTGAGGAGACTTAGTAACTGTGGACAGTCTATTTGCTTTCTGAGGAGTTTGTATAGAAACAGGGCATCCATGACTTCTCTTCGAGTCGATAACGAAAGCATCTTGAAAGTTTGCAGACGGGATACATAGGAGGGCAGCTGCTTGCTTTTTCCTTTGCAAAAAGCAAGGTGCCACAAAAATCGTTTCTGGACCCTTTCTAGGAGAAGTTTATGAGTGGCGTAATGTGGTCTCCATACAACACTGCAGTACTCCAGTATGCTTCGGACAAGGCTATTATATAGCAATATTTTAGTGCTGAGCTGTTTGAAACCCTTGGTATTGCGTAGTACAAATCCTAACATTTTGGAAGCTTTGTTAATAGTGTTTTCAATGTGGGGGATAAAAGTAACTTTCTTGTCAAACAGCACTCCTAGGTCCCTTATAGTTTCTACTTCATGAAGTTTTTGTTTGTCTATAAAGTAGCTCGAAGGGATGGGGTGAACTTTCCTAGAAAATGATAGGTGGTAACATTTATTGAAGTTCAAATCCATTTCGTTATTCCGACACCATTCAATTACTCTGTTTAAATCATCCTGCAAAAGCTCAGTATCATTTGATGATTCGATTTCCCTGGCAAACTTTAAGTCATCTGCGTACAAAAAACACTTTGAAAAGTGGAAGCAGTGGGGAAGATCATTTATAAAAATGATAAATAATATGGGGGCCAAGTGGGAACCCTGCGGGGCACCGGAAGTCATGCGATAATTGTTGGTAGATCGAAAACCATTTACCACAATATAAAATTCACGGTTAGCGAGGTATGATTCCAACCATTTCAGCAAGGGTCCCGTGATACCATATGTTGCCAGTTTTTTTATCAGTATGGAGTGGGAGATTTTATCAAACGCCTTACTGAAATCGGTGTATATCACATCAAACTGCTTATTTGAGTCAACAGTTTCTATCAGGGACTCTGTGAAAGACATTAAGTTTGTGGCAGTAGACCTTGACGCCACAAAGCCATGTTGATGATTGCTAAGATAAAGCTTAAAATGGTGTTGGATATGGGGACAGATCATTGACTCAAACACCTTGGCGAAAGTGGAGAGAATCGCAATGGGCCGATAGTTTGAGATAGTCTCTTTGTTATCCGACTTGTGTACTGGAACGATTTTGGCTTTCTTCCACTCGGATGGAAAAGTTCCGGTGGCTAATGACATCCTATATATTTTTAGTAGCGGAGAGACCAATACCGGCGCACAGGTAGAAATAACCGTCCTATATATATAACTATACTCTGTACGTTTGTGAAATAAATCCTTCAGACAACGACTGGACTTCTTTGTGCCGGCACCGGCGACGACATCCTTTACAAAAGTAATTTATTCAAATTTTGAAGCATGCCTTCAAAATCAAAAAGTCATTTATTCAAATTAGGCTGAGAATCGGAACTTTTCGAACGTCAAAATTACATAAGACAGTCCCCCAAAACGCCACTTTCTAGTGCTTTCGCTGGAAAGAAGACCTTGGTCCCAAGACTAGTTTGCCATTTAACATCATCATCATCATCATCTGCCAAGCCTTTTCCCAACATTGTTGGGGTCGGTTTCCAGTCTAACCGGATGCAGCTAAATACCAGTATTTTACATGGAGCGACTGCCTATCTGACCTCCACAACCGAATTACTAGGTAATACGATACCCCTTGTTAAGACTGGTTGTCAGACTTTCGGGCTTCTGACTATCCATAACGACTGTCAAAGATTTTCGAAAGACAGCCAGGACCAACGGCTTAACGTGCTTTCCGAGGCACGGAGGGGTCTTGGTATGTAAAGATGGTCACCTATCCACGGACTAACCGCAGCAAGCGTAACTAGTTTGTCTTTTAACAAGGGCCAGAATTTCGACGACTGTTTGCACTGTAGTTGTCCGCGGGAGATTAAGTCTCCCTTTACACCTTCTGAAAATAAACCCAACAATTAAGTTATCATAATCATAATCAGCCTATAATGTTCCCACTGCTGGGACACAGGCCTCCTCTCGGTGAGAGGGAGTGGGCCGTAATCCACCACGCGGGCCCAGTGCGGGTTGGCAGATGTCACATATGTCTTCGAGTTTTTTTTTTTGGTTCTAGGACATGCCGGTTTCCTCACAATGTTTTCCTTCACCGTTTTGAGAGCAATTAATTAAGTTAGCAGACGATTATTTTAGGCAACTATGAAAAGCTCCAATCCAAATCACATTTAAGACGGACGTTGAACCCAAAATACGGTAGCAAGTTTCCATTCCAGCACACGTTTACCCAACGTTATACCCATCCAGGACCCGATTTGTTCTAAATCGTAATGAGTTACTGTCTAGGGAATGCCCGGTACTTCACACTTACACCCTCTCTCATAAAACAGGAGTTTTGGAGTGAACAGTAGTCACCACAAGTCCCTGGTTGAGTTGAGTTGTAACTGTGTTTTATAAGTTTTGTGTATATGAAAGGCTTGTTTGTAATATTTAAGGGATCGTATTGAATATGGTACAGAATTATATTAATTCAACATAGTGTTTCTAGAATTCTGAGACATCTTAATTAAATAAATTAATCATTCATTAGTTAACGCTAACTCAAATTCCCGTAGCTCAAACTATAACGAATGAGTACAAAATCAGTAACATTTAAGCCTAAATCAATACAAACGCTTTATATAAATGTTATGAACAATCTATGTGAGTTGCGTAATAGGTGAGTTTGAAACATTTTCAAAACTCTGAGAAATTTTACAGAAGGCTCATTCTGTACCATACGTAACGCATAAACCGTTAAGTCAAAACGCAAAGTTTTAGAAGGCGTAAATTCTCTTAACATCAAGAATAAGAGGCACTTTTTGACGATTTTCATCTATACTAATATTTAGAAGGCTTAAATTCTCTTGACATCAAGAATAAAAGGCACTTTTTGAAGATTTTCATCTATACTAATATTATAAAGAGGTAAAATTTGTTTGTTTGTTTATATGTATGTAGGGGGTCTCCCTTGTTTCACCAAAAAGAAATTGGCAAATTATCACTTCCCAAACAATTTTCCGCATAATTTCATTTGCCAAATTATTACTTAGCAAAAAATTTTGATAAAATTTTGTATGGAGGTAGCTGACACCCTGGATTAACATATAGGCTACTTTTTATCCTGATATTCCCACGGGATCGACATTTACGCGGGTGAAACCGCAGGGCGCAGCTAGTTAAATATAAGGCATTAGGGCAGTATTTTAAAACAGGTATTAGAAAGAAGAAAGAAAGAAAGAAAAAGTATGTATTGTGCTAACTCTAAATGTTCACCGTGTTACTACACTATTAGAAGCTTCATAATATTATTATTTTTTTTAGTGCTGATACACACGAGCGTCAAGCGCCAACGGCACAGACAACTGCAGCCGTCGAAACTTGTCGACGGCCGCCGTCGATGCGTTGGCAGTTGCCATCGACAACTTGTCGACGGCCGCCGTCGATGCGTTGGCAGTTGCCATCGACAACTTGTCGACGGCCGCCGTCGATGCGTTGGCAGTTGCCATCGACAACTTGCCGCTCGTGTATTTTAATCCATAATCATCCATAATCAGCCTATAATGTTCCCACTGCTGGGACACAGGCCTCCTCTCAATGAGAGGGAGTGGAGGGTATTTTAGTACGATGCTCAAATACACGTGAATTTTCTTTGGGTGTTAAGTGTGTTAGCTAAAACGCTTGAAAAGGAGAATTTGTGATAACAGTGGAAGTAGTTTTGCAAATATCCATTTTACCTTATGTCCCTTCAAGAGTTGGCCTTCTTTAGCTTGCCTGCTTAGTGGTATTAGCTTTCGTGTTAAAGTTTTAGCCGTCACTATTTGTCAAGTCATGCCGATAGGGACGAACTTCATACAAGTTATATTGACTTTAACTTGAAGAATTTACTTAGGTATGTTCTCGGGAAGTGACTGTTTGAACCTGCCAAATAAGTTACGTTAAAATTCCCATAGGCTTTGTAAGGTCAGACACGTAGTATGGGGTTATCCGGGATACGTATAGCCCATCAGAAACGTACGAGTACACTATAATAATCAGCCTATAATATTCCCACTGCTGGGACACAGGCCTCCTCTCTGTGAGAGGGAGTGGGCCATAATCCACCACGCGGGCCCAGTGCGGGATGGTAGATGTCACAAGCCTTCGAAGTTTTGGTTCTAGGACATGCCGGTTTCCTGACGATGTTCTCCTTCACCGTTTTGAGAGCAGTGGTGATGAAATTATTTTTATAATATAAACTAAAGCGCTTGTCAGGGTTCAAACCTACGACCTACAACTCATTAGTCGTGGCTGTTACCACTGGGCTACCAGTACTGCTGGAGCACTGCTGCTGCGAGTATACCCACCTTCCTTTAAATGTGCAGCTGCTGACTGCTCTTCTGTGCTCGTAATAGATCTATTTCGTTTTTATATTTCTTTATTATTCCAGCGATGCAAACATTTTGTTTCGATGTTGCTTCGCTTGCAAACATTTTTATTCGTGGAATAAAATTGACGTCTGACAGTTTTTGTATTGAAGAACTGTCAAAAATTCAAAATTATTCCTCCGATAAAATTACCTGGCGTTGGAAAAATCAGCCCATAAGTAATTATCTTTTTTTATGCAAGTATTTATGTGACAAATAAACCCTTTTTTTTTTCTTTTTTACCTTTTACGTAATATGGTGAGATAAAGAAGTGCGCTAACGTGCAAAACATCCACTAAAAATCCGTTGCAAATATTCAAAGTTTTCTTCCATGAATCTAAACTCAATTTGACTAATTGTTAGGGTGTATGAGCAGCTTCCAAAAGCAATCATGAATGACATTAGTTAAGCACAACCAAGCACCAACGAACCGCTCAGTAATTTGACCTGAATTCTCGTTTCGGTAACATTGCACAAGTAGGTACATACTCCAGACTTCCGAGCTAAAACCTCCTTAATACCTCTTGCCCCCAAAACCACGTTAAACCAGTTAATCCTAACGGTCCCAATTTTCATCGGACATCCCTACTTTCCGGGATTCAGATTTGATTCCCTTAGGGATGCTGAAATTCCCGAATTTTCGATGCTGGTTGTCAGTACCTCTTAATTAGATAGGCGTACGTTGGCTTATTAGACTTAAAACAAGGATTAGTGTTGTGGAAAATCTAACTATTAAAGGGTACGTGTTAAGTTTTGTGTATTAAGTTAGACATCGATTTAAATGTGAGCTCAAATGTGTCTCGAACGAGATTGAAAGGAGTATTCATAGAAAATGGTTTTGATTCTAATAATGTTACAGACATTAGGTACAGTTATACATTTATTTGCTTTGAACATGAAAGACGATTATTAATCTATTCCTCTGACCTTGATATACATAGTTCAGGCCCAAAGAACTGTCAAATCATCAAAACAATAAAATCTAAATCTTCTATGTATATATGGAGACGACAATATGACAAGAAATGAAAGCTATGGCAATACTGTATTATACTCGTATATCATAGAAATGCTTTCTTATATCTATGTTATATATGTCAAACTATATATCACACTGTTTTAAACACTGTTTGAAATTAAAAAACTGTTTTTTTCAAACAATCTGACACCCTTACTAATAAACGTATTATAATATCAGGTGAATAGTTACACACCGATTTCTCTCTTTCAACCGTCAATACATTGACTTTCAAAAGAAGTAGACAAAGCGTTGTGTAACTATACAGAGGCTATACAACGTTTATTAGCAAGGGAGTAAGTAAATAGTAGTGAGGGGCCTACTATGAGTTTTGCCGATCATCCGTCTAGCCACAGTGCTAACTATTAGATATTATTGGATTCAATTTACGTATGCAGACTGGGAACGACATTAGATATTACGCCGTTTAATTTATTATCGTATTGTCGTCTCCACCTTGAATACCACCATCATCACTGTAAACCACCCTAAATGAACAATAACGTCAACACAAAGATGTTCGCTACATGTAAAGTTACCGGGCCAACGTGCGACTTATTGGTAAATAGGTCAATTGGCCATTCACAGGATACGTTCAGCAGCAGGCGGTAATGTGATTGACCTCCCGTTACCAATACCGAGGGGAAAACTTGTGTTTTAGCGCCTATGTAGGTAATATATATAATCTTGTGTATTTGATCCTAATTCAATTAAAAAGCTCACAACAACAAATACGTTAATATTTTAATTAAATAAACAAATACAGCAAAATGAAATGTCAGCAGAAAAATGTCAGAGACAATATTACAAGGAAACGTTGTTGCCTCGACGATGACTGGCGGCGAAAAAAGGTCCGTCACTGGTGTACACCGCGTTCTTATAACCTCGTTATGACCATAGTGATGTGATCTTCCATAATAATAATACCAGCCTGTTATTGTCCCACTGCAGGAGAAAAACGTCCTCTCATACGGAGAAGGCACGAGATGGACGCTTGCTCAGGACAGGTAGGCGATGTCAGACTTATATAATTATTAGTTACGAAGAAATCGAGCATGTATTTTGGGAATAATGTGATTGTACATAATTCCCAAAATACATAATAATCTATATATTCAATTCTTCGTTGGACTAAAACAAAAAGTACGCAAAACAACACCTCCCACACCAACACACACGCCCCTACATCACACACACGCCCACCTCACACATATCGGTGCGCATTCCATATTTACATTTTTTTTTATTGTTAAATACTTTTGGCATGCTTTCAAAATTATCTATTGACACATATGTATTGTCTCACACATATGTATAGTTAATGTAAACTGGAGTAGTGGAACTACCTAATACAAGCAAATTTTGCGACACCAAACTTGACAATGTTATTAACATGAGTTGATGAAATTAACATTTTTTTATTTTTATTAACTATAAGTGCATGTTTCCCCACGATGGTTTCGTACACCCGATGTCAGTAATGTGCAAGATAAACTCAGAAAGTACGTATATGTCTACACATATAGGTACGTACCTTCTAAGTTAAAATAAATAAGCTAGTACCTACGTACTAGCTTATTTATTTTTATGTTTATGGGGTGTTATAGAGCTTTTGGTAATGGCCACATTGGTATCTCGGCAAAAATGTGGATTTGGCTTTGAAAATAATTTTACTCACTCAAAATTAACAGGGATTTGAAAAACATTTGCGCGAACTTTGCAGTCATAATTGTATAATATACTCTAAAAAAATCATGCAAGTTCGATTGTTACTTCAAGTTATGGTATACGACAGGCATATATAATTGAACCGTGTATATCAAGCTTTATTCAAACCCGTGCTAGAAACAATTGACTACCAATTAAACCAATAAATTGTTTATAACCCCGAAATGTGGTTTTGTGGTTATGGAAATCCGTACAAGCTACAACGCTATTTAAATCGAATAGATTTACTGTGGAAGCATGCAGTGTTCGACCTAATTAAATAAATATGCAATTAGTTTGAATTTCACTACTGTAAATCTGTTAATAGACTGGAATGTTTGTCCAAATTTAAACTAGAACGATTTAAATGTTGGTAATATCTTAGCGAGCGTATAAAATAAATAAATACATACATTCAAATATACATATTCAATTATTATAGTATCCGGTATCACTGTTTTTTTTTTCAGATCGTCAGTTATCTGGCTACTTGACATCTCACATTGTTTACAGATTCCCGTGAAACCCCTAAAACTAAAAAAGTTAAAACCATAGTAATGTATTTAAGCACACAAAGGTTTTAAATTCCGCTGCATAAATTTACAATTTAGCCACGTTACACAAAATTCATAAAATATGCATACAGATAAATAAAAAATCTAAAACCAAATAAAAACATAGAAAGTGTACAAACACAGATACAAAATGCAAAATAGCTACAGGCAATCCTGCGGGTGTAATATAAACAAGACAAATAACAAAAGTCGTGTTCAAACAAGACTTGGAACAAGACGAACTCATTTCACCGGTTTTTAATATTCTGGACCCAAACTTAATTACACTCCGTCGGCCGTCCCAACACATCCCTACCTTACTAACGCCATCTAGTGGAATATTTTTGAACTATTGAGGAAGAGGACATTGTTCCGTATTTTTTCAAGTAAATAGGTCAACTTTATCCTACCTGTGGTTTTTGCAAAATTGAGTTTTTTTCTGTTGACAAAATCCTTGCAAAGTCTCACTGTGAACGATAATAAGCTGTTCAATTAATAACTCAGCATTAGCTAGTGGGACAAAATAAATAAATTATGATTGTCGCAAACAGTCTTGTGTAACTTTGTGCAAAATTATAATTGAAAATAATTATACAGCACTCTTCAACGCATTATAAAATACTGGCTTCAAACAGTTTCCCGAAAATATGTGACCGCGCTTTCTTCCATCCCAAAGTGGCTTTAACAGTAGCCTTATCCGGCTCGAAGGACCCCTTGTGTGATTTTCTTTAAGTTTCGCAACAGTTTACTAATTATTGACGAGTATGAGACAAAAACAACAACAAATAACAAACACAAAACTAATTACTGACCAGGAAATACCAAGAATTTCTAGCCTTAGCCTTGGTTCAACCAATTCTCTCCGCCTCAACAACGTAGAGACTCCAGACAAATACATTTTCTCTTACCCTATTTAAACAGTCCCTTCAGTGAAAACCAACGTGACGTACCGTTCTTAACAAAATTGTTAACACACGAGCTCATCTTAGGCTATGCACAGACTGAGTCAAGACAGAAAAAAGTCCAAATTATTAGATGTGTAAGATCATTGACGGTAAAACAGATGCTCCTGAACTGCATGACGAACTGTCCCATCTTTTTGCTCGCAACATAAGTCCATGTGACACGGAAGACCCGGCAGATTAAGAGAGTTTAAAAATTCTACAGGATAATTAACCGACTCGTCCATATCGACCATGGTGTCAACATAATTATATAAATAATTTATTCTCCTTCGAATGTATTTATCAAAATTTCGTTGATTGCAGCGGCTTGGTCGTTTTTGGGTGTCAAAATGGCTCTCTCGCATAACCACTCAATCGGTTTGTCTTTAATATTTTTAATATCAGGATAAATTTTATCTATAATCCCTCAACTGTTGATACCACAGTACATAATTCATTTGGTATTTGTATCAACCCATCTATTTGTGGGAACTTTCCGTTTCCGATTTGAAGAAGAAGATCTGAAAATCTGCCGGCAGAAACTTCACCTCTGAGATGTACTCTCATGTTTCGAGTAAGTTTTATTAGCACTTTAATTGAAGGCCATAAGAAAGATCTTTTGATGCATGCTTTTATGTGTGCGCGTTCCTTTGGGCACTACCGGTAAAGTCTGGCGAAAATATCCTGCAAGCAACACCGTCAGACCACCCATAATGTTTTTATTATTTCGTGTGTCCTGCAAACTCCTATTCAAGGCTTCAACTCCTCTTTTGTGCGCCATCGTTATTTCATCCCATATTAATATTTTAGCATTTTTAAACTTTGGCAAGATTGCTTTGCTTTGGTGTATTGCATAAAGGTGTAATTGTAAGGTTACATTTGTAACGTTTAGAGGTAGTTCTAAGGCAGCGTGTGCAGTTCTACTTCCTTCTAATAATGTAGCAGCAATCCCGGTCGAAGCTACAGCTAAAGCTATGTCTTGAATGCATCTTACTTTTGCCAACAGCAAGTTTATAAGATAAGTCTTATCTGTGCCACCAGAGGCGTCCAGAAATAATTTTTTTCCTTCACTTCTACACTTTTCATAATTTATACATACTTTTGCTCGGCGGTCAACGATTGTGTATTATTATTTACAAAACTTTCCAAAGCTACTGTATCAAAATTAGTTTCTCTCATGTACTTTCTGTTACCGGCAACTTGTGGCTTGGTTGGTTTTGGCAAACCGTACATATCGATCGATTTTCCACCTAACCTTAGCACTGCTTCTGCAATTTCAGACAGACATTCATTTAAAATCTAGTCTTTGAAATTCTCTACATTGTCTCTTCGATCTCTTTTTGCAGCCAAATCTTCAGACAAATAGTCTTTGAAGTCTTCCCAAAGAGCTATTGGGTCTAATATTTGACAAAAGACTAACATAATTGTGAACAGTTCTCGCATTTTTGCAGGTGACTGACAAACAGCTGCCTTTTCCAACGTCGCATGCCAAGCAGCTTGGAAACTAGGCTGCAACACACCATTCACAGTTTTAGTGCTTTAAATGAAGTTGAACCCCGCACTTCATTTAGCAGTAAACGCAGATGGTAGCACTCCGTATTGTTCGGGTTAACAGTATAAACTCTACCTAAGGCGTATTCCTTCATCACACCAGGCCAACCATCAACTGTTACTCCTCTTTTTCGTCTTACGAAATTACTCTTATACCATATGCAATGTGCGGGTACCTCAGAGTAAAGTAGAATTTTAGCAAAGTTATCTGATTGACATAGTTCGAAAAAAGCTAAATGCGTCGTTTTTGGTGGATTAGCTATTTTGTCAGCGAAGTTATTTGAGTTGATGTAAACTCTCTAACCGTTTTCCAAATGAATAGCTAAATGAACAACTGTGGGGAAACACTCATGTATGGAAAACCCAAGAATTCGCCACACTACTTCTGAGCTACTTATGTACCTTCCGCTCTCATATATTTTCACCTCATCTTTTTCGTTTTCTATTGCAAATGTAGCCTGGTTGGATCCTTTATTAACATAGTTGCATACATATTTTATTGATTTCACAGAGTTGCAATACTCAACGTTTATATGTGCGTTAAAGGTTTTTAATAGTACAGGGTTAAAAGGAACTATCCAACGGTTATCTAGATCCACACCATGAATATTAACGGTAAAACTGCCTTCGCTAGGGGATCGTCTCCGATACTGTGGATAGCCTTCATCACCTGTTTGTGTTTCCCACAATAGAGGTCGGGGATATTTTTAAGTGCAGCTGTTGTACTTCATACAAGGGATTTATGATTAAAGCTTCCACAAGGGCCATGAATCATGTTCGACTCAGGGGTCAGGTATTTCAGCGTATATTACTTTGTCGATCGAGTCTGGCGTTATGCTACTTTTCAGCCATAGAAGAATGTGGTCATGTGGAAGACCACGTTTTTGCCACTCAATCGAATACGCACCGAATTTCTTCGAATATTTGTCCTTTAATCAACATATTGCTACACTACCGATCGATAGTGTGTTACGCAATCACCCCGCTGTTTTGACAAAATACACTTTTGTCTTTGATAGACAAAAGTGTATTTGTTCTAGTGTAATCTCTGTCTTAAGTTCTACTTGGTACTATAACCCGAGGGTCACGAAATACTAGGGCTACGCTCCAAGCGAATTCGCCTTGCGCTGCAAGCATCAGCGTCGAGCGTCAAAAACAAATGTATGTCTATTATCTACAAGGCCACGAAGTAGCGCTGCAAGCAGCAGCGTAATTTGCTACGAGCGAATTTGCACGAGGGTTGGATGATCCGACGCGCGTTTTTTATGAGCGTCGAAAACAATTGTATGAGAACATTCCACAGTGTGCACGAAACAGTCGCTCCACGCTTTCCGATAGAATCGGTCGCTCCGCGCGTCTGCGTCTTAAACAAATTGTTTTGTTTTTGTCGCGTTTATAGTAACTAATCCAATATGAATACTTACTGAAGAATTTATCACTGCAATCCAAAATTGACCTGCGTTATGGATGAGTTCACATCCGCAAAATAAGATAGGAATGTTGTAAAAAAATTGTGGGAAGAAATTAAAATTATTTTTTAAGTTTAATTAACAATATTTAGATATTTTTGACAGCGACATTTTCACGTGTAATATACTATCGACGCGTGCTCACTCTGTACTCATAGAGCATGTAACCTTTTTCTGTACTGAACTGATGCATTCCCCCACCGAAGTACCACGCTACAGGCGAATATTTGAAGTTCGTGGCCTTACTTTTGACGCTTAGAAATGACGCTTGTAGCGAATTGACGCCTCAAGCGTGGCGTTTTTTTCGTGGCCGAGGCATAATAGTGTACAGTCGAGACCACTCGTCAGACGTATCTCTATTTTAATATTATATTTAAGAGTCGCTGACCGCAAAAGTGCGATGCAATAGAAATAACGTTAGGGTTCAGAGTTATTTTAGACGTCGAAAAGGGTTCGCATATTTTTAGGATGGAAATAAAACATTTACGAGTTACATGCTTTGTAGAATTTTATGTACTTTTACATTTTAAGGTTATGTTCTAAGGAGATTGACGATGGTTTAATAGCTGTTTATACAGGGTGGGAGGTACATCGACACGTAAGCTGTAACCAAGACTGACAGCACATGATTCTACACCCCCCTACCGTAGAAATTTTTCGTGGGTTATAAAAAAAACGGTCAAGTGCGTACCACAAGGCAAAAAACGCCGAAAAAATCACGTTTGTTGTATGGGAGCCCCCCTAAAATATTTTATTCTGTTTTTAGTTTTTGTTGTTATAGCGGCAACAGAAATACATCATCTGTGAAAATTTCAACTGTCTAGCTATACAGCCTAGTGACAGACAGACAGACAGACAGACCGACAGTGGAGTCTTAGTAATAGCTGTGGTAATAGGGTCCCGTTTTTACCCTTTGGGTACGGAACCCTAAACAAGGGCAGGTATCTACACCGTCAAAATGTATTTTTTTAAACAAACTGCGAATATTTTTCGAAAATAGTTCAGAATCCTGTATTGACTTCATTGTAACAGGTTGCGAGTCAATGCCACCCTATATAGCTTCATCATCATCATCTGCATAGCCTTTTCCCAACTATGTTGGGGTCGGCTTCCAGTCTAACCGGATGCAGCTGAATACCAGTATTTTACATGGAGCGACTGCCGACCTCCACAACCCAGTAACTGGGTAATACTATACCCCTTGGTAAGACTGGTTGTCAGACTTTCGGGCTTCTGACTACCCGTAACGACTGTCAAAGATCCACCCTAATTATTTTATTTTTTTGTAAGTAGGTTTGCACAAACACTTTTACACGTCAGTCATATTATTTTTAAACTAGATGAGGTCAGCGTTTCCTATATGACTAGTCTGAGAAGAAAGGCCGAAACAAACTCAGAGTCTCTTTTAAAGTTCAGAGATAATCTTAGTCAGGTTTTATGAAGACCATGTAGATCGATGTCTGAGATGGTGTTTTGAGGAAAGAACTACACACATTGAGTGGACCTGTCCAGTCAGTGCACGCATTCGTCAGAAATCGTGCAGCTCAACTCAAAACTTAAGAAGCTCAACGAAAAATATTATTTATTTAAACGTTTCGCACAAAAGGTAAAAAGGCGGACAATTAATCCCTTCGGCATTTTCTACCACTTAACCAAGGGTGGTGAAGAGATTAGATGACAGGTGTTAAGTGATTATTGATTGTAAAAATCGACTCTATACTTACTGTTTTAAAATAATTTGTTCATAGGCACATTTAGTTATTTAAATCTATCCATTTTGACTTAAAATTAGACTTACGTTATTATTCGCCGCAGTCGAACTATGTGCTTAATAAAAACTTGTTATTTACCTGAAACAAAAACATATAAATATTAGACTCTATAATTACAACGCCAAACAAGGCTTTTACAATGGTAAAGATTTATACACAACTAGCTGTGCCTCGCGGTTTCATCCGCGTAAATGTCGATCCCGTGGGAATATCGGTATAAAAAGTATATATGTTAATCCAGGGTGTCAGCTACCTCCATACAAAATTTTATCAAAATTGGCCCAGCCGTTTGAGCGTGAAGAAGTTACAAAGATAAACTCACACACATACCCCCACACCCCCACACACACACTCACAAACTTTCACCTTTATAATATTAGTGTGATACCACAGAACAGCACAAGAACAAGCTAGTGAAGTGAAGTACATTTTATAATAAAAATATGTATGTTTAGGTTATAGGCTATCCTGAAATAAATGAATAAATAAATATACACACGTTCTACCGCCGAAAGCCTATCAGATATTTGCGTTGGCCTGGATGGGGCTTATTTAGTCAGTTATAGTATTTTTATCTCATAGTGGTTAGCAAGTGTACAAACATGCTGTGACTGTGTGTGTAAGCGCAGGAGCTCTCGGTATCGTCCGAGACAATGGCGAAGTTAGAAGTGTGTGTATGTGTGTGTGTTATATGCTCACGCTACTCGTCTTCACGCACACATTCATAGCGCGTTTGTACACTTGTTTAACACAAGTAAAGCGCGCGTTGCTTCATGAGATAAAAATTCTGGACCTACGATTTACTAATGAAGCGCTTGTTCGCGGAGGAGGTGGCGGGACGGATGAGGGAGAGAGCCTCCCGTCCCAACCGCCGCGGGAGACGCTGAGCCACGGGTAGACTCCCGGCCACCGTAGGCGCGGGCCTGCGGGCGGAGAGTAATGGGTAGCTCACCGTCCGATCAGGACCAGGCCCGTGCCGGACGGCGCGTAAGTGTTCCATTCGCGCCTCAAAGAGATGTCAGCATCGAGGACCCCATAGGGCCGAAGCCTGCCGGGTCAGAGGGATTGTCCGAAAGGATTACCGCTGGCCCGGAACATAAAGGGCTAAGGAAGGAACACGGGTGGGTTTTAATCAGTCAGTAAGAGTCTGACACTCCCTTCTGCTCCACCCAGAGCGGGAGGGGTCATTTGATGATTTCCCATCCGAAAAAAAAAAAAGCGCTTGTTTGGCACTCTTTGATTGTGATATAACTCATACTACCACTACCACTACCTCATACCAACCCCACGAGGCATAGCCAATTAGAAATAAAAACGCAAAGTCAACATCAACAATAAAAAAAAAACGATACAAAAGCAAAACTGGAAACAGAACGGACGAAGCGTAAAACAAATTACAATATACAAATCGTAATAACTTTTTTACTTTTTACACACACTGAAAAAGGGTCGAATTGTTTGCGAGTTGACCCTTTTTTTTGTTATCCAGATAACGCAAATAAATACGGAAAAATAAGGCTATAACCCGGAATCATCGTTTGAAATCCTAATCCTAATAGGTAGCTATTGAGATGGATGAACAAAGGCGATTGTATGAAACATCAAATAAAATCGAAAGCCTTTAAACGTATTAATGACTTAGGTATGAACTGAAAGTAAATGTTTATATCTTTGGAAACTAGCTGCCAGATGGGTAAGATTTATTATATCGTAAAATACTTCGGAAATGTAGGTTGTTTTTTAATCTGGGTCCAGTTAACCAATAAAAAATAAAGAAAATAAATGATGTAGTCAATTGGACCCGCGGGTCCAGAAGCGGCCGGGTCCAGCTGACCGAAGACTCATGAAGCGGTTTAAAGTTAAGTGAGTTTAAACGTCAAAAGTGTATGGTTAAGCAGTCGCTAATCACTACCTAACTTTAACCAACGTTTATGAATAGAGGGGTAAGTCTGTAGGAGTGTTTGCCTCTTAGGGCCTGTGCACACCACGTTTTTTAAACGCGCCGTTGACGCGCGTTTGTGGCGATACAGACGCGATACACACGCGAGTCAGACGCAGCCTGTAGACCTTCTGTAGGATAAAAGCGCGCCGTCGACGCACGTTTCTGAAACGCGCGTCAACGGCGCGTTTAAAAAACGTGGTGTGCACAGACCCTTACTTCTGCGTGTATAATAATTATTTAAATATTTTTTATCGGAATAAAATACACGACTTTTTCTTCCGTCAGACAATTGACATGTCTTCTTGTAATTCTTTTTTCATTCAAATGACGTCATCTACAACAAAAAACAGTTTTGTTTTTAATAAAATCCTAAAAAGTTTATTTATGTAATCGTACAATTTATGAAGTCTGTTAAAATGTAAAATATTAAAGATAGCATAAAATAATAGTTCGCCACAAATCAATAAACAAAAATGGTTTTAAACAGTTTACAACGCAAACATATATATTTATTGTCAATTGTTAAAGACTGCACTAGCCTGATTTGATTTATTCCGGTCTGATTTGATGGGAACATTGTAACAACAGGCTAGCCAAAATAATTGATTCAACCGGTACACAAACCAGCAACTATGAAAGAATATTGACCAAAAGGTTTTTGAGAACAAAAATCGATTTCAAGCTTGACCACTTAGAAATAAACCGGGCAAAATTCGGAACAAGCGTGCAAAAAGGCCACCGCTATACGTAGACACCTAAAAGGTTCCAGCTGACCGCGCTAAGTACCCAAATCCGAGCGTCTGATAGGCCCACCGTATCGCCATCTGTGGCATACCGGTCCTTTTCAAGGCGACAATGACGATATCTTAAATCCTCTAATGTTCGATATCGTTTAGGACAATCCCTGGAAAAGCACCGAATAATTTAGACGAAGGTATATTATCTTATGGAAAATGAAGCTTTGATTTCTAACGTTGCGGGGTGAATGAGGTGCTATTAGTGCCAGAAAGCCATTTTAGCAACTACATACAATAGAGATATATTACATTGGTAACGTAACTACTGTTTCAGTACCATTTACCCAATTAAACACTCGTTATCGTTATCTAATATACAGGGTGGGCCATAAGAAGCCTGTGTATCTCGTGTCACAGTGTTTGTTATCGAGCTCCTCCAAAACGGCTTGACCGATTTTTATTAAATTTTTGTGTGTTTGGTAGGTCAGAGAATTTGGGTCAGGCTATTTTTGATTTTTTTGGAAAACCACTTTTTGCGGGGTCAGCTAGTATATTGATAATTTTACAATGATCAAGTTGCATAGGTAGTACTTACGCTTAAATATACATATTATAAAATAGTCGCTATTCGTGTCTGTTTATTGTGACAGCTTTGATCTCTAAACCACACAATGAATTCTGTAAAATTCATGTGTATGCACTAGCTTCTGCCCGCAACTTCGTCCGCGTAAAATTGCGGCCCCTGACTCACCGTGTCGCATCCCATGACCCGCGCTATTACTTCATTTTCGTTTAGCGTTCTTTCTGACTTTTTATTCCTTTTTCCGGCTCCTTGTTGTCATAGCGTGATCTTAAATAGCCTATAAAATTCCTCAAGAATTGAGCTATCAAAAGTAAAAAGAATTTTTCAAATCAGACTGGCAGTTCCAGAGATTGGCGCTTTCAAACAAACAAACAAACTCTTCAGCTTTATTACTTAGAAACCAAACACCACAGAAACTACATTTTGACATTACACCCGTGCGAAACAGGGGTGAGTCGCTACTTATTAATAATTCATACATAATCATCATCTGCCTAACCTTTTCCCAACTATGTTGGCGTCGGCTTCCAGTCTAACCGGATGCAGCTGAATACCAGTATTTTACATGGAGCGACTGCCTATCTGACCTCCACAACCTAGTTACTGGGTAATACGATACCCCTTGATAAGACTGATTGTCAGACTTTCGGGCTTCTGACTACCCGTAACGACTGTCAAAGATCCACGAATGACAGCGGGGACTAACGGCTTAACGTGCTTTCCAGGGCACGGAGAGATCTCGGTATGTAAAAGTGGTCACCCATCCACAGAACAACCGCGGCAAGCGTAGCTTAACCTGATCGATCGACCTGTGCGGCTGTTAATATTTAGCCTCGGGTCCCTCTCCATTAATAATATTCATAATGATGATGAATAATTATATTTTGGCGGGTGTCGTACCTTTTAACAAGACAAGAAAAATTGCTATTTAGAAAACGTGGATAATGTAAAAAAGCCTATTCTACCGAAGCGGAGCAAAAACCACCAGAAAATTCCAAGACGAGAAACATTTTACGAGGGAAATCGCGACGTTACCTAAACAAATACAGCTATGTAAATAAATCCTAGCCATTGGCATTTAATCTAGGTCAAACCGATATTTGGGAATGCGCAGCTGAGTTGTTATTTGGACCATTCAGAGTTTACAAATTGGGGATTCATTCATTGTTTCTGTTTGATTGCTTCGCTCTTGTATTTTATGTGCTATAGGTGCCGATTCCCTTGTTCACAAACTAAACTAAATTTAGGTTCAGTGCATCTTTTTCTTTCGATTTCATTAAGAAAAGGACAGAAGATAAATTTTAGTTTAGTCCTGTCAAATTAATCAGCGGCTGACACTACTTCATACATGTTTTGACGTGATTAAATACTTGCCTACTAATATTACGTCAATTTACGTCAGGCGCCGACCTTCTGTCCTTTTTCTTAATGAAATAGAAAGAAAAAGATGCACTGAACTTAAATTTAGTTTAGTTTATGAACAACAGAATTATGAAGTTTCAGACAATTTTGGTTTAGGATGTTGGTGTTAATTTAGTGATGACGAATATTATAATATTATTATTTTGTACGTAAGAATATCATCATATATCATGCTATTGTAATGCTATATATACACTAATATTTACCCAGGTTTTTTTTTATCATGATTAAAAAGAGTGTCCTTGGAGTTTCTTGCCCGTTCTTCTCCATAGAGATCTACGTTTTGGAATGGGCAACTAGCTTCAACTTTCTGACTTATTGACCAACTCTTCGACAATTTTGTTCAAAATTGCCTGTAAATGGTTTTATTGAAATTAATGCTTTGAGTTTAACTTTATTGATGTTTTCATTTACTGGGAGTATTTGTCAAAAGTACTAAAGCAACTAGGTCGACTATAACTACGTATAATTTCACACGACACATAGGTATTTACAGAGCAATAATCATGTTTCATAAATACACAAACATAAAACATATGTACCCCTGTGTGTATTACGTATATGTACCTTAGTTGAAATGGTATACACGTACCATTTCAACTAAGTTAGATACATAGCTCACGTCCAGATGCCCTAGGCTCCATAATTCTCAAACGGCTCAGCTGAGATCAGACATTTCTCAAATATTAGTATAAACTTTGGGTTGTTGAAACAAAGGATTCGGTATTGAAGTTTGTTTTGAAGGGAATCAGTGTGAAGTTTACTGTGAACAGTTTGTTGGAAGATTGACAGGAGCTTCAGGGGCTTACATGACCTAAAGCGCGGTCACTGTCGGAGTGCATAGAAAAGAAAGAGAAGCGCGATGACACAACGCTGGTAATTTATTGCAAAATATGAAGCAATTATCTATTTACAAAAAATCTATGGTTTGGACTAAAAAATTAAAACTCTAGTTCTTTAGTTTGTTGCTTGTAGAATAATCTGACAAAAAATCAGAATGATTGTATGTATAGTAGTATGGTGTTTATTGCAAAAAAAAAGAAAGTTTTTAGAGGTATCTTTATGATTCTTTTCTATCGTATCAAATTAGTTGTCAGTATTATGTTTTCGACACACTATCTACCTAGCATAATATCCTAAAGAATATCATAATTAAATTTTCTGATTTTGTTTACTGTTGTCGATCATATACTTTTATTGCTTCTAAAACTTGCGTTTTTGCGTTTAGGTCCTATAATCCCCTTAATAGAATACATACAACGTAACATAACAAGCTACTGTCCGCGGTTTCGCTCGCACGGTCTGTCGATTTCCCGAAAGGTTAGGCAGAAGTGTACCTACACCTATGTATGTAAAACTACATTTCACCAGGTGGCTAAATAATAACAGCCGCACAGGTCGATCGATCAGGCTAAGCTACGGTTGCCGCGGTTGCTCGGCGGATGGGTTACCATCTTTCCATACCGAGACCCCTCCATGCCTCGGAAAGCACGTTAAGCCGTTGGTTCCGGCTGTCATTCGTGGATCGGATGAATGGGTTATTATAACCCAGTAAGATTATAATTATGTACCCTTTTAAAACTGATTGTCAGACTTTCAGGCTTCTGACGACCCAAAACGACTGACAAAGATCCACGAATGACAGTCAGAACCAACTGCTTAACACGCTTTTGAGGCACGGAGGGGTCTCGGTTTGGAAAGATGGTCACCCATCCACCGACCAACCGCAGCAAGCGTAGCTTAACCTGATCGATCGACCCATGCGGTTGTTATTACTTAGCCACTTAGCCCCCTCCTACATTTAAAAAATATACTTCGAGAATGATTACTTATTTAGCTGTCAGGCTTTTACGGATATCCGAGCAGTATCCATGAAACGTATCGTCACGTGTAGGTATTCACACAGTTGATGGCAGTTGCAAAAACCGAGCGTCCGGTTTCATGGACTCGGGGCGGTGAAAAAACCGGGTATCCGGTTTCAAGTGTTGCGGCCACTTCGTTTTAACGATTGACAGTGATGAAGAGGTCGGAAAACGAGGGCTTCTGGTGTTCATTTTAACGTTTAGGTGAAAATAACGAAGGGTAATTGAATTTCCAATACTTATGTATATTAGTAGTGCTCTGACCTTGTTTTCTGATTTAAAATAAGGACGAAGCATGCGATATTTTAATTAACAGGCTTTCCAAGTTAGCGACACAAAATTACTGTGAAATAATGGCATCGACTTCTACAGGAATTATGTACCGATAATTTGCACATTGCCTAACATATTTTTCGAGTCTAGTAAATTCCCTCATTAGTTAGAATTAACTATTTCCCTCTATCAATATAAATCTGCAACAATTTATCAATGAAACTACCAGAAAGGGTGTATAATTTCACATGCATTTATCACGGCGTAGCGCGTAGCACGCTACGCGCAGCTACGGAGCTACGGTGCTACGGTGTTACGCTCCACTGATCGGTTGCAATTAATAACGCTACAACCGTCTGGACACGGAACCATTTTGTGTTACACGTTGTGACTTTACATCACATTTTATTTAATTAATCGAGGGAAAGCTGAGGTAATTAGCAAGGACGTTAAACATAAATTAATGATGGAATATTATAATTCAAAAGTTCAAGCACGGAGCTTTGACACAAGAAACGTTTCCCTTAGTTTCCAAAATAACCCTCGCGACATGACAGTTTTTATGAAGAAATTCTAAAATTGCGGCGTAATGAAGTATGGCAACAAATTGCAGGTATAAGTTAAGATATATAAATATTGAAGGCAGGAAAGTAGAAATAAATTTAAATCCATGTTTGTGTTTTTGTTGTACCTATATTGTAAAAGTGGTTTATTCAATTTTATGTAATATACAAATAGAGGGTCGAAACCATCTCTCCTGAATACAGATTACTAATCTAGCTAGGAAAGCAGCGATTCACCTAACAATTCGTTGTACAGTCAACAAAGGAGTTAAGTATACAGGAGCGTCGGATATAGTTGAAGTTTACTAAGAAACCGATGGATGTTCTGGACTGAAATTTAATTTAATAAATGAGCTGTTTGTTTTCTATTAATAAACTACAATTTTATTCGAGAACATCCATCGGTTTCTTAGTAAACTTCAACAATATCCGACGCTCCTGTATACTTAACTCCTTTGTTGACTGTACATTATACCATGTAATTAATAATGCATACTTTGTAAGTCCCTAACATATACTACAAAACCTTTATGTACCTTAATAAATTATTATTATATTACTAACAATATTAAGCTAGCAAAACATTAGACCGTCTTATCTTAAAACGAGTTCTAACTTTCGATCATGCTTAAACCTTCGAGCCTGATACTGTATTTTAATTGACAACTCAGACTCGGGTTTAACGCCAATTTTTGTAATAAGAACTTTGTCGGATTATAGTTCGAAATTTTAAAATTGCTCGATCGTTTAATCTTGGGTCTAAAGATAAACCTCGTTTTGTAACAAGGCCGAAAGAGTCAACTGAATTAATACTGAAGACCAAATGTATGTACCTGTGTTTAACAAAAAAATGTTTTCATTCATTCATCGTGCTATTTCGAGATACCTGTGACGCGAGTAACTTGATCAGAACCGGGGTAGAGAGAGACAATTCGACCCAGTTTCCATTTGAGCGGAGACAAGTGGTCTTCTTTTAATAGAACAAGTGAGTTGATCTTCAATTTCCATACATTTTACTTCCCTGTGTTATCGGGATGACGTGACGTGGACGTGAACGTCAATAATAATATGGTCACGTTAGAAATTATAAAAGTACACGTTCTATCCTAGAAAGAAGAAAGAAATAAAGAAAAATGGTTTATTCTGCCTAAACAAAACGCACATTACAAATATCGGTCACGGTGGCCAATCTCAATGGAGATTAGCCAGGTACGCAGGAGATATTATAGTATATTAGCAGGGGGTATTAAACCGCCAACTTCCAAACTTCGGACTGTTACTAAGAAATTCCTAATGGAAAACCCAATAACACTTTGTTCAACCCGGGAATCGAACCCAGGACCAGCTCAGCAGTCGCGCTTGTAACCACGAGACCAACGGGGCAGTCAACACATAAAATATACATATACAACGTAGTCAAAACTAGAAAAAATTTCAAGCAAACGAAAGAAAATACATTTTTTTAGCACAGACTAAAAGGCATACAATATATCATAATTATATCCTCCTTATCGATTTCGATAACGGCGACCCTATGAAATTATTATAATTTCTTAGCGTGTCTAGCCAGACTGAATTTAGTTTTAAATACCCGAACACAACTAATGCAATAGAGTTGGCTGGCAGAGATTGAAGACTCCCTTCACGTATTTTGGTTAGTGTATCTAGGCGTTTTTTTTTCGAAAGTTTTTATTCCATATATTATACATCAAATAAAAAAGTGAAAAGTCCGATGTAAGAAATTAGCAGGAAAGTGTGCCTCACTGCTGCGCCAAAAAGGCCTAATAAGTTAGTATTATTGTACCTCTGCAACCGGTCGCCACGATCCAATCATTCTTATTTAACAAAATAACTAAACACCAGTATTACAAACACTAATTTGCATTAAACAGACATTCCTATTAATTACCACAAAATATTGACACCTGACGACACGGGAGTTCAATTACACTACAAATTTCCGTAAATATTTACTTTCTAATTAATCGTTTGTTTAGACGAACAATGCTAATAAACTATTAATTATAGCACCGTAATAGCCACAATTTGTGAACAAACATACTATCTCTATTATTACTATCTATGTTATATTGAAGTTTGAAGTCATATTGAAGTTTGTTTGGTTTTTGTTTCAAAATCAAACTATTTTATTTCCCATAAACCTATATGGGCCCTTATGAAACGTCAGAAGCTAGGTGCACGGTTCCAATTGGTCGTTTCCTATGGAGAAGAACCGGCAAGAAACTCCACGGTTACTGTTTTTAAAAATAATTTGCCTTTATAATGTTTTCAAATTACAGTAGGTATGGGAGGACAGCGTAGGCCTGTCAAAAAGTACCAGGTACTTGATAAAATAAAAAATGGTCTACAGATCTAAAGTCTACAAGGACTACAAAGTCCTCACATACCTATACAAAATAATAATCTTACATTAAAGACTATGAAGTTTACATTAATATTTATTGTTATTTTTTGTTATAATATATAGTTTTTATTGTGTTGTATTTTATGGTGTGTATTGGGTATATTGGCGTGATTATGTAACGTAATATGGAAATTTAATTTAATTAACATTTAGTTTAACGTTGTGCTTCCTGTAATGTTAATTATTTTATATACCTGCTATTGTATTTTTCTAACTGAACAGTCAGCTGTGCTGCTGGGGAGGTTGTTGCGCCAATTCTTCTTCCCAGCCTAAACACTAGGAAGTGGTGAAGGGCGGCCGTTTTGGGGGACTGTCTTATGTAATTTTGACGTTCGAAAAATGCTGATTCTCAGCCTAATTTGAATAAATGGCTTTTGTTTTTTGTTTGAACGCGAGCTAATCACTGGAAAAAAATCTTTTTGCATTTATTTTGATAACCCAGTTCTTGAATACGGTTATTGGCTACCTATTTAAAATCACGCTATGACTCTTAGAAGCCGAGCAAAAAGAAAAAAAAACTGGCCAAGTGCGAGTCGGACTCGCACACGAAGGGTTCCGTAAAAAAAACACATTTGTTGTATGGGAGCCCCCCTTAAATATTTATTTTATTTTGTTTTTAATATTTGTTGTTATAGCGGCAACAGAAATACATAATTTGTAAAAATTTCAACTGTCTAGCTATCGCGGTTCTTGAGATATAGCCTGGTGACAGACAGACGGACGGACAGACTGCGAAGTCTTAGTATTAAGGTCCCGTTTTTACCCTTTGGGTACGGAACCCTAAAAAGTAAGAACGAATGCTAAGGGAAAACGCAGTTATTTATAAATAATCCGATTTCTTTTAAATTAAACACACACACGTGGGGCACAGCTGGTATTTCATATTTATTGTGATGATCCATGTCGTTTGTTCCATCGTAAGGTTCACTGATTGTATGCAATAGGCTATTTGACAATGTAAAAAATAAGGTCATAATTATTGACACTCGTATAGATTATCGCTTTTAAAATCGATTTGCATTAATTTTACTACAAACCAATGTATTATTTATAAAAAAAATCCCGAAAAAACTTCATCTTTTTAAATCTGGTGCCACATAATCGAAAACGGTCTGGATTAGCTGAACTTAAGATGACGTCATGATTTAGTAAATTTCTGTCTATCGTTGACAGAACAGATGACTTTTTTCTAGTATCTCGACCGTTTCAACGTTTGTTTACGTGAATCGTGACGTCACGACGCCATATGGTTAAAGATAGCGTTTTGGCGGCTTATTTAAACAGTACATTTTTATTTACTATTTTTTAAAAGAAATACATTATGCAATTTGAAGTAATAGGTTTTTGTGGGCTCGTTAGACACCATTGAATAATTTGAGATGTTTATCAGAAACCAGTCAAATAGCCTATTAACAACCATCACTGGGCATGAAAAAGTATTATTGGAACGGTTTTCCGTACATTGTTTCAAAATTATTTGATCTTCCCCTACTGTTATAGCCTCTAAACTTTCCTGACGACATTGTATAAATAATAAAGTACCTATAAATTGACGGAAAACCTTATACTTTGACTTCTAGATCTAACTTACACATAACATGGGTACCCTCACGTGTTTTCAAAACTTAAACAAATTCGCTCCCACACGCTCTAAGACTTTTACCCCGAAAGAGAAAACAAATATTTAGACGGGATAACTTAAACATGAACTTATTTAAAGTATTATTTTAGTGTGCACGCTGCTTTACGAAAAGTAGGGAAGGCAAACCACAATGGCACGATAAATAATTGTGGGCAAGGTATTTAAATAATTACGTAATCGCATTTTTTTTTTCATTTACCGTTACCAAAGGATGCGCCTATTACTAAGGATCAGCTGTTCATCCTTCCGTCTGTCACAGGGCTGTATCTTTGAACACTAAATTAAAAAAAAAATAAGTGTGACCACATTTGATTTTTTTTTTATTTCAAGTTTCTACTATCATAATGGCCGCTTTATCAACAAAACAGAAACTTGTTTTTATTAATAAAAAAAATTAAAGGGTAGTACGGTAATGAAGTTTTTGTTTTCCTTTATTTCATTATTAACATAAATAAATATTTTCATAATCTCTTAACTATTTACACTAGATACTAAATTAAAAGACTAATTAACTAACTATATATATAAATACAAATAAAAAATAGGCGTCGAAGTACTCGTCCGCATCGCTGTCATCCGGAAACGTGCCCAGAAGACTGGTAAAATTGCCACGTTGAATGGTAATACCAATTTTTCAGCCAAAGAACGACCCAGCCCTCGAGTCACGTGAAGTGTCGATCGGCCGGCGAGAAATTAATAATTAATTTTTTTGTTAATGTTTGTGTTTAATATTGTACCGCGCGGTGGTACGGAATCATCGAGTGTAAATCTGACTCGCACTTGGCCGTTTTTTTGCATAATCTTTGTAATAGTTCAGCTTGTATCTAAAATGCCTTGTAACGTTAAGTTCTGTAATTTATTTATTTTTTGAGTAATTTGGGTTGCCAGTTCGTCTTACTCTTCTCGTAATACCTTTGTACCTATAACTACTTAACTCGCGAGAAAGTAATGAGGAAAAATATACGTTGATATGAGACGCTTATGTGAAAAAGGTTTGCCATCCCTGTCGAATACAATATAATATGTATAACTCTATTTTAGCTTCAAATTCTCGATATACAAAGTCGTATGTAACTTCAGTGTTGCAACTTGCACTGTATTTACTGCTAACTTTATTGTGATACTAAAGATATAGAATTACGATGTAGGACATTAAAAGGTATATAGATGTCTCCTTTCGCATTTATAGTTCCGACATATTAAGTTAGCTGCAACATTGAAACCTCAAAATAGAATAGAATGAATGAGTCGAAATACAGCATGAAACCAGTTAAGAAAACTGACCAGATGCACAAGGTGACGTATTAGTCTTCTTCTTCGTGTCGCTGGCACGACTGTATTTTAAATCTTGTTTTCCCAAAACTTTGCCACTTCCACGGTGTTGTCGGTGGCAGCGCAGAGGTCACTTTGACTGCATGTTTTGGGACACAGAGGGCAGGATAGGAGGTGGAGCATGGTTTATGACATAGCTCCGCAATCACACCCTTCTGCCGTTGCGTCATTAGGGATAGCGACGAAATAGCTAGTGACGAATGGCCATCGGATCTTATTTTGCATATATGGGTAATGCATTACAAGCTCAGCCCTATTTCAACATTTGGCATGCAACATTTAAATTATTGACATTCACTTAAGTTTAACCAAACGCCAAGTCTATCAACCGAGAGCAATTCGGCAATTATTTTCTCTGATAAAAACTCCGTCAAACGGTAACATTTTATCCATTAAAAAAATTTACGTATTCTACTCTAAAACAACACTGTTTGTCAAGGCTCTCCAACCACTTGGTAATTGATTGTCAATAATTGGGGCCACTTCTGCGCACCAAAGTAATTTAACACGTTATTTGACATAATAATTGGGGCCACTTCTGACAGTCAGTCTTACCAAGCGGAATCGTATTACCCAGTAACTAGGTTGTGGAGGTCCGATAGGCAGTCGCTCCATGTAAAATACTGGTATTCAGCTGCATCCGGTTAGACTGGAAGCCGACCCTAACAACGATGATGATGAATTGGGGCCACTTCTGCGCACCAAAGTAATTTAACACGTTATTTGACAACTTACTATTTTTTTTTTTTTTTAAAAACGTTGCCCCACACTAGGAATTTCTCCTGTGTCGTGGGTGCGTTTACAAACATTTAAACTCACATACACAAACAGCCAGACCCGGAACAACTACTTGTAGGTCATACAAATATTTGTTCCGTGCGGGAATCGAACCCGCGACACGCAGCGCAGCAGTCAATCGCTTAACCACTGCGCCAACCGTGCCGTCAAATGTCAATGTCAAATGTATTGTCACGCCTATTTTTTGGAAATATAGCAGAACAGAACATATAACAGAATCTATCCGGGATTTTAGATTTTCAAAAACAATACACATTGCAAAGTTCTTTTCCGAGAAGCCATTAGCCATTTCAATCATAAATCAATCACGACGAAAACTTACCCGACCGAGTCCTTTACACTTCCAATGAAAAATTAATTTTCTTCGCCTCGATCTAAGAAATTACAAGAAAAAGAAATTAATAGGGCAGAGAAATTAATAAGGCAATGGAGCACTTGGGTACATACAAAAGGGAGGAACGGTGATTTCCCTGAAAATGCTACCCAATAATGTTTCAGTTTCATTTGTTATTCGTCAACAAGAGTGTAATTATGTTTCATGTTGTTGAAAATTCTTGCAACTGGATGAAATAAAGTGGAATGGTAATAAGTTTCCGGAAGATGGAAGCAGTGTTATGAGATTATGTCTGAAAGTGCTGCCTCAATATTGTGAAATTAAATTTTAATAAGGGCACCGTGACTCAATACTAAAAACATGAAAAAGATAATTTTTATTATTTATATATGGCACCTTACCTTAACCGGTCTTACCTGTGGGTGCTTCAATTAAGACCTCCAGCCAGGACTTAAAAACTTAAATACTAAGCGACTACATGCTAAGGGAGTATATATATCCTACATAGTATACATACGGATGTATACTGATACTGATGTATACTGATGTGTATATAGGTCCGTACCTCACAAGGGTATGGACCCTTGTGAGGTACAGACCTCGGCTTAGGGCGTCGCTGTGAGAAGGCAGCAAGGGACAGGCTGAATCGGATTACTTTCAGACTAATTTAAAGCTACAGGCTCAGCGGCGCGGGCCGCCTCGAGAAAGGGTCGAAGAAACATGATATACCTTATCTTGACAAATAAGCACACACCTAGGTACTATAGTAGACTTATTTACCCGTCTTATTTACAAAATGAAACCTAACTTTAGTCCTTACCTAAACCAGCCAGTATTTGTAATTCGAACTTTATTTTGATGTAGGCAAAGTTCTTAATATTAAATTGACAACATAGCACCGAACTAAGCAGTCATTTTTAAATACAGAACTGCATTTCTATAACATTTACGTTCATAATTCAATAACTGGCTCGGTAGTTTAAACCTGATCTAAAGAAAAACCTTGTTCTGTAATAAGGGGGTAAGATTGGGATCCGAAATTTTGTTAATCAGATTACCTTATATAAAAAAAAACACTTCTGTAAAATACACCGCTTGTCAACACCGCGGTTTCATTGCCAAACCTTTTCTTATCCTACGAGTAAATATAAAATAAAAATAAAAAACTAGTAAATATTAAATAGTTTTTATCTCGTCATAGGCTCCTAATATTAATAAACCTTATTAAACCTTCTTAGACGTCGTTTGACAAAGCCATCCTGCTAAAACCTCTACAGTACCTTTATTAACATTTAATGTTATACTTGAAAACTAGCTTGCAATTACGTAACTTCGAATTTCGCATAGTGAAGGCACTGACCGGTCAACAAGACGAGTTGCAGCCAAACTTTGCGAATGTAAATGTACCCAATGCACTTTGGTTTGTACTAATATATTAAAGTGAGTTCTGAACTAACCCTAGAAACCAGAATGGTTACATGAATACTGGGATTGCAGCTGACCAAACTACTAGGTGGTTAAGACTGTTATTTCAGAGTATGTACGTATTGTATGTATGTGTGGCGAGTAGCGTACCTATTGGATGAAACGAATATGTTTTCTCCCTTGGTTGCCCAGCTGTGTTGTAGTCGAGAGCGTAAACGCTTAACATAACACTACGCATTCAGGTGTGCGTGGTGACGTGTGCCGCCAGCGGAGTCTCTACTCAGGTATTGGGAGCGCACGTCAGCAATAGTGAGAGATTGTCCCAGGACCACCGCGGCTGCTGGACGCGCCCCTGCCGTCCGCTACAGTTGTGTAAAATGATTTTTAATACCTCTTAGTATCAACATCAATATTGAATATTAGTTTGTTGTATATTAATACCTAGATTATGTAAATACGGCTTTGAAAACAAAGCTAGTCTGCGGTGCGGCTCAATGACTAACGATTAGATAAGATTTGAATAACAGAAAAAAAAAATGCTAATTATGGAGTTATATTATGTAAAAATAGATTCTTTATCATTGACTTTAGTTGCGCCGAATATTTCATGCAACTCAATTAGGGCGCTGATTCCCAAAAAAAATAGTAGGTTAGGTATCAATAATCCATACTAATATTAAAAATTCAAAAATATCTCTCTGTCTGTCTGCCTGTATGTTACCTTTCTTTTTAAATTTGGCAGACAGATAGATTGTATCCCGGGGAAGGACATAGGATAGTTTTTATCGACATACCTCGCGGGCGAAGCCGCGGGCGGAAGTCCTTCATATATTTACTTTATTTGTCATATGGCTAAGATTAACTGTAAACAGCCCAGATATAACACATGTTCCAATCTATTCTACCAATATCTATTTCTGTCTTCGATCAATCTAACAAGAACTGTTTGTGATGGCACTCGATTGACTGAAACTTGTAATAAAAGTAGGGGAAGTATTTATAGTCTGTGACGACGGGGTGCGATAAAATAGCTTTTAGCTAAATAACTACAAACGGTCAGAGTTACTAAGTTGCCTTCAGATTTTGAGAAGGAAACTAAGAAGTACTCGTAGCTCAAAGACATCACCATACTCAGTAGACGTCAAAAGTTGAGAGTGTTTTTGAAAATAGATTTTCACAACGTTCTATAAATTGTTAAGTTTCTACAAGTTGTTTTAAATATATGGTAGGAACGGCTCATAGTGACGTGGTATAAAAGTGTGAAAATATTTCTATTTCGGAGATGGCCGATGGAGTCGAGCTGTGACCGAATGGTGGCCAAGGTTATGAGATTTCACAAAAATAATTGCTGGGAAATGACTTTTATTTTTGGTGTGAAAATTTGCTTTTTACGGTAGTGCGCAATGTAACACACGCAAAACATTGTGCTTAAAGTATGCAATGGTACAAACGCCAGCATATCAAGTTATCCGAAACTGTAAAATTTTCCCATTCAACTTTGAACCTAATGCTATAGTGATAAAGTTGAAAATCTATTAAAGAAATTTGACAGATTGTAGTAGCTTAATGTGCTGGCGTCTGTACATTGGTCGTGGGGTATTTAAAGTAACTTTAAAAGCTTTTTGACCTTCAATATCTGCGTAACCAGAAACCGTTCCCAAATATGGTCCAGTACCAAAAATATTACAATGACGGGAAGTACAAGTGACTTTCGACTTCGTTAACTGTCTTTTTACACCCGTTATACGACAAAACTTTCTAACAGTACAACGTAAAAATGAACTTTTAAAACCAACAAAAATATGAAGGCACACAAGGAAAAGCTTCTAAAATTCGTACCAAGTCAATCGTAACGGAAATATAGAGACTTTTGACTGCCAACAAGCCTTTAGATACGCTTTTAAAAATGAATGTTGCTTTTTTAGAAAAAGGAAAGAGAATTCTTGTTTGTAATTTTGCCTTTTAAGGTCGGAAAAGGTGTCAAGCCGGTGACACACTGAGCGAGTTTGATGTGCATCGTGACAAAAAAAACGCAACGGCTTTTCTAGATGCGAAAGTAGCTCAACTATTAATATTTAAGTATACACGCCTATTTTCGCCCATAACAACAATATAATAACATTACGCCTGTATTTCCCCACTAGTTAGGCAGAGAAACACATATTTTTTTTAGGTTCCATATTATAGGAGAGCCTTTTGCCATTAATTAATTTATTATTAATGATTCTGAGCTTTTTATTTTTGTGTAAATGACAGCAAAATACGTAATGCTTCTGATAACTCTGATGCCGTCAACATGTTGAAACTTTTAAAAACTTAATAACGCACTTTAATTTCTAATTTTTTATTTTGTAACGATAATATTTAGAAAATATATGCTAATATTTAAAATAATAATAATATGTACATTAATATGAAAAAAAATAAGCAAAATGATCATAACGCACTAAAATACATTCAATTTAGTTCCATAAAATTATGTAAAAAATTATGACAAAGCCAACTACGGACTTCTCTCTTGCATTATTTTTTTAGAAAATAAGTCAAAGCTGTTACACAGACAGTAAAGTTTAAAAAAGCGAGCGCAAAATGAAAAAAACAAAAAGCACTAAAAATAATGAAAAACGACCCACTCTCTTAAAAGGAAACACGGTTAACAATTCGGTACTCGCAGTTATCTAAGCATCTAGATTTTTTAGCCACGCCTTGTCGTAAAAGAAGGGTATAAAATTTTCTACCAGACACCCTTCGGTATGCTAATAATTTCAATGGCGGGCTTCGCCAAGGGAATTACCAGGTTGTCACTTTAATGTAGAATCGTAGCGTAAAGACGACGGCAGTTAACTGCTATGTTTAGCAGAGTATTATTTCTTGATGGGAAAATTTAGAACGTGATTGTCGATGCCTTTTTTGTTTTTCAACCCTTCGTATGCGGGAACGTGGATCTACGCGAGACACAATGGCGTTTTAATTGTTTCTGTAATTACGGCATTGAACCGGTTATAAGATTACGAGGAATTTGGGTTTTATATTATGTAACTAGAAGGATAGTCAACCATCAGTCAACTCAGCTTATCGCAGTCTACTGCTGGGAATAAGTCTTCTCTTCTTAGTCGTTGGTATTTTTCCTGCTTCAATGTTCTATGATAAACTAGCTGACCTGGCGAACTCCGTATCGCCTCAGTAGTAGGAATAATGAATGTAAGAGAAAATTAATTATCCTATTTTTTTTGGCGAATTTTCCTCATGTTTTAATTAATAATTATTACGCTATTCGGGGCGGAGACAAATGTAACAAATCAAAGATCATATAAAATCGACCCAGCCGTTCATGGGTTGTATATGGTGTAACTAACCCGACTATGTTTTATTTATACAGATTATATTTACTGTGTAATTTGGATACAAATAACAGGATTACTAGCATGTCGTCAGAAACGCAAGTGGTCAAATACGCATTTCGTCATCTCTCAGGATAGACTCGTAACTTGTCAGAAACGGAACTCGACAGACACGCAGTTCTTATAGATAACTTTCTTTGAAACCATCCACCCAGATTGATGTAAACAAACGAATTAGGGCTGATTTTTCCAACGTGATGGTAATAATAATAACTTTTACAAGTAATTTTTCAAATTGTAAGGTGCTCATCAGCTCAATACTTATTTTCACATAGCTATACGTACATACGAACGAACATATTTATCCTTGATCAGCTTCGCATAAAAGATAGACTATCTACGATCTGTTGCCGAAGGATTCTCGGTTACTTTGGTCACATTGCCCGTCGGCAACCAGATAATCTAGAAAAGTTGGTGGTGATGGGCAAGGTAGATGGGAAAAGACCTAACCGCTTGTCAGACCGAATAACCCTCACTGGTCTCTCTGTTGCGACCGCCCTGAGAGAAGCTGAGAACCGAATGAAGTGGAAGAACATCGTGCAGAAACCCATGAAGGCCTTTCAGGGATACGACCTTCAGTAATGAAGTACGCGACCAAGAAGAGAAGGAGATACGTACGTAAGTATGGGAACACAGTAATCGATAAATGCTACCAACGTAGAAATTTTGGCCTAGCATACACATAGATTTTCCGGGTATCAGCCACACGTGTAAGCCAGGCCCACAAAACACTACGGTAAGGTTTATTTTTGACCATCTTTCTTCCCCTGCTTTCATATTAATATATTCTAGAAATGTTTCTTCTCAGAAACTACGTAAGATTGATTATTTGGAAATCAGAAATAGAAATGAAACCTTTTTAAATTCATACAAAGAGCATTGCTTGAAGGATTTTGATGGTAATTTGCCGAGTGAAGACCTATATTTCCCAGCAATCACGGTTCCGAGAATTTTACTTTGAAATAATTTTCACTTTTCCCGAGTACTGGAAGATGTTTCAATTTCATGATAACCAGTTTTAATAGGTACCTACTCGGTAAATAACGGAGGGCAACGTTGCTGGTAAAAGATGAAGATGGTCGAGAAACGATAGGAACTACCCAGTTACTGGAACAGACTGATAAAGACATATATTTTCGACCACCTACTGTGGCTTAGCTAGAGAAGATTTGTCTCTTTTGGAAAAACACTTTTCTTCAATTGTATAGAAGAAAATCGATTGTACAGTCACGTTTTTCTTGCCGTGAAAACTTACGATATAATTGCCATGTCTAGACACGTTGTACGGATCACTACAATTATCAAGAAGCTTGGTTGGCGTTAAATAATATAAAAAATCAGCCTATAGGCACTTAGGCATCCACTCTACGCGCGAAAATTATCAATGAATTCGTAGTGTCATTCATTCCTTTGATTGGAGATGTCGGCCGGCTTTAATCAAAGGATTGAATGAGAAAAAAGATTATTTATATTTTTTTGGGAAAAAATAAAGAATTTCTATGCCAAAAGCCACCTTTTATACCCTGTTTTTGTCCAGACGGTAAAAAAGTCAGCCAGGACAGTCCTTTTACCCCCTGTCAGTATAAATAAAATCCTAACTCCAGTGCTCGAAACCCTTTGACGCTACGCACACAATAGGTCGATACGCAATTAGAACGGTTGCCATGGCAACCAGGTTTAACTGGCAGCTCGTTAGAACTGCAGCCAGATTAGCTATTAGGTATATACAATGTATGTCTGTTTGTCAAAGGTTTTATTTGTGTTTCGTGTTTATTCTTTCTACTTTGATGGCTATTGGCGTAGACTGATTGGTTGTTTGTGCATGTGAGGTTTGTTTGTTAAAGTATGTAACTTCGTGAATCCAAATGCAGAGCATTCAAATTCAAAGCATTTATATCAAACTAGCTTCCGCTCGCGGCTTCGCCCGCGAGGTATGTCGATAAAAACTTGAAAAATCCTATGTCCTTCCCCAGGATGCAATCTATCTCTCTGCCAAATTTTATTGAAATCCGTTCAGGGGTTTAGGCGTGAAAAGACAACATACAGACAGACAGACACAGTTACTTTCGACTTTTAACTTCGAGATTTCTTTGTTCTATGAATTTTTTTATAGTAATGTATTGCACAAATAAAACTTCCGGAGTAAATTCTCTAAATGAGGGTGAAAACCCGCTGCGTAGTTTACAAGAACAACGCAACCACACATACAGACACGAAAAGTGATTTTAATTTATAATATGTATGGATAAACCATTTACAGCCACTATTGAATTGTTAAGGGGTCGTTCAGTGAAAAAAATCTCGCTGGTTGCCCATTCTAAAGCTTAAAAGGTTCCTATAGCCGTTGGTCCTGCGCCTGATCTCTCTCCGGACGTGTCGGATTGCGTGCCGTCCCATCCCATGGGACTGAAGGAAGAGAGTGCACCTGTGTCTGCGCTCACACTTGTGCACTATAATATTTCCCGCGCCGAAGACTAGTCTCTGAATCATGTAGGTAGGTAATTAGGTGTCAATCAAAAATACAAAACGTAGTTACAGACGCCAGCACATCAATCTACTACAATCTGTCAAATTTCTTTAATAGATTTTCAACTTTATCGCTAAACCATAAGGTTCAAAGTTGATGGGGAAAATTTGACAGTTTCGTGTAGCTTGATGTGCTGGCATCTGTACATATTGTTATTGTGAATAAAATAAATCGCGTAAAGTTCATGGCAATAGGCTCGCCCGTCTATTTTTTTAAACTTAACCATAACTGGCGATATGTGGGTGTAGTAGACTTCTGGGTAACCCTTCAGGTGATACAGGCCTGATGATAGAAAGAAGGAAGGGGTCGAAAATGGCTTGAACTGTTTCGAGAAAAGGATAGTACGGCCGTGCCGCTTTTCGCTCGACTTGGCGGCAGATAAAGTTTATTCGGACACAGTTCGTGAAACACAAATTACAAAATAAATAAAAACTTTTTTACAAAAAAAAAACAACCGACTTCCAGAAAACACTATAAAGTTAAAAATAACTTTAATTTCGGAAGTCGGTGTCTTTGAATTTGTATTTTAGTGTTTTGCCACCGACTTCCGAAATTAAAGTTATTTTTAACTTTATAGTGTTTTCTGGAAGTCGGTTGTTTTTTTTTTGTAAAAAAGTTTTTATTTTTCACTTTTTAGTGGGTCAGTTTGTAATTTATTTAAGTTACAATAGCCTAATATCAACGGATCATCACCTTTTACAAAATATTGCTTTTCCCGATGCAGGGACGTTGTTGAGGAGTTCTCCTAGTAAGAACCAGGAGAACTGGAGCTGATTGAGAAGTCACCATCAGCTCCACTTCACCATACGCATTGTAACGAGCATAAATTGCTTAGCAACCATATTAAAGTAATCGAATCGCAACCCGTGAAATATTTGTCATTGAGTAGTTCCGATGGCCATCTGTGGTCTTCATCATCAGCTCCACTACCAAATGATGATTTCCGAGGGCAAATGCTCAAGTTACTTTAATTATTGAGTAGGCCACACGACGAAAGAGCATTGCTAGAAATGACGCGATTACGCAACTTAAATTCGGTTTCAAATTGACGCATCAGCATGACTAGTAGGTATAGTGGTCGTCCTATGTAAAACTACAATCTTAATTAGGTAGGTATTATTTTTGTACGACCTGAACATTTTGGCGTATTGAACCGTATGAAGTAAGCCCAACAAAAGGTAACTGCTGTAAATCGTTGAGGAATTCCCTCGACTGTCTATGGTCTCCATCATCAGACCTGTAATGGCACTTATAACCCATATGGGTGCAAAGTTTTTCCTTTGCCATTACAGTTCTCACCAATATAAATTAATTAATTCCAAACACAAGGTAGCTACTGTAAACTGTTGAGGAGTTCCCTTAACTGTCCTTCGTCTTCATCATCAGACCCCTAATGACAGTCACAACCCATGTAGGTGTAAAGTTCACATCAATACAAATTAATCAAGCCCAAACACAAGGTAACTGCTGTAAACTGTTGAGGAGTCCCCTCGACTGTCTTTCGGCTCCATCATCAGATCGACTCCAGGCCTTCATTAAATTGTAGTGCTTTAAAATACTTAACGAAAAAATTAACAAACGCACTAGTCGCTCCTACGATTTTCGAATGTTCCCCTCGGTTTCACTGGGATGCCATCATCAGATCCTGGTTTCCTTCTTATGGTACCACCCTTGGCATATCTCCTTTCCAACAAAAAAAGAATAATCAAAATCGGTTCATAAACGACGAAGTTATCCGCGAACACACATAAAAAAAAAAAAAAAATATACGGTCGAATTGAGAAACCTCCTCCTTTTTTGAAGTCGGTTAAAAAGTGGAAATAATGTTTTTGTATTAATACCAGACAGATGACTGACGCTGGTTTTCTAATGAACCTTTACGGACAAGTGAGTCAGTGATAATGTTGGGTATTGATTAAATTCTGTTATGTCCTCCATATGAATATGTTCAGTAACCCACTGCTGAGCAAATGTCTTCTTCGTAAGCAGACTGCCCTCCTTGTCTCTAATCCCCACGGATCAAGTAACTCTGTGACCAAACCTCGTGTCAACGTATAAGATTAGTTGAACCAATCATAACACGTTATTTTGACAGGAGATTACGTAAATTGAAGTCAGACCAGTAACCAGGAATTATGACATATTATGACACACTACAAACGCATACCTATAAACCATAGGTATGCGTTTGTAGTGTGTCATAATTAAAACTAAGTAAAAATCTTTCTATCTACTATAGTTATAGCATAATATGTTGTTGTTTGGTGGTGTGCGTTAATTCTGGGATATGTTGTTGTAATACAATATCATTCCAATACATTTTTTCTCCATCATCGTTATCGCTGACAGAATGTTACATTGTCAAGACCCTCAGGACAACTAATATTGCAAAAAGTATGTAGGTAGATGGAAACCAATTGGCACATGTCCAGAACACACTATAGAGGTATGAGGAACAGGGTGTAAGGTTCAGTCAACCTCCATAGAAAAGGGAGGATCTTCGGACAAGACGGGTGTAGTGACTGGCGGCAACTGCCCGATGATTCATGTCAAGCCGTTGTAGAATATGCTAGTAGCGCGGTAAACTCTGCTTGCGAGATGTAGGATTTTGCGTGACGTCAGTATGACGTGTAGTTCGCATTTGTGGCGTTGTAGGTACCGCTACAACACTAACACCTTGCACCTAACGAGTGCAAATAACAGTAAGAATAAAACGGTTCATAAATACAAACAGGCAGGAACCAACTATAACGAAGCTATTTCTTAAAATGACCTCATACAAGTTGGAACATACTGTGGTTAAAGTACGGTACGGTTTTTTCCATTCATCGTTAGTGGAATAATAAAAAACCAGGTAATTGTGTGTCGGACCACGGACAATGCCTATTATTATCATATCCTATTCCTATTCTTATTTTATGCCTGTGTCATCTCACTGCAGAGCAAAGGCCTCCCTTCCCTTTTTCCAGTTCTCCCGGTTTACTGCGATCGTGGGCGGTTCCTTTAAGGAGAAAAGCTCATACCGCCATCTCTTTCTGTGCCTGCCGCGCATCAAGGTTTGCATAGTTGGGATGCAATTATCCCACGAAGAAACTTAACTTTGTAGTTGAGAAAGTGTTCTTCCATACATCGATATACGTCACGGTCAATTCTCCAACTGCAAATGTAAGTTTGTAATCTTTACTTGTCAAATTTGACGATTCTAAGTCAACGGGAAGTACCGTATAGGTTTTGATTAAATTGCGAGGATCAGAATACATCATGTGTCGCATAAATGGCCGTATTTTTTCATTACATTGAATTTGAAGTTTGATTATTTCATAGCTCCAAGGGACCGTAGACCTACGCATTTGATATTAATTTCAACTTGATTCCCACTCGTTCCTAGGAAAAAGGCTCGCCCCTTTAGCATGGGACTTTGGGTCAGTTCACACCGAGACGCGACGCGACGCGCAGTTTTCAAGATAGAAATACAATTACAGACCTTATCTACTACACTAAAAGGTACACAATTCAGTGTCTACTAGCTACGTCGAGCTACGCAGCGCGGCGCCGCCGCCGCGCGGCGTAGCTCACTGAATCGTGTACCTTTTTGTGTAGTAGATAAGGTCTGTAATTGTATTTCTATCTTGAAAACTGCGCGTCGCGTCGCGACTCGGTGTGAACTGACCCTTAAACATAACTGGCGAAATGTGGGTGTACAGTACATACATGTAAAGTAAATGCTAGGTTTGGCACGAGAGATGTATGACTAGAGATATGAATTGCGGGAAATGATAATTCTGTATAATTCATCCGGTCAAACCGTTATTATCCCAAACCAATTTGCGCCCACCGCAGGTAAGCAAACATCCATAAACAATTCAATTGTATCACAACACTTATCTAAACCATTAATTGAAATAAGTCAGACATTCCCCATAAACCGCTTATAAATTTAATTTTCACGCTAAAAATAATTAAATGTTTTACATTCGCAAAGCTTAATTAATTCCAAAAATATATCCCCGTTTCACCATTAAACCGATACCGCAAGGGTTGTCTAATGAAGCCCTCTGAAGGCATTATATTCCAGGGTCTAGAGGTAATAATGTATCCCGCGCACGTATGGAAAAAACCGCACATTTGGAACACAGCATTCATTTCAATGATTGGCCAAAATATAAATTAATGTGAGCATAATATTTTATCTGTTGCTGCGTAGAATTTTTATAAGGCCACGTTACGCACAGGGGCCTTATTCTCTATGAAATAGGGAATAGCTAAAGAATTGACGTGGTTTCGAAGTAAGGAATCGTTACGAGTAGGTAAACTAGTCGCGAGTTCGAACTCACTGGTGGTCATGGCCAAAAAGCATGCTGTCGCACCTGGCTTCGTGTCCGACAGAGCTAGTATCAGTGATGAGCAGGTAGACGCTAGTCTACACAAACAACGTCTAGTTCTCACACACAGAAACACCGTTCCGAACTGATAAACGCGTAAAAAAATTCGAAAAGTGTTTCGGCAAATCGAGTTTTATGAAAAAAACCACTGCATAAATCAATTACAAATAAAATGTATTGAACTCTTCGATGCTCAAAAATCAGCTGTTCCATATATTTATGTTCGTATAACTCGTCAAAGTGTAGGGAACAGCTGATTTTTTTTTCGCGATTTCTGGTTTGGTCCCATAGTAAAAGTTGTTCATAATGATGAGTAAAAATAATGTCTAAAACACAATTTTAACCAGAATATGAAGCCTAGGATATTTCGACATTGCTATTACACATCGAAAAATACAAATCCTTCGCGAGGTTTATAACACCATAAATAGTACGACCTAGCATTGTTTGAAAAAATACAGATTATCCTGGGAGCAGGGAGTGTGAAATTAATGACGTAATAATTTCCGGTTCGCCAGCCACCCTTGCCACAGCGAGAACGGTCGCCGGACCATTGCAGAAAGGATGACGTCAGAGCTTTTAAAAAAGTTGACGCATTGTTCTACAGCCTGTATCTGAAAGGCGTGGTCACATTTAAGGGTGTGATACAAACCATCAAACTGAACAACTTTCTCCATGGAACCAATATCGTAATCACTTAACTTTGCGATCATTATATCCTCATCATCATTTCAGCCGAAAGACGTCCACTGCTGCAAGCACCTCCACTTCGACCGGTTCTGTGCTTCTCGCAACCAACGGGTTCCTGCGGCCTTCACAAGGCCATCGGACCACCTTGTGGGAGGCCTTCCAACGCTACGTCTTCCGGTACGCGGTCGCCACTCCAGAAACTTTCGGCCCCATCGGCCATCTGTACTGCGAGCAATTCGCCCTGCCCACTGCCACAATTCTTCGGGCTATGTCGGTTACCTTGGTTCTCCTGCGGATCTCCTCATTCCTGATTCGATCACGCAGGGAAACTCCAAGCATAGCCTTCTCATTGCCCTTTGGGTGACTTTTAGCCATCATTGTATCCATATACAAAAAAATATGGGCCGTAGAAGGAATATAAAATAGGACGAAGCGGGATAAAATAATTAAAATTATATTTTTGGACGAAGGAAGCATATTGTTTGGGACGACCCAGGACTTTTTGGAATGCGGGACAAAACTTCAGGACGGACGAAGAATAACTCCATTACACTCGTACTCTTTAAACAATAGAATTTTAATATGCGTATCGTCGTTTCGTTTCACTTCGGTCCCCCCGAGAGTACAGCATAAACATAAGCTGGCAGTTCTATCTTTTATCAATAAACAAAGCTTTATAAGCATGAAATGCTAGTAAACAGAGAATCCGGGGATTTTGCCATTGAATAGCTCGTAAAATTCAGACTTGGTGGTAACCAGCGTGGCTTTAGTATTCACCTGTAGATAAGTTTTCTTCTATACATATGTCCAAATAGATTAGCGTTTTGTGTGTTGTGAGCGTATAGATACATTTAAGTAGTAGTTTTCTATACATGCATATTTACAGTCCACTATGTTACCCAGTTGCGAATAAACCGGCATAATGAACACACGTTGTTTTCTTTAAAAAATCACGGCAAACCAAAATCAACCTTCTATATTGAACATTTGGTCCATATTCGAACCGGATAGTGTTAATGAGCATCGAGCCCTACCGAACCGCGAGAACAAAAGATTATTACCTGAGTGCGATAAGGAAACGTCGGGTGACACGTTTTGCTAATAGCTAATGTGCAAGTTATAAAAACATTTAAAAAACGAGTTATTACAGTGAAATTGATTGACTATAAATTGTTACTTGTTTACAAGGTGTATGTGACTTTGGTGTAAACCATATTAACAGTACATTGAGTGAGTGTTTAAAGAGATTAATAATAAACAAACTGTTACGTTGCGAGCATTTATTACCTAAAACAAGTGACTGATCGGAGTGTTGGTTGTTGTGATTGCTGTGCGAGTTTATTGGTTACTACAATGGAGGCACTTTTATCGTTACAAGATGAGTTGATCGACAATTTGACGAAAGCAGAGAGAAATTTTAAGAAAACTCCGAAAGATAGAATTAAACGTCAGTACTTAGAAACGAGATTGGAGTTGTTAGAACAGCTATTTCAAGATTTTAAAGATGGACACAAGGAGGTGATTGCAAAAGCGAAAAATAAGAAAGAAACATATTTTACAGAAGGAAAATATGAGATTTTTGAGGAGCTATATGTACAGTATAAATCAAGTTTGCGAGAAGCTTTGCAACCGTTTTTGCCGCCAGTTACTGAGTTACCTAATCCAGCAGTTATCAATAGCGCGAACAATAATTGCAGTGATGTGAAACTACCCCGCATACAATTACCTACATTTGGGGGTAAATATGAAGAGTGGCCAACCTTTTACGACATGTTTTCCTCATTAATACACAATAATAAGAATATTTCATCCGTACAGAAATTACATTACCTCAAGTCCAATTTGAATGGAGAAGCATTAAATCTACTATGTAATTTTTCGACGACTGATGCAAATTATGAGGAAGCATGGAAGCAGTTAGTTCGGCGTTACAATAACAAGCGTTATAACTGTAATGCTATTATGAGGACTTTATTTGGCATAAAGAAAATTCAAAACGAGTCAGCCAATGCAATTAGGAGTTTGTTGGATACAACGTCTACTTGTCTGAAATCTTTGGAAAACTTAGGCATCAGTACTGAATCTAGTTACGCTAACGCGTCTGTCGTTCACTTAGTCGTTTCTAAATTGGACACTGAATCCGTCAAACAATGGGAACAGCAGATAAATATGATGTGTGATGAGTTGCCCACTTGGACACAATTAAGAGATTATTTGGAGTATAGATTCAGGACGTTAGAAATGCTAGATACGAATGGGAGTCGCGCCGCACAACAAGCTAAGCCTGCTGCTAAGTCGAAATCGTTTCACACATCAGTAGAGAAGGAGAAAGAGAACAAGTCTAAGTCTAAAGAAGAGTGTCCGATGTGTCATGAAATTCATTATCTCAACCAGTGCAAGCGTTTTAGCCTTATGACACCTAAGGAAAGACAGGACTTTGTTCAAACGAGTAAATTATGTTTCAATTGCTTGGCGCCAACTCATGCGGTAGCTAAGTGTCGTCAGTCATTCAGCTGTAAGACATGTGGGAGAAGACATCATACGATGTTACATTTTTTGAGAGAGAACCAGGAGCCAGCCAGTAGCCTGAAACAGGCAGCCGCAGCGTCACCGAGTGAACCACAACAGGAGAGAGCGAGTACAACACGAGGTGACACAAACATAACTGCTACATTTTCTAGAGGAGAGCTGCAACCCAACAGCGTACTACTTGCGACGGCGAAGGTTAAGGTATTCCGTTCTAACGGTTTTAAACAATTAATTCGAGCTTTACTTGACCAAGGGTCACAGGCATCGTTTGTATCTGAGTCAACTGTACAATTATTAGGTCTTGAACGCAAACCAGTAAGTGGCTGGGTGTCAGGGCTGGGAGATGGCCGTATGCGGATAAAAAACACAGTTTCACTTCGCCTGGAATCACGTCATAATCCAGCTAGTTACATCCTAGTTAACGCTTATGTGTTACATTCCTTAACGTCACTACTTCCTTCAACCAACGTGAGTACTTCCAAATGGGTGGAAATTGACAATCTTCCTTTAGCTGATCCTACATACGCGACGCCAGGTAAGATAGATATTTTGCTAGGTGCAGAGGTATATAGCGAAATATTACTTGATGGCGTTATGAAGCATCCTGATTGTAATTTAATAGCACAAAATACAGTGTTTGGATGGATTTTGTCAGGGAGAATGTCAAAGGGATCTCGAATGTTAGCAAAAGATAATCTCATTAGCATGCACATACAGATGAAAGAGGATGAGTTACTTAAAAGATTTTGGGAGATGGAAGATGAGCCTAATTTAATAAAGAAAGAGATGACTAATAGCGAGAAAGTGTGTGAGGATTTGTTTGATTCAACTACAGTAAGAGATAATGAAGGGAGATTTATAGTGAGATTACCTTTTGCAACGGACGATCCCAAGTGTCAATATGGTAATACAGAAGAGAGAGCAGTGAAAAGGTTAGAATATTTAGAGAGAAAGCTATCGAAAGATTCAAAGTTGAGAGAAGAATATAATAAAGTTATGAGTGAGTACTTGAGTATGAACCACATGAGACTGGTTTCTGAGAGTGAGTTGCAGCAGAATTCTAAAGCTGTCTATCTTCCTCACCATGCTGTGGTGAGAGAAGACAAAGACACTACTAAAGTGAGAGTTGTCTTTGACGCTTCGAGCAAGGGTGACAATAATGTGTCACTAAATGATGAGCTTGTTGTTGGACCAAGGTTACAACAAGATTTAAGACACATCTTGATGAGGTGGCGTCATCATAAAATCTGTATCGTAGCCGATATTGTGAAAATGTATCGGATGGTGAGAGTGGCGGACGAGGATACAAATTTCCAGAGAGTTGTCTGGAGATTTGATCCGTCGGAGCCCATACGACGTTACAAATTGTTACGTTTAACGTTCGGTACAGCATGCGCGCCTTATCTAGCTGTCAAGGTATTGCACCGACTTGCTGAGTTAGAAGGGAAGAAATATCCATTAGCGGCGGAAATAACAAAACAATGTTATTATATGGATGACTTAATGACCGGGTCTGACACGGCTAATGAGGCAATACAAATTTATGAGGAGATGAATGAATTAATGAGGAGTGGTGGTTTTCAGCTGCAGAAATGGAATAGTAATAATGAGAAGTTTTTAGAGCATGTTGGGAAGACTGAATTGAGTGAAAGGCAACCTATTAAATTAAATGATTTAATCAAAGTGTTAGGATTGAGTTGGAATAGGAATACTGATAATTTTGAATACGTAGTAAACTTAACGGAACCTAAAGATTTAGTCACTAAAAGACAAGTATTATCTGAAGTAGCGAGATTGTATGACCCTTTAGGCTGGATTGCCCCAGTGATAGTTAATGCTAAGATTTTAATTCAGAAACTGTGGAAATCTGGTCTTGAATGGGATGAGAGTTTGACAGATGAATTACGTGGTGAGTGGCTAAAATACAGACAAGAGCTAATAGATTTAAAAAATCTTAAGGTACCTAGGTGGGTAAATTTTACACAAGAGTGCAAAAGAGAGTTACACGTATTTTCAGATTCCTCAAAATCAGCGTTTGCGGCAGCAGTGTACATACGAGTGATTGATAGTTCGAATAAAGTGCATGTACATTTACTGTCCGCAAAGACTCGAGTTGCCCCAATCGTAAAGGAGATTTCTATACCCCGACTTGAACTGTGTGGCGCCACCTTAGCAGCCAAGCTTATATGTGAAGTATCACAAGTTTTAGAGATACCCAAGGAACATCTCTATGGATGGACCGACTCCACCATAGTGTTAGCATGGCTCAAAGGAGGCTCAAGTCGTTGGGCAACATTTGTGAGTAACAGAGTGTCCACTATATTAAATATTATGGATTACCACCAGTGGAGTCATGTCTCATCAGAGACAAACCCTGCTGACTGTGCTTCGCGTGGTCTGCAGCCCAAGGAGTTGAGTGAGCATACATTGTGGTGGAGAGGACCGCAATGGTTGTCAGAAACTACAGTATACACAGAGAGTAAATTGATTGAAGACACACACGAAGAGGAACGAATCCAATCTTTAACCGTTTTATCTAACGTTGACGAAGGATTTATTTGGTCAAAATATTCATCTTTAAATAAACTATTAAAAATTGTATCCTATTGTAGACGAGTTTTGAATTATAAATTAAAGAAAGATAATAGATTTAAAATAACTAAATTTGTCACACCAAGCGAAATGAACGAGGCTTTATTAGCATGCATTAAACAAGTACAAGAACGCGAGTTTTCATTTGAATTAAAACGGTTAAAGACTGAAGAATGTGTGCCTAAAAAGAGTAAATTACGATCTCTTTGTCCCTTTTTGGATCAAAAGGGGATACTAAGAGTAAGTGGACGCATAGCACAATCGGACGCGTGTTATGACACGAAGCACCCGATAATTATGCCTGGTAACCATCATTTTACCAAGGTTTTAATTGCGGATGCTCATGTGAAAACATTACACGGTGGTCCACAGGCTATGTTAAATTTCCTTAGAACCAAGTACTGGATCTTGCGTGCTAAGGAACGTGTTAAAAAATATTTCAGAGAATGCACTATTTGTTTGAGATACTCCACAAGGAAGACTACTCCTCTAATGGGCCTGCTGCCAGAGGCAAGGTTGAAACCCAGTAAGCCATTCAAATCTACTGGTGTGGATTACTGTGGTCCTGTTTTTATCAGATTTTCGCCAGGCCGAGGAGCGAAGTCTTACAAAAGTTACATTTGCATATTCGTCTGTATGGTTACACGAGCAGTCCATTTAGAAGCAGTAACCGATATGACTGCCAAAGGTTTTATTGCTGCGTTTCGGCGATTTACTGCTCGTAGAGGCCATTGTCAGGATTTATACAGTGACAATGGCACTAATTTTGTTGGCGCCGATAAGCAAATGCGAGATATGTTTAATAGTGCCCAGTCTTCTCTTCCTGGAGAAATAGCAGAGCTACTTTCTTTAGAAAGAACCACCTGGCATTATATTCCTCCCCACTCGCCTAACTTTGGCGGCCTGTGGGAATCCTCGGTGCGCAGTACTAAGACCCATTTGAAAAAAGTAGTAGGAAATAGTACACTCACCTACGAAGAAATGTCGACTGTCCTGGCGCAAGTGGAGGCGTGTTTAAACTCGAGACCGATTTCTTTATTGAGCGATGACCCAAACGACCCTCTACCCTTGACACCAGGTCACTTCTTGGTAGGCGAACCATTGTTAAATATTGCAGATGAGGATTACACTAATTGTAATGTTGTTGGTTTAGATAGATGGCGATTGACGCAAAAAATTGTAACAGATTTTTGGAATAGGTGGTATAAAGAATACCTAGTTAATTTAAATCAAAGGTATAAATGGAACACTAAACGTGATGAACTAGATATAGGCGATATTTGTGTCTTAAGGGAAGACAATGTACCACCAGCCAAATGGTTACTTGGTAAAATTATTAAAAAATATCCTGGACCTGATAATGTAACCCGAGTCGTATCAGTAAGGTGCAAAACCGGAGAATATAAGCGTCCAGTGAGCAAATTATGTTTATTAACTAAATGAAATTTGTTTATTTTACCTGTTATTTATATTGTTTTAAAATCTCGTAAAACCTATTTTAGTTGTTTTCAAGTTCTGAGGTTATTTACATAACTGTCCAATGAAGTTAGAAAAGAAAAATGTATTCATGTTTTTTAGTACTATGACGAGTTCTCCCAGACCTCCTCTTTACCTGCATCGTTAAGTTCAGTGAGCTATGTACTAATTGATCTACTTATAACTGTGTTTGTTATCAATGTTCCTAACAGAATACGCCCGGCTAAGCCGCACGTGTTACGTTGCTTGAAGGTATTTACTTATTGCAATTAAGAAAGATACAGGTTGTTCTGTTATTCAATAAATTGTTTTTTTTTGTTAAGATTTGAGAGGAATGTTTCTTATGTTTGTATTTACACTTACTAAGTATATATGGTTAAGGTTAAGTTACGTAGTTTAAGCATAATTCCTTCTATATTTTCATTGTTTGAGTTTTTTTTTGTTAAAGTGTAGTTAAAGAACTATGTTCTTTGGCGGGCGGAATGTCCAAATAGATTAGCGTTTTGTGTGTTGTGAGCGTATAGATACATTTAAGTAGTAGTTTTCTATACATGCATATTTACAGTCCACTATGTTACCCAGTTGCGAATAAACCGGCATAATGAACACACGTTGTTTTCTTTAAAAAATCACGGCAAACCAAAATCAACCTTCTATATTGAACACATATTATAAATGTAGTGGGTAGTACATTTGAAAAGTTATTTCTGTTTATATAAACACACATACACACTCACAAAGTTTCACCTTTATAATATTAGTGTGGAATACTAGGTACTGTTTGTTTTCCCTTATAAAAATAAAATCACACTACAAATTAATCCGAATTAAATGAATAATGAATAATTTCCTAAATTATAGTAATATGTATAAATATATAATATATTTATACATATTAATCTTACATATAATAAAGAAATCTTCATGGTTTGTCTAGTCCTAAAAACCGTTCTGGTCGCTAGTCGGGGAAAAAAATATTAATTTTATTTATTAGATACCTAAAATATATAATCTTTAATACAAAAATCAACTGCCGTTCATTAGTCTCGCAAAAACTCGAAAATGGCTCGACCGATTGTGATGAAACTTTGGTAAGTTGTTGTGTGCGCGCCGGAGAATGTTCCTAACAGAAAAAAAAATTAAAAGAAAATTTTTGCTAGTTATGAATAATTTTCTCAAAAAAAAAAGATGGAGCTTTAAAAACATCAGCTGTCATAAGATTATTGAAATGTTATTTTTACGATTATATTAAACTTCAAAGAGTTGGTTAACTTGGTAAAAGTCACGCTGCCTGTGAAAATTTTAAAGTCAGAAGAAACCGAATTTTAAGAGTGGGCCCAATGACAGGATAAAATCTGATTTCACCCGCGCGTCTCCCAACCCCCGCATTAGTGCAAATAACAACCGCGGGTGGCGTGACGACGCGCGCAACGAAACTCTGTACACTAAACTTCAAGTGCAGTGCGTTTGCGTAGTATATGCAGGATATTCAGATAAAAATTGGCCAAGTGCGTGTCGGACCACGCACAATGAAGAGTTCCGTAGTTGAAATGAATTTACCCAAGAACAGACTTAACATTATAGTTGAAAATCATGTTCTCCCATACATGTTATCTAGTACTAAGAGTCTCTGAGCTAAGCTGCGGACGGACAGACGGACAGGGCGAAACTATAAGGATTCCTTGTTGACTACGGAACCCTGAAAACAAAGACTTTTTTTAAATTCTATTTTTGAATTTCTTTGGACAAAATAGTAATATGCGCTACGCTCTCGGTTTCACAAAATCATCAATTCGCAAAATATAGCAGTGCTAATGTGCAGGGATAAGAATGTCTTTACTTGTGTAATACATATATACAATGCAATCCTATTTTGTGTTTGTATGTTGAGAAATAAAAGTTCTGTATACTCCATTCCACCATAAAAAATTAGAAGTGATAAAATAGGTGATAAAAAATCCAAAAGGTATAAAAGCAAATCAAACACAGTGATAAGAAATATCTTATAATCATCACAATGATTGTTTTTGAATTTATTTTTCGTCGGGTCCTTTATTCAGTGTCGATTCAATGGATGAAAAAGTCAATCTGCCTGCAGACAATCAGCTATACGATGTTAACGCTCAATTCATGCAGTAAAAATCAAGCATCTGCGACGATATTAGAAGCATCATGCATAAGAAAGCTGAAACTAAAACAAAATTGAAGTATCGGCCCTCTTCGTTAAACCGTCCTTGTGGATGCTCACAATCGCTGCAATAACAATAATACCCACCGGTAGAGATTCCCAACGCCGCCATAACCACACATCACTTGAAAACAGAGATCTAGGTAAAGTCTGGAAATTTCATAAATCCATGGAAGTTAAAATCACGCTAAGAATCGATTCTTATATACATATTATTGATTTACTGAATCAACACTTCTCATCTACACCCTGCTGTAATGGGAACTTAAAAGCAGCTACAGTAAACTATCTTTCAAATGTTCCAACTCCGGACCATCCCCCATTTATTTTTAGTAAATTTTCTGATTGTTAAGAAGAAGCGTTGTTAAAATCACGTCTAATACAGTTAGTAGTGACTGTGTCAGTTGGAAAATGATGCTGGGATGTCCTCGACGAAATCCTTCCTATTCTGTGCTATATCCTAAACTACTCTTTAACCTATGGTGTCTTTCCTTCCGATGTGGAAAGAGCCAAAAATCACTGCTTTACCCAAAAAATCTAATCTTGCTTCCTTTTTCAGAATACCGACCTACTTCCATCTTGCCTTTCCTCTCCAAAGTCCTTGAACACCTTGTTCACAATCAGCTTAGTGCATTTCTTTGCAAGAATAGTCTGCTGAATATTTTCCAATCCGGATTTCGTCCTGATCACAGCACCGCTACTGTACGCTAGTGAACGTTACTAATGACATACGCTTAGGCATGGGGAGGAAATCTGACGATTCTTTGCTTATTGGATTTAAGCAATGCGTTCAATATCGTCAATTTCGATATCCTGCTTGGCATGCTTCTCTCGCTTCGTAGTTACCTGTATGGCCGCCGGCAACGTATATGCATAGAACAGACGTGTTCTTCTTGTTGTTATACTTCTGCCGGTGTACCTCAGGGTGGTGGTTTAAAATTGTTTTCGACCTCAATGGTACTACCGATAGGACCATCAACAAACTCGATCACTCGATTAATATCCTTTTCCGGGAACTGATACCTATATTCTTTGTTTTAATACCTCACTCGACTAGTTGTAAAAAAGTAACAAACAAAGAAAGAGACGGGTCGAGAGGGAGGGATATTGTAATTCTTTCGTATTTTTAATTTTAGTGAGGAAGCGTGGACAACACTCACATATTATCAAAAATTAATTCTAGCTAAATTATATAATTTCGCAAGAAAACAATAAACGATCATATCGAGGGGTCAAATCATCTGTTTATTTTGCGTATACTATACGCATAAGTACCTTGATATAAATACAAACCTTCGACTTCGGCAATTAGCAATCATTTTAGTCTTCAAGTGTTTAAGTTCTCGCTTTTTCATTGTATTTTTTTGTTTCCCATTTATTATTCAACAAAATGTCGATAATAATAATGATTGCTAGGCGCGGAGAAAATTGTCATAGACTTCTCGTCTCAACAGAGCGAGGGGTACTGACTTATACAGCATCATATTGTAGTCTTTGGTACTGACTGGTGAAACAAACTGATGCCTCAAGCTCGTGTCACGCGAGACGGAAGACAGCGTATCTCGCGGATTAAAAATGTAGTAAGCGCCAAATGCTTTTTATTCGATTATCTTTTAAAATAGACATTATTTTAAAAAATCGCTTGGGTCATCGCTAGGTTATAATGAGTGTTATTATTTGTCTAATTTGTGGTTCAGTAATATGCACCAAAATAGAATGCAAACCAAATTAGATGAAAATTAGAGGTAACTTTGTGATGGTTTTCTATCGAGAAAATTTTATCGTATCGTGTTTTCGTCTGGGTCGACCCTCACGTTTATAATGAAGTTTCCTGCCATATACTTTTTTTCCAATTTGAACATGATTTACTACTGTTTAAATCTAATCTAAGATTGAAGATTTTCCTTTGGGCCTGCCCTTAACTTTTAAAGCTCACGGTTAAAAGCTTCCCGAAAAATAAAGTTTGCCTCTTGTATCCACTCGCAAAACATACCCTCACTCACTCGCAAAATTCAAAATGAAAACCGTCAAGTCGAATAATTCAATAAGAAAATCTTTCTTCTTAATACGCACATAATTCAAATGTGCTATAAGAGAATTTAATTTATTTGAGAGCCTGCGACTTAATATGCTTGCTCGTATATCCTTCGCTTCCGTATCAGAATTGATCTCATTATTTAGAGAGAATAAGTCTTGTGATGTTCCTTATACGACAGGGAGAGAAAATAACAACACATTTTCTTGCAGAGTTTATGAGATAAAGGGACTTTCCTGTCTCTGTGCCTATGTTAGACGTTGATAGTAGATATCATCATATCCAAGTTAGTAAGTTTTTTTTTTTAATCCATCCTCAAAAAAGAAAAAAGGTGGCGTTTTTGTGATGATTTTGGGTTGAAGTGAAAGTTCAAGCAACAAGTAAGTACCCAATAGGGTTTTCTGTAAATGTTGCGGGAAATGGAACAATATTAATAATTACGTGAGGCGTTTTTCAAGCCGATTCTTATCCAATCTCATATGGGGGAGAGGGGGGGGGATCCTGGCAAGTATCACGTATTTTTTTATAACAGACTATTTAGATACCTCCGTACCTACCTATTTTATATATATATTTTTTTTTTTTTGAGGATGGGAAATCATAAAATGACCCCTCCCGCTCTGGGTGGAGCGGAAGGGAGTGTCAGAATCTTAATGACTAAAACCCACCTGTGTTCCTTCCTTAGCCCTTTATGGGCTATATTCGGGCCTATATTCCAGCAGCGGTAACCCTTTCGGACAATCCCGCTGACCCGGCAGGCTTCGGCCCTAACGAGCCCTTCACTGATGCTGACATCTCCTTGAGGCGCGCGTGGAACACGTACGCGCCGTCCGGCACGGGCCTGGTCCTGATCGGACGGTGAGCTATTTTATATATACCTAACATCTATTTTGACACCTATGTTTAACAAACAAAAATGTTGGTTTTTTGACTTGGAAATAGAATGACCTCGTATTCAACTCGACTTTTCAGTTAAAGTTGTACCTCTAAAAGGATTACAGAATACGACTAAACTTGTAAATAAAATTAAACAATTGAATCCTCCTAACAATACCATAGCTCTCAAAACGGTGATGTAAACATCGTGAGGAATACTAAAACCAAAAGTTCGAAGAATTGTGACATCTACCAACCCGCACTGGGCCCGCGTGGTATATTACAGCCCACTCCCATTCGAAGAGAAGAGGCCTGTGTCCCAACAGTGGGCAATAGAGGCTGATTACGCTAAAATTACCACGCTTCATTACTTAAACCTCCATTTACTAACTCATCCATACAGCTCACCAAACTCAAAACCGCATTTATCCGCAACGTTTTTATCCGCAACGTTTTTCCCCGCATCAATATATAACGTGGATTTTCATGTCATTGTGCTCGTTGACACTTTGTAGGGCGACCGACTGTTCAAATAAAACCTATGCACTAGTGTAAATGGGCTTTTTATTTTTCATATGCTTTTGTGGCTTTTTCCAAAGAGCCCGCTGATTTATAAGGACAGCGCTTTTTCATTTGTGTTACATCACATTTTACTTAGTTTAAATTGCTGACGTAGGGTAAATCAAGATGTTTTAGGAGAGTCATTCTGAGTTTAATTTTAGTTGATTGTTTCCTTAAGGAACCTCAGGCTTTTATGGACCTTTTTTAAAAGAAAAACTTGTGAAATTTTAATTTAAATAAAATGAAAACGTTCCAAAAAATGTGTCTTCACAAATTGCAAAACATGTATCATAAATGCAGATTTGGTTTAAAACTACTTGTTACCATAAAACAATTAATATGTAATATTACGTTTTTTTTACTTAGCATTTTTTTTTCAGCCTGTAATGTTCCCACTGCTGGGACACAGGCTTCCTCTCGTAATCTACCACGCAGTGCAGTCAGTTTCAGTGCAGGTTGGTAGATGTCACATGTCTTCGAATTTTTGCCGGTTTCCTCACGATGTTTTCCTTCATCGTTTTGAGAGCAGTGGTGATGAAATAATTTACACAAAGTAGAAGCGCCTATCTGGGTTCGAACCAACCGACGACCTACAAGTCGTAAGGCGGCCGATACCACTGGGCCACCACTGCTCATTTGCTTTTGTGCTTAGGTACTTCATATATACACCAGCTCTCTTTTTGTTTTGAACACCAACTGAGAATTAAATTTTAACCATATGCATGTGCTGACATTTGGAGTGTGAGGACATGTGTATAGAGTACCTAAAACCCACACTGAAAAAAATAATTTCTTACTACAGCCTAAAGGGATTTCATTAAGACTTACTGACTTTATACAGTAAGTAGAAATGTTTGTAAAACAGTAAAAGACAAAACAGTAACTTTTAATGATTGAACGTACTATTTACTGAAAAAAAAATATTTTTTTATAAATTATAAATAAAAGTTGTTTTTAATATATAATTAAATAAAAGTTGGAAGCAGGCGGGACCCATACCATTTTTATTATATTTTCAAATTCAAATGGGTCCCGCCTGCTTCCAACTTTTATTTAATTTAAAATGGGCTTGTTTTTAGCTTTTCAGTTCTTTTTTTACCGCAGTCGGGTTTTTTATTTTTTTAATAACTTTTTTTATTTCCAGCTTTTTAGTTTACAAATGTGAAAGATTTCGCTGACGATTTAGTTCTTGGTACGTGTTTTTTACGATTTGTCACTTCGAATTACTTTTAACCATATAAGTTGTTTATATTTTTGTAATCATCTTTTAAAGCCCTTTATTTTGATACCCCACTCGATAGGTTTTGAGAAAAATATTTTTTTTTGAAGACATACATACATACATAGTTGTCGCCATATTGAATTTTCACTAACGTCATGTCTTTAGTGACACTTGCCGGACTAAAAGGAATCGATTGACGTGTGAATCATAAAAATCGGCACAGGCGTTTGGTCTGTATAGTGCTTCAAAGGAACATACATACATACATAGGCTGATGAACACATTACCATTCCTTTGCGTCGCGCAGTCGGGTAAAAAAAAAGGAAAACCACCAATAATGTAATGTAAGTAAATTTCAATGGTTTGAACGATATATAGAAAACCAAATGAATAAAACAATTAATTTTGTACCTTTTAGCTACTTAAAACGTTATAATTTACTGTCATGACGGTAACATTTGAGTAAAAAATACTGTTTTGAATATTAGGCTCATATTTTAGTTAGGTTTTAAGTTAAGTAGTTCTTTTTTATTTACTGTCTTTTTTATTTACTGTGTAAAGTAGTTCTTTTTTATTTAGTTTTCATTTTTATTTACTGCTTATTTCTTTCAGTGCACAGCTGCACACATAAAGATATTTGAAGAAACCCAATGAATATAGGACAGTAGTTCACGCCGCATAGGTAATTTAGTATGTATGTTGTAGTTAATAGTCAGGAACGTAATTCAGGGTATTGTGCAACTACCGAAAACCTTTTTTATGTTACATAATACGAGTAGCTATAGTTACTTTTGAAATTTACTGGAATTGGCGTATTTGGACTTGTTTAAATACGTTTTAATCTCAATTACTATGTGATTGTTATTGTATGCCTAAGCGACGGGACATAGCTGATCCTATTTTAATGTATAAAAACATTGTACTATTGTATTGTTTACCTACCTTTTTTTTCATGATCCACATTAAAGAATATGAATATGAAAACATTATATAATAGGTACTAGCAGCGCCCCGCGGCTTCACCCGCGTACGTGTCGATCCCGTGGGAATATCGGAATCAAAACTATCCTATGTGCTATTCTAATGTATAAGCTACATTACTGTAAAGTTTCATCAAAATCCGTTCAGTAGTTTTTGCGTGAAAGAGTAACAAACATCCACCAATCCTCACAAAATTTCGCGTTTATTGGGATCATAATATTATTATTTAGATGTAAGCACTGTGTATCTCATTCTAAGTCAACAGTTGATTAAGTTTTTATGAGACAAAAAATCTCTTTAAACCTATTTATAGATAGACGTGATTTCCGCTCCAAAACATCCAATCAATATAAACGGTGTCGTTTTGCTGTAGAATCAATTTAATCTTCTTAGTTATCTCCGGTTTCTAGAAAGCTAATCAAGTCCTTCATAAGTCTTCCGGGAAGGATTTAGGATCTTCCGTTAAATCTCATGTGAGTTTTTGTAATTGATTCACCAAATTAAATAACGACAGCTAGAATTTACGGCTCGGAGTAACGGGTTTTACTCAAAATGGTGAAGGATAACATCGTGAGGAAACCGGCATGTCCTAGAACCAAAAATTGGAACATATGTAACATCCGTAACCCCGCGAGGAGGCCTGCGTCCCAGCAATGGGTACAATATAGGCCGATTATGTTATATTATAATATAAGTTGTTATAGGCAGCAAATTAAATTGTAAAGGCTTTCAAAAACCAAGAGGCCATTTAAATCCAATATGTCCCCACTTTTGACTAATAGGCAATTACGGTTCAATTTCTGGCGATCTTTAACACGATTATAATTTATGGGTCTTTCATACCTTTGAAGAAAATTAATACCAGTACCTATATAAGTAAATATAACAGAAATGAGTTTACATTGAAGTCGTTCTTCAAGAAGCAATTTCGTCAAAATACGAATTTTCGTCTGCGCAGCTGTTGATTCAAGAAACAGGGACTCCCACTTTAACTAATAAGTACCAATTTCGGTAGATTGCTTTATTTAAAACTAGCTTCTGTCCGCAACTTTGTCTGCGCGAAATTTGTTGTTCCCCGTCGCGTCGTATCGCCTGCCCGCGCTATTACTTCGTTTTCGCTTAATGTTCTTTCTGACTCTTTTTCTTTTTTGGCTCCTAAGAGTTCTAGCGTGATGTTAAATAGCCTATAGCCTTCCTCAAGAATTGGGCTATCAAGCGCAAAAAGAATTTTGAAATCCCACTAGTAGTTCCGGAGATTTTACCTCCTTATAATATTAGTATAGATTGAAATAATTATGTCCCCTCTGTGAGAGTTTTTGATTTTGTAGCAAATGAAAATCGCGATTTATACCTACATGTTCATTCTCAAACCGCAAAAAGATTATTATGCGTAAGTATCACCTTAATTGTTACAAGAACTGTACCTTTGACCATCCTAAGGACTAACCCCCTTACTAATAAACGTAGTAGGTATTAAATCAGATGAATAGTTACACACCTATTTCTCTCTTTCAGTCGTCAGTAATTTGACTTTCGAAAGAAGAAGACAAAGCGTTGTGTAACTATACAGACGCTGTACAACATTTATTAGTATTCCTAACTAGCTGACCCGGCGAACTTCGTACCGCCCCGCCAGCCGCTCTGTCCCCGCTTTTTACATCTCTGATATCTTTTAAGATATTCATTTTAATGTTAAGCCTTCAAAGGCAATTTTGATCTCCATGAAATGCACAACGTTTTTAATGTATTTAATTGGATAAGGAATAATACTGTATTGTTTAAAATACCTTGGTAAATAACACATTTTTTTTTAATATGTATAAGATAAAAATTGTTACTGTGGGTTTTCCTTAGGAGATAAACAAACATAATATACCATCGCGGACTTTTTTATTGATATTTTTAAGATATACAATTCCGTAGTACATTAATTTGATCTATCTCGTAAGGTTTAGCCAGCGTTTGCAATGCAAGCGCACAAAGTTATGTTTTTTACGACATCACATTACAAATCTTTAAATTTCTCGGCTTTTCTCTACTACAATATGCATGTATTATACATATAAATCTTCCTCTTGAATCAATCTATCTACTAAAACAACCGCATCAAAATCCGTTGAGTAGTTTTAAAGATCAAGGCATACATAGGGACAGACAGACAGCGGGAAGCGACTTTGTTTTATATACTATGTAGTGATAATTTCAAATCATCATGATCATTCTCCCATTTACTAGTCGTCATTTCAATGATGAGAACAATGACCTCTCAAGAGGTTGTTGGTGTTTTTCCAATAACCCTGTTTATAGACCAGGTAGGATTTTTGGAGCTACCGAATTGGGCTGCATTTCTATATTAAGAAAGTGTCACATTACCTTACCTTATGGGTATGCTCGTTCCATCATAGACCTCTTCCATCGTCATCCATCAGGCGTGATCGAGGTCAGGAGCAGGCCCATTCAGCAATACAAAAAGAAATATATATAATTACTAGCTTCTCCCCGCGACTTCGTCCGCGTGAGATTTCTTCATCCCCCGACCCACACCGTCGCGACGCATCGCCTGCCCGCGCTATTACTTCGTTTTCGCTTAGCGTTCTTTTTTTAATTTTGCTCGGCTCCTAAGGGTCCTAACGTGATGATAAATAGCCTATAGCCTTCCTCAATAATTGGGCTATGAAATACAAAAATAATTTTTCAAATCCGACCTGCAGTTCCAGAGATTAGCGCGTTCAAACAAACAAACTCTTCAGCTTTATTATTAATATATATAGATAGATTACCTCAAGAACCCCATAATCTGCTTAGTACTTGGAAATCAGTTGATACGATTTTGGAAATCTTGTCCTAAGGTACGGTTTCTGTCACTGTCGGTTTCTGTCGGTGGCTGCCAGATAGCGGGCACAGTGACGGCTGTCATAAAGTGAAGGGACCGACGTTTAACTTTACGATGTCAAAAAACACTTTATGAAAACACACCAACTTACTCAAAAATAACGTTTCAGTGACATCATTCGACGGTAAATTGCGGATACTGTGTTCACCTCAGTCTTAGAAAACCGTAGCATTATATTCAATAAAAACTGAAACCGAACTTTGACAAACGTTACGAAAATTCTAGCTTTAAGAATAATTTATTTGTTTTGAAAGCAATTCTCATCAACGTCAATAACTTTATACCCAATTCAATATGAAAAACAATATTTCGGCCAACAAAAAACTTCACCGTTCTTTATGAACTATTTCTCATTGTTCGAAACATTTGTCATAAAATCGGGGTTTGTTCGACAAACATTACCAAAAGGGAAGTGATCCTGGAATGATTCGCGATACAATCGTTCATATCTTTCCTGTATTATTATCTTTTTTCCTTCATTCATCTTTTATTTGTGTGTTGCCATTGGTCGATTTTCTGAGATTGCCTAAAGCTTCTGTTTGTAGATAAATAAACTGGTGGAAATATAAAACTTGTAGGTATTGTACATACGTATGGATTATGGTGTAGACGCATCAATTGGCTGACGGATTTTAGGGTTTTTTGAAACTAACAGTTGTCTATAATAATATAAGTTTGGGTTTCTTAAGAATGCGATGCTGTCAGTTGTAATCTATATATTATATAAAACAAAGTCGGATTAGTTACACTAATTATAACTCAAACGCCTGGACCGATTTTTATGATCTTTTATTTGTTGGATTTGTCTTCGCCCCGAATAGCAGAATAACTATAATAATATGGGAAAAATTAATTTTCTCATAAATTCGTTCTTATTGATTTTGAGGCGGTACGAAGATCGGGTCTTCTAATAAAATGGATTTTATGATCTGAAAATAAGTAATTGATGATGTTAAAAATGCTGCAAAATGCTGCCACGAAGAGCAATTTATGACACCGTACAGTCAGGCAAGCGTATTATGGGACGCCCCCATGCAAAATGGACCGATGACCTAAAAAGGTGACTGAATCAGACTGGATGTAAAAGGTGGAGGAGAATGTGTTATGGCGCAGCCTGTGAGAGGCCTATATCCAGCCACTGATGCATCAAGCCTTAGCCTCTCGCACTCCACTGACTGCGAGAGGCTGAGTTGATTGAAAGTCCCTACTGTAATTTTCATGAGCCCTAGCATCGATTTCTTAGCATAAGCAGCAATACAACATGTCCGATATCGTATAACACAGTTATCCAATCATACGACAAATGTATTGAAACCATGGAATGATTGAAACATCTGACGCAATGATATTATAAAGGAAAGATACGCTACGTTCATACTGAGCGACGTTCTGTATTGTTGCTCTGTTATTACAAAGTACCGACTGCGATAGATAATACGAAACGTATGACACAGAAAGAGATAGCTATCTGTAGTGTGTTGCTCGCTGCTATTTGCGGACTAAATGAAACTACAACAATTGTCTGAATTTGTCTGCAACAATTTGCGCGTGCTAGTGCGATATCTACCTCTTTTTTAATGTAATATCATTGATCTGACGTACGTTCCCGGCCTTAGGCACATAAAATAGCATTGTATAAACAGGAAGAACTTGATGAAATAACAAATCACGTCACAGTACTGCGAAAGTCCTGCGGAACTCGTCAAAACACGACACATATAATTTCCATCCATTTTGCTACGGATAATTGAGCAACGATTTGCTTCCCCTTTCAATGGAGTAATAAGAATTTCTTAGTAACAGTCCGAAGTTTGGAAGTTGGCGGTTTAATATCTACGTGCCTCGGAAAGCACGTAAAGCCGTTGGTCCTGCGCCTGAACTCTTGCCGGTCGTGTCGGATTGCCGTCCCATCGGACTATGAGAGTAAAGGAACAGAGAGTGCACCTGTGTTTGCGCACACACTTGTGCACTATAATATCTCCTGCGTACCTGGCTAATCTCCATTGAGATTGGCCACCGTGGCTGAAAACGGTCGGGGAGGCTATTATTAATGGAGTAATTCAACATTTCCTATCTCTTCAGGCATTTTGATCATTGTTCTTAGTGAACTGTTATCTTTTAAAACAATGAACGAAGGAAGTAATGCTCATTATGACAGCCATTCTATGACAACACCATTAGCCAATGTGTCAAAAATTCGTAATCTCCTAATTTTTCATATCGGTTTCTTGTTAGTGTTGTGTTGAAACTGTGGTAGAGAGAAATGTCTGAAAAACTCCAAAGAACATTGTGCTGTTATAAATTCTCCTTGAGATTTAAAGACATGAATATGTTTTTTTTTATTTATCTATGCTGTTGTTGATGATGATGTTGTATTGTATATTGTTTTTGTGACGTAGGCCCTACGCCAGATCATGTTAACTTGACTTGTCATTATGTATGAGATTACCAAATAAAAATATTTTTTCAATGAAGACTGGCAAGCCTTCGGAAAACTATATTCGCCTTTAGAAAGAAAAAAAGCGGTCAAGCGCGAGTCGGAATCGCACACCGAGGGTTCCATACAAATTTGTAGGTATGTAAATAGTTTTAAATTATAATATTTTGTAATGTAACGGTTTTCAGATTTTTGTCTTTACTTGTGCTACATATGACATTGTTGCTTGCCAAAATTCATGATTCTAGGTCAACGGGAAGTACCCTATAGGTTTTGATTCCGGAACATAAACGCCCGTATCCTTTGATTGTGTCGACTTAGAAGTTTGATTTTTTCACTGCTACAAGAGATTGCAGCCTGGAGTATTGGATATTCATTTCAACTTGATAACTCCACTCGTTCTTGAGAAAAAGGGTCTTGACCGACGGACAGACGGACAACGAAGTGATCTTATAAGGGTTCCGTTTTTCCTTTTGAGGTACAGAACCCTAAAAAGAAATAAACAAAATACGTTTATTTGTTTTTTTTTTCTCTGCGTCATTTTGTGTTTCACTGTGTAGTGAAACACAAAATACAAAATAAAAATTATGTTTCAACAACAATAGTGTGTGCCTGTGTGTCACCACAACGTGCACCGTGTGTGCCTTTCAATTTGGAGATTACTATAACCCAGACCAGAATCTGACATGCCTAACCCAATTTCTAGATGTCATTGACTCATTATCAACAATTTCCAAAGGTTAAACCGGTTATTGTCTTCTGAATGTCACATAGTCTGCCATAATTGATAGCGGCTTAAAGCTTCGCCAAGAGGTCACCGAGATATCTCGACGGGCAAATAAGGGTCAATTTGTGACAATCGCACAATTACGCCTGTTATCCTCGAAAAGGTCAGGAGAGGTGGATAGTGCGCCTACATTTCACCAGTGTTGTTACAGGTATCCCATCTTCTTATTTTCGTAGCAACGCAACGGTACATCTGCCTATATTATCAACTATTGGGTTTGTAGGGCCTGTTGGGCTTGTAGGGCCTGTAGGACTTGTGGGGCCTGTAGGACTTGTAGGGCCTGTAGGACTTGTAGGGCCTGTAGGGCTTGTAGGGCCTGTAGGACTTGTAGGGCCTGTAGGACTTGTAGGGCCTGTAGGGTTTGTAGGGCCTGTAAGGCTTGATAGCATAACATAGCATAATCAGCCTATAATGTTCCCACTGCTGGGACAAGGGTCTCCTCTCATCGAGAGGGAGTGGGCTGTAATCTACCATGCGGGCCCAGTGCGGATTGATGGATGTCTCATGTCTTCTTATTTTTGGTTCCAGTATGTGCCGGTTTCCACACAATGTTTTCCTTCACCGTTTAGAGAGCAGTGGTGATGACATTTACGCTAAGTGTATAAGCGCCTGTCTGGATTCGAACCCACCGTGGGCTTTGTGGGTGGCAAGTTAATTGCTTATTACATGTAATCAAGAAGTTCTATAGTAATCGATTAATTGGACTTATTGTCCTAAATGCTTCAGCCATAATTTATTTACGTAATCACTTTTAGATTGCCAGAATTTAAATCAATTTAGATTTTCGGGCCCTAATGAGCAATCGATAGTTTGGTATAAAGTAATCATGTCTATTCCAAAATGTAACTTCAAACTACTCCAAATTGAGATTGTAAAGTAAAGAGGCTAATTGAGTTAAAAATATACAGCCAGACGCTCTACAAGAAAAACAAAAAGGTTTTTTAAATGTAGGACGTAAACAGGAACGTGCTTATTTCAGGCTTCAGCGGGTTTTAAACTTTTATGGAAGGAGTCAAATGGAAAGTTTACACACGGAAGATGTTGTTTTATGTACCTATCAACTCAGAATGGTCGGCGAGTCTTATCTGCAACAGCATCTATTATTTTTACTGTTCTGAGTGAGTCTGACAGCCAGTCTTACCAAGAGGTATCGTGTTACCCAGTAACTGGGTTGTGGAGGTCAGATACGTGACTGCATCTGGTTAGACCTTAAGCCGTATCATCTGACTAGCCTTTTCTCAACTATGTTGGGGTCAGTATAGTCGGGAAAAGGCTAGACAGATGATGATATATATTTTTACTATTCATAATTAACACTAGTTGTTTCACCTCTTTCTCACTTGCTGGTAAGCGAACGAGTGTTTTCTTTTATTATTATTCGTGTGCGTCACTTGGAAAAATAAACCTTACTTCCAATCATTTTACCAAAAGTAACAAGCGTCTCCTAAAGCAACACGCTAAAATTCATACCAAAAATATCGAAACAATTTTTTTTTAAACAAGCCTGAATTTTAATGCCTTGCTCACTCTTGTTAGACAAACTTAATTATAAACACAACAAAGTTGCGGTACGGTGTGACAGGCAGCCGAGGCCTCTATAATCAAATTACAAGTCCCGTCATCGCGCTATTGTACGCGACAAATTAGTTCCAGAGTGTAATGTTTGAAAAGTTAGCCGGGTTTCTAATTAGTGAGGTTCGTGAATTACGTTAAAATTGACACGATTTTGGACCAATTTTGTTAGAGGTGGTACGGCTGAGCTAGCGCGTAGAATGCGGTCAGACGGCCTAGTAAGTTACTTGGCAGCATATTGTGAGGTCTTGGCATAGAATCAAGGTGTTTCGGCTGGAAATCATAAACCGTCGACATTGTCTTACACTAGGACCACTTCTGTGTCTTTGGTGACGCAAATGACTCATCTATCATCATTTGACTAGAAAGTCTTGCAAGGAATCCTTGGGAAGGCAATTCTCGTGTAATTTTAAGAACGTTCACAGTCTGATTTCAGTCTCAATTTGTCAAAAATACTTTTACTTTCCCTACATTGATTGTCGCTGAGATGAGATTGTTACTAGATTTTGAACATTTTTATTTACGGAAATTGGCCTTTCGATTTAAGTCTAGATATCGCCTTAGATTATATAATTTTAATATGAACCCTATTTGCTGTCATATAAAGCCTAAGATCGCAACTAACGTCAATAAAACAGAACGTGACAATCCACCCTTGAAGTATTGCAGACGTAATAGTTATGTCGTCGTGTTCTGCTGCTGTAATTGCTTCTTCCCCTCCAATGTGCCATTCGCGAAGCTTAATTAATTAAAGAAATACGGTGCCTTATACAACTCGTAACAAATGTTGAGCATCTCGTTTGAAATTTGAGGGTGTAGTGGTTTTCTTATTATTTGCTGTACTCTGGACGCTTTTAACACGTACGTCTTTTTTACATCGTTCTCACATATAATTATAAATTCAACATTAATGATGTAACCAATATTTTTGTAAAAATATAATTTAAACGAGTGTCCATGGAGTTTCTTGCCCGTTCTTCTCCATAGGTACCTACGCTTTGGAAAGGGCAACTAGGTTCATATTTTCTGACTGACCGACTTCTTGACAATTCAAAAGTGCCTGTAAATGGTTTAATTGAAATAAATGCTTTGAGTTTGAGTTTGAGTTGAGTTCATAACAATCTTATGTACCTAGTAACTTATGGAACGGGCTATGCTTGGTGTCTCTCTGAAGGATCTAATTCGAAACGAAGGGATTGTCCAAAATTGTCGACATAGCTCACAGATTATGTAAGTTGAACTGGCAATGCGCCGGCCATATTTACCGTAGAACTGATTACCGTCGGGGTAGACGTGTTCTTAAGTGGAGACTGCAAATCGGCAAAAGTAAAGTAGGACGCCCGCAGGCTAGGTGGAGCGACGATCTTCCGAAAATCGAGTTGAATGGCGTGTAATAGGAGAGGCCTATGTCCAGCAGTGGACTGCTGTAGGCTGAGGATGATGTTGTAACTTACGTTTATACTTTCACTAACCGTCGTACCTCTATGTTATTTGGATATCAAAATATAACCATTTTGAAAGGCAATAAAATGTAAAGAATCACAAATAGAAAAATGTAGCCGTCCCAACCCAAATCAGATAAAATATGAGATAGGACTTTTAGTCATGCGAGCGACGACATGCCTCCACTCTGTGAGAGGTAGTGGGCCATAATCCACTACGCCGGTCCAATACGGGTTAGTAGTTGAAGTTATATTATTTTAAAGTAATTAAAACATTGTCTATCAAACAAGCTGCAATCAATTACACTTAATTTAACATAAAAAACGATAACCTAACCGAATTAACCGTCACTAAATAATATTAACGGTGCCCGTCAAATGCTTCGTCGACTTCTCCAAAAATAGATAGAAGTTAAATTAACGGAAACAAAGTTGTTTAGCTCTCGGCTTGCTCTCGTTTTCGTATTTGGAGCGTTTTTAGGGTTCCGTATTCAAAGGGTAAAAACGAGACCCTATTAAAGTCAAAGTCAAAGTCAAAGTCAAATCATTTATTTCAAATAGGCACATTAAAGGCACTTTTGAACGTCAAAAAAAAAACTAAATAGAAATGATTCTAGTCGCCCATTCGAAAAGGTAGTTTTCGTATGGAGAAGAATGGGCAAGAAACTCCACCGTTACTCTTTTAAAAATGTTTTACAAGGTCTTGTATACATAATAAAAATTGTATGTGAACACGATGCACCCATAATAAAATTAGTCTACCACAAAAGGTAAAAAGAATTAAAAATTAAGCAATGACAGGTAAATCAAATAAGTGATAGATACATGGTGCTCACATATTTACAAGTTATTTAAAAAAAAAAATGCAAAAGTAGTTGAACTTTAACAAGTGTGTGAGCCACTGTAGTCGCAGATTGTAAAAATGAATTAGAATAAGATGTCATAATTAAAAATGTATATATAAATTAAATTAGGAACAAGTTTGATTTTGTCTAGACTTTTAGATTGTCCTATGGAGCAGGACCAGCATGTTTCCAAACATTCTTATCTTGGATATAATCCTCTAATTTGTAATATCCTTGTTTACAAAGTGTACTTTTAATATGAGTTTTAAATTTTCTTTCATTTAATTGCAATATGTCACAAGGTATTTTGTTGTAGCATTTAACACAGTACCCCATAAAAGATGTATGTACTTTAGATAATCTAAAAAAAGGTTGATCTAATTTATCTTTATTTCTAGTATTAAAATTATGCCTATCACTTATTTTATTAAAAAGATGTTGATTTTTTCTTACATACATAATATTTTCATAAATGAATTGGCAAGGTACCGTCATGATATTAACCTTTTTAAATAGTTCCCTAAGAGATTCGCGACGACGTAGATTGTAAATGGCTCTGACAGCTCTCTTTTGTAAAATAAAAATGGATTCAATGTCAGCAGCCCGACCCCATAGTAAAATGCCATATGACATAATACTGTGGAAGTAACTAAAATAGACCAAACGCGCGGTTTCTACATCTGTTAACTGTCTTATCTTTCTAACAGCATAAGCGGCGGAGCTTAGCCGCCCCGCAATAGATGTTATATGAGGTCCCCATTGTAATTTCTCGTCTAGCGTGATTCCTAAGAAAACTGTCTGATCAATAAATTCTAGTTTTTGGCCATTCAATATGATTTCACATTCGCTACTTCTAACATTCGGTAATTTAAATCTAATGCATTTGGTTTTTTTTTCATTAAGTACTAAATTATTTACCGTAAACCAATCTTGGACCTGAAGAATAGAGTTATTCACGTCGTCAAGATTTTGTGACCGTCGGTCTATTTTAAAGATTAACGATGTGTCATCTGCAAATAACACCATCTTCGGTTGATTTTGAAGTAATAATTACTAAGACTCTACTGTCCGTGATAGCTAGACAGTTGAAATTTTCACAGATGATGTATTTCTGTTGCCGCTTTATCAGCAAATAATAAAATAAAAATAAAATTTAAAGGGGTATAAAAGAAACGTATTTTTCGGCGTTTTATGCCTTGTGGTACGGAACCCTTCGTGTGCAAGTCTGACTCGCACTTGGCCGGTTTTTCAACTATTTTTTAACTGTGATGTCAATTGAATGACCGCCATTTTTTTTTTTAAACTTTCTTCGGTCTCGACGCTTGTTATGAGTTGTGTATGTTTGGGGAAAATGCAGCGGGTTCTGATTTGTTTTTGTTTAAGTTCCTTTTAAGTTACGTACTTTTTGTGTCTAAATAGGGACAAGGCAAGAATTCTGCCTTTCTCTGGTTCGAGACGAGAGCAGACGAACTAAAACAACAACTTAGTTCGCTAATGTTCACGAACTAAATTGAACGCTCCAGGTCGCAAACTGTTAAGGCTCCTACAAACAGGCGCGACACGCGATATAATCGCGCGCGACACAAAGGCACCGTTCGTTGCGCGACTTGCGGTGCCTTTGTGTCGCTCGCGATTTTATCGCGTGTATGCCTGTTTGAAGGAGCCTTTATGCCCAAGACTACACTGCCGCCGTAAGTAAAAGGGGCGCATCTGAGGAATGGGAATAGAGAAAAATGAGCCTTAATGGATGGCGCCTTTTTTGTTTAGTAAGGTTTATTTTTCTTTAAAGTTTTGGCCGATATTCGTCCTTTTCGCTTACTGCGGCAGTACAAGACATTATACTTTATAGTCAGTAATTTGTGGCATACTTAGCAAAAAAGAGTAGAAGAAGTGAAGTTTAAAAGTGACTAACACTAATGAGTGTTATTTTGGCGAGTTATGCGAGCATAAATGTAGGGAACATCTGATTTTTTTTCGCGATTTCAGCTTGGGTCCCATAGTAAAAGTTGTTCATAATGATGAGTACAATGACCCCTTAACAGGTTTTGCGCATTTAACTTTACAAAGTTACACGTTAACGTTACGTTGCATATGTTGCCGCCAATTAACTTAATTAGCCATTCAGGTAACCGCCTAGCCTTTAAACAAAATGGCGCCGTTTAACTAGCGGCATATATAGTCCTCCAGACCGTATTTCGGCTATGGCGGCAAATCACAACGGAGACAATAAGCCATCGCGCGCAGGAGATATTATAGTGCAGAAGTGTGTGCGCAGACACAGGTGCACTCCCTCTTCCCTCACTCTTATAGTCTAATGAGATGGTAATCCGACACAACCGAAGAGAGACCAGCCGTAGGACCAATGGCTAAGCCGACGTTTCACACGGACGTAAAAATAACGCGGCGGATTTTTATCGCGCAATGGAATTTCAACTCTCGGTGTAGAGCCAAGTATTGAGAATCCAACAGAGCTCATCCCAGCAGGTCAAAAACCGCGCTGTTGGATTTTGTACTCTCGGTGCTAAGCATTACTTTGATAATCCAGTGCGCTATAAAATCCCGATATTTTTACGTCCCTGTAAACGTCGGCTAACAGTAGTAAATTGTAAGCAGAACATCATACCCTAGATACCTTCTTTCGATAGTTATTTAAAATTGTTATTCCCTCGAGCAAGAAAAACATAAAAACGTACCAGCTGCTCCTTCCAGCTAAGTCGTAAAGTGAACTGAGTGAAAGGTTTATTAGGTATTGTATCCACTAGCTGAGAAAAATGGCTCGTATCGTAGCACAGCATACGGTTATAAAACAAATCATTATCACATTTGATAGCAACGTCTTATAAGTCCAGGCCAGGCCAGGCCAGTACCACCTGGATGAGAGACTCATGGAACCAGGAAGTATGGCAGAAGAAAGGGGAGGCCTGTACCCAGCATTGGGTGATTGTTTATCAACATATGTCCTATTTGTTTAAGAAAATATTATGTCACAATGTGCGCACCTCACGACAGCGGCGCTGCGCCGAACGTGTTATCTTTCCAACCACGATATTTACGATAGTGCTAATACGACATTAACTAAAGGCTCCTTCAAACAGGCGCGACACGTGACGTGAATCGCGAGCAGTGCCTTTGAGTCGCGTGCGATTCGCGTCGCGTGGCGCGCCTATTTGCAGGAGCCCTATGGCTTTTGAAGTATCGATTAAAGTTATGTTTTCGTAGAAGAGCGGTGGCAGCCATATAACAGTCATAGTGACGGCTGAAATAATGGCAGCGGGATTCAACTTTATGGTGTCAAGTCTCTAGGAAAAAACACACCAACTTTCACACAAAATTGCGGATGCTATGTGAGCGGCCACTGTTTTCCTATGTAGGAAACGTAGCTTAAGAGCTAATGAGTTTAAGGGATAAACGGGCAATTTTTTTTTTTGTGGTTCATCTGCTACATGGCGATCTGTTCCAGGAACAATAAGCCACTTTTCTGGCCGATAAAGATCTGTTAGAATGTTATCGCCGAGAGCCATAAAGTTTTGAAAATTCTCTTCCCAACATACTCTCTTATTCACGAGATTAGGGATGTCATGTCTCTTTAGTCGGGTATGTTGGAGTCCTCCTGTTCCGATCAGTGTCTGGGCAAGTTTGTTAACGTGGGTCGTTAGCTTCTCCTGGTATTTCAGGCCGCTTTTGGCTAAGCGGACAAATAGCAAATGTAATAGCATAGTCATAGGCAGCCTAATATGTTCCCACTGCTGGGACACAGGCTCCTTTCTTCAAGAGGGAGTGGACTGTAACGTAATTGCGTAATACACTATCAGTAGCAATGGGTTTCATTTTGACAGTTCAACAGCATTCATTGCGTTATTTATGTTGTTGAGCAGACAAGCTTTTCGTACATATGAAGCAATGGATTAGCAATATCCTTCAAAATGATTCAGATTGTGATTGGTTTACGCAACTAATACAGGATTGTCTTATTCCCTAAGCCTTTGACATGACTAATTGATTAACCCCATTATGTTGCACTATTTACATAAATAGGGGAAGGTTGCTATGAATGGACCACATAACTTTACGACCTCATACCTCAAAAAGTGTAAGTGTTAAAATGAAAGCAGTTTATTCTTTTTATTTCGTAAGACCTTTATTTATAATAATCAAACGCACAAACATTTCGGGCTTACACTTTTTGATATAAATGAAGAAAACAAAATTTTGGGCTGTTGCCTTCTTTGGACCATGGGCACCTTCAATGAACCACCAGGTTGCCATCAATGGACTTCGAGAAATATGTTCTAGAGGTCCAATCGAGGCAACTAATTATAATTATCATTAACCCCATTATGTTGCACTATTTACATAAATAGGGGAAGGTTGCTATGAATGGACCACATAACTTTACGACCTCATACCTCAAAAAGTGTAAGTGTTAAAATGAAAGCAGTTTATTCTTTTTATTTCGTAAGACCTTTATTTATAATAATCAAACGCACAAACATTTCGGGCTTACACTTTTTGATATAAATGAAGAAAACAAAATTTTGGGCTGTTGCCTTCTTTGGACCATGGGCACCTTCAATGAACCACCAGGTTGCCATCAATGGACTTCGAGAAATATGTTCTAGAGGTCCAATCGAGGCAACTAATTATAATTATCAATATAACAAAATTTAACTAAGATACAGTCTAAAGGTTTACATTAAGAGTGATTTAATGATATTTTCTACTAAATATTTTTTTTTTTTTTTTTTTTTTATTACTGAATGGGCCCGCTCTTGACCCAATTTAATTTCACAAATATAAAAATCAACAAAATAGAAGCTAAGGTCACTTGTAGTAATAGCAAAGTTAACATAACTAATTATAACCAGAAAAATACAGTAAAAAGTTGCTATGATTGGACCGGTCCAGCGGTGGAACTCTTTTGGGGTCCATTGATGGCAACAAGGTACTCGTTAAGAAAAAAATAAAATAAAATATACATGGTCGTGATTAGACAAAATGGAATAACACTCATGGAATCACAATTAAATTGTCTAATAGTTCATAACAATGCACGCAGACAAATACATATGACTGCAATGATACTTACGTCAAATTGTCCTGAGTGTAATAATTAGATTTTGACCGCCGCAAAGACAACGTCATACGTCTCTCCTCGCCACGTGCCGCAGCGTCACTGAGGTAAGAGGGGGGGGGTGCAACTGAGTCGTCACGGACTGGTTTTGACTAGTTTGGGTATTGCTAGCTTGCATAGTTTTGGAAATACCTTGGTGGTCCAATGAAAGAGCTAGTCAAATGATCGCAACCTTCCCCTATATTCCTACCCTGTTACATAACAAATGATAACGCTGAAGAAACTACTAATAGGAACGTTAAAAGCATAAAACGTCTTGCTCCAACAGTTTCATTCACTACTAAAGGTTCCAAAGCACACGAACATCTCTATTTTTGGCACACAATATACAGTCTCCAAGAAATTCACGAGCAAAGAACAACCATAGATAAGATAGCAAGTACACATAGTTACAGAAGGTCAGGTCTATGTAACTGAAGAAAACGCACACATGGACACACTCGGGAGTCTTGACTGTCATTCGTTTCACATAGTTTGATATCGGCGCACGTACTCGTCTATGTGTAGGTGTGCCTGTTTTTAGTTGCTGGACACAAGTTATGTTTACAATATTAAACAATTCCCTGGCTCCTGCGATAATATTATACTGTATGACAGGAGCCATTTTTTTCCCCTAAGAGCTCAACTGTGACTAATGAGTCACAATTACTTTTTCAATTGTTATAAATCAAATCTTGATTTTCCCACAGTATATTAATTACAGATTATGTTATGACAATAAGTTGTAGAGGCACAGAACCGGTCGAAGTGGCGGTGCATGGAGGAGGGTTATGTCCAGCAGTGGACGTCTTTCGATTGAAATAATGATGATGAGTAATTTGTCTTCTGTACCAACTGATTCTGTGCTACAACGCTGCAAATATCGCGTGGAAATTCTTATTTTAGCTGTCTCAAACAAAACAAGAAAACAGTTGAAAATGCCTGAATAAGTTAATTAATTAGGAGAAGCTTGTGGCTAAGAAATAACAGCCGCACGGTTCGATCGATCAGGTTAAGCGGTTAAGCTATGCTTGCCGCGGTTAGTCCGTGGATGGGTGACCATCTTTACATACCAAGACCCCTCTGTGCCTCGGAAAACACGTTAAGCCGTTGGTCCCGGCTGTCATTCATGGATCTTTGACAATCGTTACGGGTCGTCAGAAGCCCGAAACTCTGACAACCAGTCTTACCAGGGGTATCGTATTACCCAATAACTGGGTTGTGGAGGTCAGAAAGCAGTCGCTCCAAGTAAAATACTGGTATTCAGCTGCATCCGGTTAGACTGGAAGCCGACCCCAACATAGTAGGCAGATGATGAAGCTAATTAATCAGTAGCAACGTTCGTGACACAGCCTTTGGAGCTGTGTTCAACGTTTCCGGAGGTTTTAGACATGAGATATGTATGTACCTACTCAACATAAGTATGTAACCAAATTGCTTCCTTAGAAAACATTTTGTATCGAATTCGAAATTGGCTTCGATCAAATGGTTGGCTGTTTGTTGTTTCCAATTGTAAGGAGGCCTTTGATTGATTTATTTGCCAGGGTCGGCGTTTTTCATCTTTTGTAATTTATAGGTACAAGTTCGAATCGTTTTGCTTTATGTCATTTTATTTGACACACATACATACATCAATTCACGTCTTCTTCCCGTGGGCGGGGTGGAGGGGAGGGGTAGGCAGAAACTACAGAATGCCACCTGCGTCGATCCTTACGTTCTCCATAGGCCTCTTTTACGTTCATAATCTTATAGAGGTATGACGAAAAGGGTGTAAAGTTCACTCATACTCTATAGAAAAGGGAGGATCCTCCGACCAGACGGGTGTTGTGTCTGGCGGGCAACTTCATACTCTTATAGAGGTATGACGAAAAGGGTGTAAAGTTCACTCATACTCTATAGAAAAGGGAGGATCCTCCGACCAGACGGGTGTTGTGTCTGGCGGGCAACTCCCCGATGATTCATATCCGGCCGTTGTATCTATGCTAGTTGCGCGGTAAACTCTGCTTGCGAGATGCAGGATTTTGCGTTTTTGCGTGTCGTCAGTATGACGCGTTATTCTCATGTGGCGTTGTAGATACCGCTACACTCACACGCCGGTTGCGAGTATCACCCTTCCTTGAAAATCACCTCTCCCCCCGGCGTTTCCACTCACATCTATTATTATTTACTTATTAACACTGGTAAGTAATCAATCATTTATTTAGCAAAAAGCTTACAAAGATTATTACCAAGATTCAGGACTTGTCATGCAATCCTGCATTTTAAATACCTAAACTCTTATTATGAAACCTGCCGCTCTTTTCTGTAATAAAAACTTTTTTACAAAATAATAACAACCGACTTCCAAGAAAGACACCACAAAGTAAAAAATTACTTTAATTTCGGAAGTCGGTGTCGTTGATATCGCATTTTTGTTGTTGGCTACCGACTTCCGATATTAAAGTTATTTTTTACTTTGTAGTCTTTTTTGGAAGTCGGTTGTTATTTTTTTGTAAAAAAGTTTTTGTTTTTCACTTTTAAGTTGTACTTACCTCACTCAAATTCGTATAACACTACTTGCAACGTAAATATCAGTGACAGGAAGCCTAAACGGCAAAAATACGTATTATTGAAGCTAGCTCAAAAAGTACCCAAGCAAAGTTAATAAAATGTATATGGGATCACCACTAAGGCATACCTGATACCTCAGCCAATGATATTAATCCAAGGAGCCGGCGTGATCCACAGAGACTCGTTCTGCATGATCTTCCCAAGCTTGCTAAATATAATAAAAGCTGCTTATATAATTGTGTTCGTATATATAATAACATACCGAGTAACATAAAAAACTTAAACTCCAGATTATTTAAGGGAAAATTGTTTGACTGGTTAAATTCGAAAAATTTCTATAGTCTTAAGGAATTTTTGACGGCACGATTGGCGCAGTGGGTTAGCTATTGACTGCTGCGCTGCGTGTCGCGGGTTCGATTCCCGCACGGAACAAATATTTGTATGACCTACAAGTAGTTGTTCCGGGTCTGGCTGTTTGTGTATGTGAGTTTCAATGTTTGTAAAAGCACCCACAATACAGGAGAAATTCCTAGCGTGGGGCAAGGTTTAAAAAAAAAAAAAAAAAAATTATGGATAACAAATTCTCATGTTAGTATTAAGTGAACATATGCATGCTAAGTACAATTCTGGCAAAACATGTAAGATCTTTATTGTAAATTATTGTAACACCATGTATACCATGTTTTATGCAAATAAATACTTACTTACTTATCCAATCCATTAAAAACAGAATTTTTGAAATCGATTTACAATTGCCGGAGACATCGCGTATCAAAAACAAAAAAAAAACATACAGTCGAATTGAGAACCTCCTCCTTTTTTGAAGTCGGATAAAAATGTAACAGTGACCACTAAAGTAAAGTGAGGTAACGCTGTCACTGATGTCAACTTGACGGATTGACAATATTTACACCTCAATTCATGTAAGTTTTCACGGTGAGGTTTTTACAGAAGAAATCAGCAGATTCTGGAACGTACATATTTACTACTGGCCCACTTAGTAAATTGGTTGACAAACAAACCTAAATATGATATCCGAGTATGTAGTTACAGTCACAACTCAAGGCCAATTCTTGTTTGCAGATATTAGTGAAATAGAATACCCTGTGGTCTTCATTTCTTAATCTATGTACGTGGGAATAGAAACAGGGTTCACACGAAACGAAAATAACTGAAAATATCACAAATCAATTATCACACTTGGGATAAAAAATAAAAAGTCGGCGGCCAGAAATGAATTACATTTTATTTGAATGGTCGCAGTAGTAGAAACATTGATTTGTATGGCGACAATGCTGTAATGAATTTGAGAGCAAAGATATACAACGATCTTATCTTTTGATCCACATCGCCCCGCCCCGCGGTTTCACCCGCATAAGTTTCAATCCCGTAAGAATATCGGGATAAAAAGTATCCTGTGTTAGTCCTGGTTATAAACAATCTATGTGCCAAATTTCATTCAAATCCGTTCAGTAGTTTTGGCGTGAAATAGTAACAAACATACAAATACACTCACAAACTTTCGCCTTTATAATATTAGTGTGAGTGTGATATATCTCCGAATCCAAATTGTTCTTGACTTTGACGCCTTAGTAAAAAATAATGATTTATAAATAAAAATATGTGTACTTTAAAAATATGTAATTATTAATGATGGTCGCCAAAAAGAAAATCCCAGAGCGTACATTTAACAAGTTTTAAATGACATCACCCATTGTCATTTAAAACTTGATAAATGTACGCTCTATAAACCTCTAAGAGATGAGGACCACTGACCCGATTTCTTATGAACACTGAACAGTCTTCTTTATATCAGCATTTTCCTTATTATAAAAAAAGAATCAGAAACCCCAAATGAAAGAAAAAACTATAATATATAAAGCAATACACAAGGAAATAACAATAACAGCCATACTTAAGAAAAGAAAGGACAATTATAAGAAATATCAAATTCTCTGGATTCTCAATAAAAACTATAGCGGTTAATAAAAGTTAACGGCTTGAAGTTACGGGTAGAGGAAAAAGAAATAAAATCAAGTAGCTGACAAGGTCAGTCGGGCCCTTTATTGTTATGGGACAACTGAAGCAAGTTAGCTGGGGACGTGACTTTCAAAAAACTGGGCAGGGATATAAAACATCGTATGGGGAAAACACGTGGCGATTTGGGGACGATTCAAATAGAGGTCATAAACATTTATAAACGACGAAAAAAAGGAGGTGGATTTCAAGTCGAGGCGTAATATTTTTCTAAAGTATCTCCACACATAACTTTTTACAGAGAAGTCCGATTTTGACTATCTCGGCAAATAAACATGTAAATTAAATACGTAAAGCGCAAAATAATGACAGCTTGTATGTGTGAGAGCGCTGCAAAATTGCCAAGCAAAGCGCAGTTTTCACTTTCCCCGCACTTCAAAATTTGGCGAACGCGCAACAAAACAAAATTTTCAAGCGGTATCTAGAGGGTTATCTGTGTATGTGCGTAATATAAGAATGCTTAGCCACCAAGTAAACCTTTCATTATGAAGACAAGTGAGGCAAGTAGAATAGATACATGACTTTCAAAAGAGAGGTCTATAACATTTGCATGTCATCATCCTGCCAACCCTTTTCCCAACTAACTAGGTCATGTAGTCTGACGTAGCGGAACAAAATAATTTTATAAAATACTAGCTTCTGCCCGCGACTTCGTCCGCGTGAAATTTCTTGTACCCCCACCCCGTCGCAACACTTCGTAGTCGCTTAGCGTTCTTTTTTTTTTCTTTTTAAAATTTCATTCTGACTTTTTTTCTTTTTGCTCGGCTCCTAAGGGTCATAGCCTATAGCTTTCCTCAAGAATTGGGCTATCAAATGCAAAAACATTTTTTCAAATCTGGACGGTAGTTCCAGAGATTATCGCGTTCAAACAAACAAACTCTTCAGCTTTATTATTAGTATATATATAGATTGTGTGGGACTTAAATTGAGGATATTTGGGGAAATATTTACGTCTGGACATAAAAATATTTTTGTGGTATGCTTTTTGAAAATTAAGGGCAGTAAAAAATGGGCCCTATGTTTAGGTTTTTTTGCCATTCCCATGTAAGTGATTGGGACAAGTACAAATGGCCGAGAACACACATCAGAACCTTCCAGAGGAATAAACTTTTTCTTTTATTGACAAAGCGTCGTCGTTGATCGTCAGGTCGTCGATCACGAGATCTTAATCTATTAGTCTGTATATCTGGTTGAGCAGCGGTGTTCCAGAGGTAACGGCTGCGATTTACGAGTTGGAGGTCGTAGATTCGAATCCAGACAGGTTACTTTGTGTAAATTATTTCATCACCATTGCTCTCAAAACGGTGAAAGAAAACATTGTGAGGAAACTGTCATATTCTAGAACCAAATATTTGAAGACCTATGACAAACCTAACTACCAACCCGCACTAGGCCCGCGTGGTGGATTACGGCCCGGTCCCTCTGACCGAGAGGAGGCCTGTGTCCCAGCAGTAGGAACATTATAGGCTGATTATGTATACCTAAAATAAAATATTTCGGCAGCAGTCCAAAACCATTAAACTCTGAATCGCTCTAACTAGTCCGAAGTAGTCATAATACTTAGTAGAACTTTTATTTTTAGCCACTGAGTAAAGAAATACATCGCCTTCAGTTTACATACAATTTGCACTACATCAGTAAGGTGCAACCCATGTATTTCTAAGGCTGGATACACTTTCGTTGGCCACTGCTTTCTGTGTATCACAGACTAACGTCTTTGCTCGTGTTTCAAAGGCTACAGAAACGCATTCCCTTCAGTTTACGTAGGTACAGTTTGCAGTCTGCCCTCAACCCATCACCTAAGGCTAGGTACGAGTATAACAAACTAACGTCTAAGGTTAGGTATAGTAAGGCAATAGAGGGCGCTCGAGAGCACTTGACAAGAGCGAAGATAGCATACGAGTAGTAAGGGCAGAGCGCCTCGCGAGCCATATTGCATAGATGATCTCGTTTAGTTTTCCTTCGCGCGCTTCGGGCGCTCGTAGCTAAATAAAAATTAAACGGGTCGATTGATCAGGTTAAGCTACGCTTGCCACTGTCGGTCCGTAGATGGGTGACCATCTTTACATACCGAGACCCCTCCGTGCCTCGGAAAGCACATTAAGCCGTTGGTCCCAGCTGTCATTCTTTGATCTTTGACAGTCGTTACGGGTCGTCAGAAGCCCGAAACCAGTCTTACCAAGGGGTATCGCATTACCCAGTTACTGTGTTGTGGAGGCAGTCGCTCCATGTATGAGACTGGTATTCAGCTGCTTCCGGTTCGAAGAAGCCGAACCCAACAAAGGCTAGGCATTTTTTTTAATCGTATTATCTTATTTTTCTGAGCCCTTACAGCATAGTTTTCAGTATGCTGAATTTATATCAGATAGTTCACATTAGCATACTGTTGTTTATAGGCTTTCTGTTTATCAGTATTTTATTCTAAACATCGTACCCAACTCTCACTGTTCTATAGATTATTCTAACACCCTTGGGATTAACGTTGTATATACTTATATGCCCTTCTTTCATTGTCAGATTCGCCGTCAACTTGGCGCCGTCGCTTGGTCATTGCAGTGACGTCGAGCTATTAAAACGAATAATGAGAAGACTTATGAGTGCAATAAAGCACATTGTAAGTTGGTCATCCTTGCTTCTTCCCAACTATGTTGGAATCGGTTCAACCAAACCAAATGCAGCTCAATACCAGTATATTACATGGAGCGCTGTTACTGGGTAATACGATACCCCTTAGTAAGATTGGTTTCGAGCTTCTGACTACCTGTAACGACAAATGACATGTGAAATCGTGTGTGCCAGACTCGTCACAAACGTTTTCCGTGTATATCGAGATGAATTTATTTTGTAAAATATTGTGGAGCTGATGCAAACGTTTGGAAAGCCTGTGACTGATTTTAATGTGGGTGCAATGGTTATTTTGCTTTTGCTTGTTAATTATATGGTTGAGCTGGATGGTGCTGATCCACGCGTCATGTTCGTGAACGGGCGCCCACGGTTGAGACTGGTCATCTCTTAACTGCCAAGGCTTATTTTTAGTCTTATGTCTTGAATTGTTTCTTCATTTGTGTCTTTTTTACATTGTTCTCACATATAGAAGCAACAAGAATAATGTACCCAGGATTTTGTAATATCTTGATTTAAAAGAGTGTCCATGGAGTTTCTTGCCCGTTCTTCTCCATAGAGATCTACGTTTTGGAATGGGCAACTAGCTTCAACTTCCTGCCTAACTGACCGACTATTTAATTTTGACAATTCAAAAGTGCCTGTGTATGGTTTAATAAATTGAAATAAATGCTTTGAGTTTTTTTTTTATGTAAGTATTTCGTGTAGATACACGAAATACATTTATAGAGAATGCTGTATTTAAACAAAGCGCTGTTGTATTTAAACTGTTTCTCTTTGATGAGCCCTCAGTAAACGCAAATACTTATTTCTTAGTAGTGTTTTAGTTTTTTAAGTACAGACGCCAGCACATCAAGATACCCGACACTGTCAAATTTTCCCAATCAACGTTGAAACTTATGATTTAGCGATAAAGTTGAAAATCTATTAAAGAAATTTGACAGATTGTAGTAGCTTGATGTGCTGGCGTCAGTACAACGTGGCATGAAAGTTGTCACCCGATGTTCCTTGGCTGTATTTTTTTTATGAATGAAAAACTTTGTTTTAAAGCGAAGATAGTAGGTACAAACAATTTAGAACCATTTAAGCCATGATTGTCTTAGACGAAGTCTTACCAATTTTTTTTTTACTTACCTATTATTTATGTGTTTTATGTCTAATGACACAGAGGCCTAAAACATGTTTTGCTAGATTGCATTTACATTAATTTAATTAAATAAATTAAAATTTAATTAATTTATCTTTCAAAAAATAAGAAGTTTACTTAGGTACTTACTTAAAATTTTGGAAATTAAAAAAAATTGTAAGACTTCGTCTTTGGCTTAAATGGTACTAAATCGTCTGTACTATCTTCTCCTTAAAGCTTTGCACCCATCTTCCAATCACCCTGTCTATAATACTATTTAAAAAAAAAAAAAACATAAAGAACTTGACAAATCTGACCTTAGACAAACTGCACAGAGGTAACTGGAATCCTCCTGTAACTACAGAAACTGCGCCGGTTTTTATTAAAAGGAGAAGCAGAAACCTGACACAAATGTCTTTTTCTTTATTTTTCCACGAGTTCTTTGTCGGTTACTAGATAGAGGAAAAGTTTGGGAGAAACAAACAAGAAATCCAATATATTTTATACTAGCTGCCCGTGGCTTCCGCGTGAAATTTCTTGTTTTAGAATACAACTAGCTGCGCCCCGCGGTTTCACCCGCGTAAATGTCGATCCTGTGGGAATATCGGGATAAAAAGTAGCCTATATGTTAATCCAGGGTGTCAGCTACCTCCATACAAAATTTTATCAAAATTGGTCCAGCCGTTTGAGCGTGAAGAAGTAACAAACATATAAACACACACACACACCCTCTCACAAACTTTCGCCTTTATAATATTAGTGTGATATAGCATCACATAGCTCACGCGCGCTCTTACTTCGTTTTCGCTTAGCGTCCTTTCTATTTTCTTCTTAGAAAAAAAGTGATGTCATAGCCCCACCAACCAACCTACCTACCAATTTTACCTTCCTCAAGAATTGGGCTATTAAATGCCAAAAGAATTTTTCAAACCCGACTGGTAGTTCCGGAGATTAGCGCGTTTAAACAAAGAACAATCTCTTCATTTTTATTATCCTTACTTAATAAAACAAAGTCGCCAAAATGTCGCCAAACTTGCGAATGACTGCACCAAATTGGATAATTTTTTTTTTTTTTGTTGTATTCGGTATTTCCTGGACAAGGTTTGTATGAAAGAAAATTTCGAAAAAAAAAAATTGCACCCGTGCGCATCTGGGGTGGGCCGCTCTAAGTATATACTTCGATTGAATATTTTTCTAAGAATCGCTCTCCGAGACTTATACTCGTACACACAAAACTTCTCCGACATTTATTGGCAAATAAATAAAAATATGTCAATAAAAAGGAAAGTCAGAATAAGTAGGTACAACTGGCCGCACGTCGGTGGAAGCACTTTGACCTTGACCTGGCCTAGCGTAATACGGAGTTCAAAGGAATAAAAGACCAGCTTATATTGGTGTTTAACACTGACTTGCGGCCTACTGTACACTGAAATATTTTCTGTTGCGGCCCTATATTGACAGGTGCCGAGTTCGCTATTGACAAACGTAATATCTATCTTAAGTGACAGCTAAGCAATTGGTAAGTGGATTTATTTGGGAAGAGTGGTTAAAGTGGTTTATATGTTGCTACATAGCTTTATGTTGTGCTTGTTCAGGTAGGTATACCCTACTCTTTGCCCACTGTACACTGAAATATTTTCTGTTGCGGGCCTATATTGACAAGTGTCGAGTTCGCTATTGACAAACGTAATATCTGTCTTAAGTGACAGCTAAGCAACTGTTAAGTGAATTTATTTGGCAAGAGTAGTTAAAGTGGTTTATATGTTGCTACATAGCTATAAGTTGTGCTTGTTCAGGTATACCCTACTCTTTGCCCACTGTACACTGAAATATTTTCTGTTGCGGGCCTATATTGACAGGTGTCGAGTTCGCTATTGACAAACGTAATATCTGTCTTTAGTGACAGCTAAGCAACTGTTAAGTGAATTTATTTGGCAAGAGTAGTTAAAGTGGTTTATATGTTGCTACATAGCTTTATGTTGTGCTTGTTCAGGTAGGTATACCCTACTCTTTGCCCACTGTACACTGAAATATTTTCTGTTGCGGGCCTATATTGACAGGTGCCGAGTTCGCTATTGACAAACGTAATATCTGTCTTAAGTGACAGCTAAGCAACTGTTAAGTGAATTTATTTGGCAAGAGTAGTTAAAGTGGTTTATATGTTGCTACATAGCTTTATGTTGTGCTTGTTCAGGTATACCCTACTCTTTGCCAACTGTACACTGAAATATTTTCTGTTGCGGGCCTATATTGACAGGTGCAGAGTTTGCTATTGGCAAACGTAATATCTATCTTAAGTGACAGCTAAGCAACTGTTAAGTGAATCTATTTGGCAAGAGTAGTTAAAGTGGTTTATATGTTGCTACATAGCTTTATGTTGTGCTTGTTCAGGTATACCCTACTCTTTGCCCACTGTACACTGAAATATTTTTTGTTGCTGGCCTATATTGACAAGTGCTGAGTTCGCTATTGACAAACGTAATATCTATCTTAAGTGACAGCTAAGCAACTGTTAAGTGAATTTATTTGGCAAGAGTAGTTAAAGTGGTTTATATGTTGCTACATAGCTATAAGTTGTGCTTGTTCAGGTATACCCTACTCTTTGCCCACTGTACACTGAAATATTTTTTGTTGCTGGCCTATATTGACAGTTGCTGAGTTCGCTATTGACAAACGTAATATCTATCTTAAGTGACAGCTAAGCAACTGATAAGTGAATTTATTTGGCAAGAGTGGCTAAAGTGGTTTAATATGTTGCTACATAGCTTTATGTTGTGCTTGTTCAGGTAGGTATACCCTACTCTTTGCCCACTGTACACTGAAATATTTTCTGTTGCGGGCCTATATTAACAGGTGCCGAGTTCGCTATTGGCAAACGTAATATCTATCTTAAGTGACAGCTAAGCAACTGTTAAGTGAATTTATTTGGCAAGAGTAGTTAAAGTGGTTTTTAGGTTGCTACATAGCTTTATGTTGTGCTTGTTCAGATATACCCTACTCTTTGCCCACTGTACACTGAAATATTTTCTGTTGCGGGCCTATATTGACAGGTACTGAGTTCGCTATTGGCAAACGTAATAACTATCTTAAGTGACAGCTAAGCAATTGTTAAGTGAATTTATTTGGCAAGAGTAGTTAAAGTGGTTTATATGTTGCTACATAGCATTATGTTGTGCTTTTTCAGGTATACCCTACTCTTTGCTCAGCGCTTTGCTATATGTAAATAATTTCATCACCACTGCTCTCAAAAGAACTTTTTTACAAAAAAAAAAAACAACCGACTTCCAAAAAACAATACAAAGTGAAAAATAACTTTAATTTCGGAAGTCGGTGTCTTTGGATCTGTATTTTAGGTTTTTGCCATCGACTTCTACCGAAACAAAAAATGATTTTTTAATATAGGTCCACAATTGACGGAGAATACGGTGAACATAAAAATAACAAAATTAAATCCTAACTTAACTAAAACTATACAGAAACTAAAAAATAGCGTCGAAAAATTCATCCGCATAAATAAAAAACATAAAGTCGAACATATAACCTCCTTTTTTTGGAAGTCGAATAAAAACGGTGAAGGAAAAGATCGTGAGGAAACCTCGACTTATCATGGTCGGGGCCGATACCACTGGGCCACCACTGCTCCTCGACTTATAGGGAGTCTGAAATCACCAAATCGTTCTGAACAATTGTGGTGATCAATGAAGCTTCTTCTTGTAGAGAGAAAGCACGAGCCTTCTCTCGACTAGAAGAAGAAAGAAGAAGCTTAAACTTAGCTTTCTAGAAGAGGCTTTGGCCCTACAGTGGGACAATAATAGGCTAATATAATTATTCACAGAAATTGTGGCCCTACGAGAAAGTATAAGTACCTCTACACGCTACAGAAAATGGCGTGTCAATTTCGAGTGGCAACTAAGGTCGCAAGTTCGTAACCTTTTATTAAAGGCCCAATCACAAAGAACAGAAACTATTTACTTTTAAAAGCCCCAAAGCCTTGTTCCTCTAATCCTTCAATTACTCAGTTGGTTTCATATAGATTGTGTGAATCTTGTAGGTCGAAGCGTAGACCCTTGTCTGGAAATGTCCGGATATCCAACGTATTTCGTTTCCAACGTATTTCGTTCAACCCGTCAATCCGATGACCGTTTTAATGTTGTGAATCTTGGTCCGATCGAATAATAGTGGACGAAAATATTTCCTTTTTTATCTTAGGGCATAGAGGGGAGATGGCTGACGGCTTGTTCTATAACTGTATTGGACATGTGAGGGACTCAAAATATTGTTTCCGTACATACCGTACTAATATTACAAATGCGAAAATGTGTCTGTCTGTTACCTCTTCACGCTTAAACCGCTGAACCGATTTAAATGAAATTTGGTATAGAGATAGTTTGAGTCGGGGTCATAGGATACTTTTTATTCCGATATTCTCACGGGATCGACACATGGGCGGCGAAACCGCGGGGCGCTGCTAGTATGGTTATATTTTTATGGTGTTTGCACTGAGGTATATTGACGATATTGTTATTGTTCGTGTTGTTGTTAGTCGTTATGGGTAGTCAGAAGCCCGAAAGACTGACAAATAGTCTTATCAAGGGGTATTACCCAGTAACTGGGTTGTGGAGGTCAGATAGGCAGTCGCTCCATGTAAAATACTGGTGTTCAGCTGCATCCGGTTAGACTGGAAGCCGACCCCAACATAGTTGGGAAAAGGCTAGGCAGAATGAAAATGAATGACTTGGTTGAAACTGACAATTTTGACAGTTTCATTAATTATTGGAAATATTGTAATTAAGCATAATGTGTTGTATTCAAACCCACAAATAAAACGATAGGTTATGTATGCCTGCCTACCTATATTATTTCATGCAACCACGGTGTTAAGAGCGTACCTATTGATTTGATTTTTTTACAATCATCTTGTCATGTTTTTGTGATCAGCAAGATATGACATGATATAAAATCAAAACAATCACAGCCACGTTTTAAAAAGTTCCAAAACCCCAGACAACGTAATTTCTCACATCAAATTGACCTCACAAACTACTAAAAATCAAAATAAACTCTATCTTCGACAAACAACCATGAAACAGGCAACTTCTATCAACAACTAAAAAGAAAGAAAGAAAAATCACGAATTTATTCACACAGTTCACATCCCTGTCGAACAAAACGTAAATGAAACAAGGAAAATGGAACAAAATCCTACAAGTGACTTTTTACATCCATTTTGCTGAAACATCGGGCCTAATGCAAGTCAAGTGCGTTCATTTACACGGAAAAATCCTTAATCATGGCGGTTCTACCGTACTCTAATAAATGGTCGAGGGTGTATCGTAGATTCGAGGCATTGACGCACAATGGCGAGGGTAGGGGGAATAAGTATGAGTGAATATAGGTAGGTTTCAAAAGTATATACATTTTGAAAGAGAGAAAAAATAGTTTCCCAAAATGATAAGACGTTAAACAAAAAACGCTCTTAAAAAACAAAAAATTAGTCCGAATCGGACATAGGAAAAATCGGCACGATGAGACGTACGTGTAGATTTTTCCCGTTACTCATCTGCTCGTGTGCTGTTTCCTGGTGCGGCGTATCCGGAAATTCTTGCGTCTCCTCGTCCCAAGGTTTGCGGCCGCTCCGACCCGAGTCACAGCGCCGCCGTTTCCACCAAGGATCGTCTCGCTATAACCAGTTGCTGTTGTGGCGCGTCGACAGAAATATTTCACCATTATCTAAAAGCAGCATTAAACAAAAACTACTTTGTGACCAAGTGGATACAGGACTTAGGTACACCTATACCCACTTGGTCACAAAGCAACTCCTATTTTGGCCACTTTAGTTGAGAATCAGATCCGCGTAGTACTCCCAACCGGCTTGCATCGTTACATCATTGAGTTTACGCCTGAACCCGCTACCGTAGACTCGGCCCTCGCCGCCCTCGTCGTGTCGACTGTCAACTTTACTCGTCGTCGTGGCCGCCGAGAATCTGAATTTTTTGGTCTTGAATAATTTGTCGTCCGTCCGTTATGATTTTGTAATTATCTATTTTTATGGGCGTGAATGGTGGGAAATGAAATGCCAGGATGGGTGACACTGTTTAATTTAATTTTTTTACCGACTTCAAAAAAAAGGAGGTTATCAATTCGACACGTATGTATGTAATATTATTGGAATTGCATTATATTAACATATGACAATCCATTAGGGCTTCCAAACAAATATACAAAATTTTATAGACGTATGTATGTTTGTCCACGCATTTCTCCGCAACTATTAATCGGATCGTGACCATTTTTTTGGCAAAAAACTAGTACTAAAATACAGATCCCAAGACACCGACTTCCGAAATTAAAGTTATTCTTTCATAATTTTGAGTTCATTTCTTTTTTTTTTTTTGAGTCGGTTTAGTTTTTTAAATTACTTTTCAAACGTCATAACATGAGATACGTGCACACTGCCATCTTCCTACCCTACTTTTCTCTCTCTCACACACACTCTCCCTCTCGCTCACACAATACTGCCGACATCTCCACTATTTATTTATTCTGTCATGAATAATCTTGGGTACCCGGGGAAAAAGATTATTCATGCATAATCTTTTTCCCATGGGGTAAGCAGAAACTACATGACGCCACTGGTCTACGATCCTTACTTGTAGGTACTGCTTTTGCTTGGGTTAAAGCTTTATCTATATTAATGCAAATTTTAATAACTGAAAACTTGTTATGATTACAATTTGTAATTTACGCAAATATGAATCTCAAATAAAATGGAAATAACTTTTCAATTTCGCTAATTTTTTTTTCTTCCTTTTGCACGTAGTATGAACGTAACGTGTCTTTCAATAAACATACAAGGTTAAATTTAAGTCGTTCTGGACCTCTTCAGGGGTCATTGTACTCATCATTATGAACAACTTTTAATATAGGACCAAACGTGAAATCGCAAAAAAAATAAATCAGCTGTTCCCTACATTTATGTTCGCTTAACTCGTCAAAATGTAGGGAGCAGCTGATTTTTTTTTCGCGATTTCAGGTAAAAAGTATTTTTCAAGACTAACTGTCACAATTATTATGTTCAAACCTATTTATACTTTCACAATTTACGATACCCCTTGGTAAAACTGGCTGTCAGAATTTCGGGCTTCTGACGACTGTCAAAGATCCACGAATGACAGCCGGGACCAATGGCTTAACGTGCTTTCCGAGACACGGAGGGGTCTTGGTACGTAAGCATGGTCACCCTTCCACTGATCAACCGTGGCAAGCGGTTAATTAATGGATTAGTTAATTTTAATCGAAATACTATCAAACAATTATTGGACTTGTATAATTATAATATTGAATTAACTATTTAAACGTAACAGTAAAATTTTCTAATACGTCATACCTGTCATTAGATGCCTCTTGGTGTTGCCAGCAGTCGTTAACATAGCACCCGAGCAGAGGAACATCGGGATAGTTCGGCACGATGAGACGTACGTGTAGAGCTTTTCCTGGTGCTCTTCAGCTCGTGTGCTGTTTTCTGATACGGCGTATTCAGAAATTCTTGCGTCACCTCGTCGAAAGATTTCAAAGGCCGCTCCAACCCGAGCCACAGTACACCGAGGATCGTCTCGCTGTAACCAGCTGCTGTAAAGCAGCTTTGTTTATGACGTGCGCTTTCCAGCGCTGTTTCGCGTCAAGCATTATACCAAGGTATAACACGCGATTTGCTATGCTATGGCAGATTAGCAATACTGCATACGAGACTTAATAAGACGAGAAAGAATGTTATAATATTGCAGATAGACACGGATTTAATTTCTGAGATAAATATCATCACACTATACGCACAAGGAGCTATGCAGTCAATATTGACATGTAGAACGGCGATTTTAGTCAAATTGTCAGCGAAGTAAACAGCCGAACTGTTTCACGTTCGCCGTTCGCCCTGTAAGTCATGGTACTTGAGTTCGATCCCTAACTGATGTTCACTTTTTGTGATTGATGTAAGATTTCCAAATAATAATATTTTTATTTCTGTTTTCTATATTTTTTGTTGAGTACCTAATGTTGTTGTTGAAGGCCAGCACAAAGAAAAGTGGAAAATATGGGGGAGGGTTTTGCCCAGCAGTGGGACAACATACGTTAACTGAAAAATGTTGTAGAGGATACTACTTCCGATCAACTTATAATGCCAATAGAATCCACAGTAACGTGACCGAAGCCGAGGGCCCAGCTAGTTCAAGAATACGTATGTACAGGGACTAAAAATTTTCTAAAAAAATTTATTCAGAGAAATTCAGAGAAAGATTTTAATTAAAAACCAAAACCTTTCTCTTCTAGAATTCAAATCGAATTCAATATAGGCTACCTACTTTACTTTAAAAAAAATAGAGACGCTTATAATTTATTCAATACTAGCTGCGCCCCACAGTTTCACCCGCATAAGTGTCGATCTCGTGGAAATATCGGGATATAAAGTAGCCTATAATATATGGTAATCCTTTATGTCAGCTACCTCCATACAACATTTTATTAAAATTGTCCAGCCGTTTGGGCTTGAAGAAGTAACAAACATATAAACACAGACACTCACAAACTTTCGCCTTTTTAATATTAGTGTGACAAACTTGGTAAATATAAAAAAAAGGTTCTGAATAAAAGTATGATTAACATACGCAAATTAGGTTTCTATAAAGGATCATAATTTATAATATGATGCTTTTACGTAACAAAGAAGTTTTCTTGGATAAAACGTTTAATTTTGTTTTTATTTGGGTCGAAACTGGGGAAAAGCTGGACAGTTTGTGCTGGAGAGTTTTTGTAAATATCGTATCTCAAACTCAAAGCATTTATTTCAATTACACCATTTACAGGCACTTTTGAATTGCAAATAAGTCGGTCAGTCAGAAAATATGAAGCTATTATAGTTGCCCATTCCAAAGCGTAGGTACGTACCTATGGAGAAGAACGGGCAAGAAACTCCATGGACACTCTTTTAAATTATGTATATTTTTACAAAATATTAGTTACATCATTAATGTTGAATTTATAATTATATGTGATAACGATATGCATTAAAAGACGTACACGTTAAAAGCGTCCAGAGTACAGCAAATAGTAACAAAAATAAAATAGTTAAAAATAAGCCGAGGCAGCTAAGTGATGACCAGTTCCAACTGACGGAACCCATTCACGAACATGACGCATGGATCAACCATTTTGCAAGGAGCTAAATTATCCAACACACACGTATGACGGGGTTCCGTAATCAATGTAACGTCTCAGTTAAGCGGTCGGCCTATAGATTTTGATCATTTTTAATTACGGGAATTGATCATGTTGCTGAAAGAGGTCTTATCACTGATCAAGTCAGATGATAGAAGTCAGAGATTAAAACAGAATAAGAACTAGCAGAGGATCAAGGAGGGTGGGGGTGGAGGGGGGTTCAGGGGGATCAGACCGGAATAACTAACTATATAAGGTAAATGGGCACGAAATCTGTCATATCCTGTCGTGAATAAACGTTTGTTCTTTTTTATATAAGGAATCCCGAAACCAGAGCATCCTGTAAATGGGTCGCGAGCTTATGTCATGAAATCTGATATTCGGCCATTTTGAACAAGGGGCCGCTAAGCCCGACGCCATTTTTATTCCCGAGAGGAACTCGGCTTAAAGAAAAATGTTTGTAAAAGTAATTAAATTAGGTTCAACACAGACGTGGAGCGTTTAAATAAGGTCGGATTTTGACTTAGTGCTAATAAAAACGAGTTACTGTTTGTTACCTTTTTAAAAATAAAATTAACCTTGCACTTTTTTTGGGGTCGTTGGTATTTGAACTGGCGGGGTTACCTTTCCTTTTGTGAGCTGTTTTTCTCTTTGTTTGAGATTGTCATTTCACTTAAATTAAAATCTTTTATTTCTTTTTTATTTTCAGAAGAGTGGAGTCGCTACTTTCGTCGGACATCCACAGAAGAGGAAAACGTTAACAAATAATAAAGATTCGCTTGGAAAAAGTCAAATTAAATTCAATTTGGAATTTTATAGCTAAGTTAGCTGGCAATAAAATTGAACTGCGCCAAGTTATACAGGCTGGCAGGTTTATCCATCTGCAATGAAAGAAATAAGCAGTAAATAAAAACGAAAAAACATTAATCTGAGCTGCTATAAACAGTTCCTTGAGCCTAACGTTCAAAACCTAGCCTAGCAAGGAGAGCAGCACGTCACCCACTTGATTGCCAGAAATTTAATACTACCCACTTTGTTAAAACTGTTACATGTACTACATTCTGTTTTATATAAATAAATAAAGATATTATAACGTTCAAAACAGTATTTTTTTACTGATCCGAGCTTGAGGCAAAATTTTACCGTCATGACAGTAAGGTCACAAAATTATAATATGTGTGAATATCGTTCAAACCATTGAAATTTACTTACATTACAGTAATGGTGGTTATCCTTTTTTTTTAACCGACTTTTTCAGTAAATTGTATGTTCGATCATTAAAAGTTACTGTTTTGTCTTTTACTGTTTTACTAACATTTCTTCTTACTGTATAAAGTCAGTAAGTTTTAATGAAATCGCTTAATGTTGTGTAGTAAGAATTTTTTTTTCGGTGTGTTATCTACCATGGATTCAGAACATGATTCTAAAGCCCCCCCGTGTTGAAAATTTTTTATCGGTCATTAAAAAATAATTTGTGGTTCCATACATTTTGACCGCGTCGGTATTGTACTTTTCTATGAAACAGCAGATTTTTCTTCTCGACCACTCTGTATAAAGAAGAAAGAAAGAAAATAAATTTATTTAGCACAGACTAAAAGACACACAATACACCAAATAGTTAGACAATCAGTTAAAAACAAAAAAAGATATATAAAAAAAATAAAAAGTGCAAAGTCCGATGTAAGAAATCAGCAGGAATGTGTGCCTCACGGCTGCGCCAAAAAGGCCCAGTTTAGCAAAAATGCCAGACAACTAGTGCCTGACGCATATAACACCTCTGCTGACATGAATATTTACTTTGTAAGTAATTTATATTATTTTTTTTTTATTTAATTATTGTGAATGTGAGGACTATGTGGGTCATTTCTTTTTTTTCCTTCTGAGTTTTAATCATGATCTGGCAGTTTGAGTAGTTTATGCGGCCTACCCAAATGTCCTGTCTTTGGTATTGTTCGTCGAATCGTTGAGCTCCTCAAGTTCTGAGTTGAGCTGCACGATTTTTGACAAATGCGTGCACTGATTGGACAGGTCCGCTCAATCTGTGTGGTTCTTTCCTCAAAAGACCATTTCAGACACCAATCTACATGGTCTTCACACGATCTGACCAAGATTTTGTCTGGACTTTAAAAGAGACTGTGACTTCTGAGTTTGTTTCGGCCTTTCTTCTCAGAATAGTCAGTTAGGAAAAAAATATGATTGACGTGTAAAAGTGTTTGTACAAACCTACTTACAGAAATAAAAATCATTTAATCATTTAATCACTTACCTCTTCGAATACAGGCGCGATGTTATGTAAAAAGCAACCATTCAATATTCAGTGACTAAATCTCCTTAGTCGGCGACCTCCCAATTTCAAGGTGAAGGATTCAGCGTCAACACCGTAAGGGCTTATTTAAGAACCTCTTAAGAAGGGACGAAAGTAACATTTCGGTATACCTACTAATGAAATAAGAACAGCGGAGGAAAAAGATGGCAAGCATTAATGCGAGAGAAAGAGACAAAACAGCGTATTGTAGTGTAGTGTTGAAAAATACTAAAGTGCAGAAGGTCAGCTCCATACTATAAAGAGCGAACAGGTGCAGGTGCCTAAGTAGGCGTGAGCCTGCAGTGCGATTCTGTAACCATGTCACTGTGAAAACTTAAGAGAAGTTAGCTTGGAGTGAGCTGTCAATAGTGTCAATTCCTAGCAAAAACAAACCTACATCACCTAAGTTTTCTCGGTGACATTTTTACAGAATCGACCGGCTGGACACTCGCTGAGAGACTCACGCTGTGTACATTACATACGCATGCCAGCGAGGAATCGCTCGTAGCCGTCGTGCACTCGCACTCACACTCGCTGCTCATTGCTCCTCCCCCAGACAAGCGTGACGCGACGGAGCGATGCGATTCTGGTAGAACAATTTCCATGAAATTTCATAAAAATTGTTCTTCTACAGTCACGTCGCGCCTGTCTGCGGCCTTTACGGCGATCTCAAACTCAAACGTACAATGAGTCGCGTGTTTCTGTGTGTGCGTGCGTTCTCGCTCCTTGTTTAGACGTGTCCTTCTGCGCCCATCTGTTTTGTGGTAGAAGGTAATTGGTATCGGAGACCACAATCTAAACGAGATCTTGGCTGCAAGTAAATAGGCTATTTATGTGGGATAAACCTTTGGGAGGGTTTCAAAGCGATTATATCAGGTGTGCCAGTTTGAGGTTAAGAGAGTGACAACAGCGTGTATAGGTACAGTCGCGGACAGTTCTGGTGCCCAGTTTTTTTTTTTTTTTTTGGCGGGAAATCAGCAAATGACCCCTCCCGCTCTGGGCGGAGCGGAAGGGAGTGTCAGACTCTTAATGACTAAAACCCACCCGTGTTCCTTCAGTTGCCTGTGCCAGGGGCCACGGGCAAGTAGCTAACAATCTGTTATCTTAGAAAAACAAGACGTGACAAAGCTTTATGCGATTTTCATGAACATTTTGTACTTAGCTAAACCATTCAAAAACTTAATACTTATGGGTTTCCAATTAAGTTTACTTATGTTGAAACGATCGTGTCAACGATATCCCTGAATTATATTTTCAGTTTAAGTATATTTTAGCTATATATAGTAAAACAGCATCACTGGGGCCGACACATTTTGGGTGATAGAAATTATGACAAAGCCATAAATAAGAATTCGTTTAGATCTCGGAACCCTCGACAGAATAAGCAAAGGTTTTATATCACTATAAAGGCAATTATTTTATCAAGTACCTGGTACTTGTTAACAGGGCCTACGCTGTCCTCCCATACCTACTGTAATTTGAAAACATTGTAAAAGCCAATTATTTAAAAAAAAAGTAATCAGTGTCTTGCCGGTTCTTTTCCATAGGAAACGACCAATTGGAACCGTGCACCTAGCTTCTGACGTTTCATAAGTGCCCATGTAGGTTTATGTGAAATAAAATATTTTGATTTTGATATCTTCCTAATAAAACATAAAATATATGCTCATATAACAGTCCGAGGGGGTGAGCACAGATGTATTATCGTAAAACCAAAGTACAGCTCTGCAGCTGACGGTTATAGATCTCAATCTGTTTGGAGCCTATCGCTTTATCGGGCACGATTCCAAATCCCGGCTATAGCCGATATAAATCTAACCTGAATTTTTGTAACAGGAAATCCCAATTACAATTTTGTTCCATCTACGAATAAAGGTCATAGCACACGTATCAAATCAGAAAGGGATCGGCGCCGTATCGCCTTTCGCCTCGCCATCAAACAGGCGTCAACTTAACTTATGCACGTAACCAAAGCGAATCAGAAGCTCCGATGCGTCGACTCGGCTACGGCTAGGCGACGCCGCGCTTACAGCTCACCGACCGCTGGTTGATGGTGTAGCAGGCAGGCCGGAGGGTTGAGAGGAGCAAGGGTGGACGAAGAGACGTAAGCTCGGGTACGGAGAGACGTAAGCGCGTGGACGACGAGCCGTAAGCGCGGGGACGAAGAGCCGTAACGCACCTCACCGCGGTTCGTGAGCTTATGCTGAGGCGAGGCGATTACGTTACGATTCCGATTAGTGTACGTTGCAGTAGGGAGTTCCATACAAAGAATATTGAACGGCTCGAGTTGATACGGTGCCGATCCCTTTCCAGTTTGATACGTGTGCTATGACCTTAAGCTAAGGCTTTAGCAATCGTTTCAACTAGGTCACAACCACCATCTGCCTAGCTTTTTCCTAACTATTTTTGGGGTCAGCTTCCAGCGAAACTCTACGAAATTTTACGTGGAGCGACTGCCTGTCTGACCTCCACAACCTAATTACTGGGTAACACGATACCCCTGGTAAGACTGGTGGTCAGACTTTGGGCTTTTGACGACGCGTAACGACTGTCAAGGATCCACGCATGGCTGTCGGGACCAACTTACAGCTTAACGTACTTTCCGAAGCACGGAGGGCTCTTGATTGATGGATTTGTAATTGATTGATGGATGGTGGAAGATGGTCACAAATGTAGGGTAAATCATTTAGCCTGAAAAATTCACGAACTCGAACGGAACTCGAAAGGTTTGGTTCAAACTGAGTCGAGGAATTTACGTATGAGTAGGTAGGTACATAATAAAAAAAATATTGGACTCGTTTTCCACCAAGTGTGCTGCAAACTGAAAGAAAAAAAAAATACTATAATAAGAAACAGAATGCAGCGTAATTTCGACGACCCACTATAAGCTGCTTATGTTACGTTTGATTTCCGGTCGTAATTTATTTTGTCTTTCTGACTTCATCACATACTTTAGAAACAGCGAAAACTTACACAGAAAATTTTAATATAACGTAGGTACTCGGACACACGGTCTACATAATAACTTTTTGCATGAAAAGCCTGAGGGGGAGAATTCTTGTGCCAGAGCATTCTTCAGATCTTTTCAAGACTGAATGCACGTGGCACTTGAATTGTGAGAACCCGCCTTGTATGCATAGTTGGGTAAGCGAACTCTGAAATTGTTTTTCCGTGTACTTAGGAGAGAAAAACATTCTAAATTTGTGTAAAGTTAGGTTGCGCATTTGTGGTGAAAATACACGTTGGTGAATTTTGGTGCATTTTGCCACAGTGCTTTTTTACGCTGATTTATTATTATTAAATTTTGATTATGCAAGCCTAATTATTACTGCTTATTTTAGCTTTGCCTGAATGGAACGTATTAGTCGATTCGCACGAATTGGTGAATTGTCAATTTAATTTCTTTTTTTTTTATTGGTGACTCGCACGAATTGGCACATTTTGAATTTTATGCTATAAAGTATAGATAAAAGGACACTAGCGCACAGAAGTGATAAGAAATAAATAAAATAAATATTATAAAATGTGTACTTTTATCTTAACTTCATTGTATAAAATTCAGAATGTGCCAATTCGTGCGAGTTGATCGCCTATAGAAAAAATAATATAATTTAAAAGTGTGGATTCGCCTGTTCCGGGCGAGTAAATTCGTGCGAATCGACTAATACGCCACTGGAAGTTGTTGTGTTTATAAAATGAGGATTTTTCCTACGACCTTGAAATTAATACAACTGTAAATTTTTTACAAGGTGAGTTAACATTTACTTAAAAGGAAAGCGCGATTCTACGCTCACCGCCGCATCAAATTGCAATAGATTTACAAACACAAACAGCTATGTTATTTACGTAACCATTTACATACATACATCATGTTTGTGGCCGAATAAATCTATGTGCTGAGGAAATATAAGTAATATTTTTTTCAATGTACCTTCGTTGGCCAGCCACGATTGGCCGGCAAAATGGTTATTGTACAAGTACATATATAAGGTCTATCTATTCATACACGAAATATATGAAGGGGTCATTGTACTCATAAAAAAAAAAAAGTACAAAACGTGAAATGGCAAAATAAAATCTGCTGTTCCATAAATTTTGACGGGTTATGCGAATATAAATATAGGGAACAGCTGTGTGATCGGTCTTTTTACACCCTGTATACGTTTAATATTAATGTCATCATGATGTATGTTCAAAACACACATCAAAATTTGTTGCGAGTTTAGAAGAACAACGCGGTCATACATATAGATACGAAAATCGACTTCAATTTATAATAATTGAGGAGCGTCGGAACAAAAACCGGTAAATCACATTTTGAAATTTTTTTTTTATGATGCGAATTGGTTTTTCTCGTACATATCTATGCTCTATGGTTAATGTAACTCGGTCAAAAACTGATAAATCCGCTCTAAATGTGTCCGCAAAATACACGGATCTGAACATAAACCGATAAATACATCAATCGTACTAAACAACGATGGCGATCGGAACAGATACCGATAAATCCCTAACATTTGTCATTGTTGACTCTTTTGATTCTGTCAAAAACCGATATATCGAATTTTGAGTTTCTCATAACAAAACCATAAACAAAAGAAGAGAAACACGTGACGAAGAGAGAAGAGATACTCGTGACGCATAACTGGACACCTTTTTTCACTTATTGGTTGTTTTATACAACCAATAAGTGAAAAAAGGTGTCCAGTTCACGAACAAACGGCCAATTCACTTCCTCGGTACAAATGAAAACAAATGAAAATCAACACACACAAAGCGACATCGGTGCGAACAAAGAGAAACTAACAGAGAACCTGCTTAAAGAATGGTCTCCAAAAAATGTTTACCAAAGTCCAAAGTAAGTGGATGCAAAGTTCTATCCCTTGCTAAAAGCACAAAGAAAAAGTCCCTGTACCTAGAAAATTGTAGCAAAATAATATGTCTCTCAGGAATACAGGCGATGCCTCAGACTTTCTGTTGAATGTATTTTTTTATGATTCCTTTCAGTTTTCCTATTCTATTTGGGAATTGTGAATAATGAAAGCTATATTAGGAGTCGTATATTTATGGTGATTATATTATGTACAATAATATTCACGGAATAGATTCCTACAGAGGGTTTTAATTTGTTCCAAAACAACTTTTTAGGCTTCACAGAATAAATAGTACAAGTACAGAAGAGGCACTTCGCGCAACAATTACACGCGCGCGCGAGCTTTGACAACCGACTGGCGGAGTGGCCACGGCGCCACGCGAAAGTGTAGGCATTTAACGCTGTAGGTACGGCCGAGTGAAGGAGGCCCGCCAAGGGCTTTCTGAAACAACCCCATGTATGTTTAGCAAGCTTAACCGGTTGAATACCGTTATTACAGAAACAATTAAAAAGCCATTGGGTCTCGCGTGGATCCACGTTCTACAATATACGATGGGTTAAACAGGCCAACTTGTATTATAAGCGTGAAATCTAATAGATCCGTCTGCGTATTACATAATCATGTAAGGTGCTCATTAAAGTCTTTTTTTGAAGTGAAAACTTCATTAAGCGCGTTGGGCATTTTTTGAAATGGGAAAAAACGATTGAACTCTCGCCACTGTTACCGTACCCGACACCGCTTCGGATGTATTCGGCTGTCCTCGGGATGTACTCGGTTTTAATGTATAACCGATACTTACGTCAGTGAGTGATGGCAAAGTATTCTGTTTGTGTTTTGGTTACACTTCTGACGGCACTCCCGGAGTGCCACTTTTTTTTGTTAACCTATATTGTGTCCCAATGCTGGGCAAAGGCCTCCCCTTTTTCCTTCCAAACCTCCCTGTCTTGAGCGATCTCTGGCCATTTTGACCCTGCAAATCTCGTTAGATCGTCGTACCACCTTCGCCATGGTCTACTTCGACGGCGATAAAGTCATAGCTAGGATATAAAAACTCTTCCTGCTTCCATCACAATATTTAATCACTTTCAGCTGAACCACACTGTATTTCAATAACAAGCTGCTTACCACAACAACAAAGAAACAAGGAAAACTTAATAGCAATTTATTTTCAAAGCTAATTTTAATATACGGTCAGCTTTACCGAAGCAAAACCGCATGGAAGCCACGGTTTTATAATTAATTCTGCGTGTGTAATGCCTTGAACGGCTATGTGCCAGCTGTCACTATCGGCCACATGGATACGAACAAAGCCTCGCTTTAAACGTGCGATGAAGCAGTATGACGTGCGTTCAAGCGGTTTAACGGATGATAAAGCGTTGTAACGCGCGATCAAGGGATTACGCACGATCAAGCGTTGTAACGCGCGATCAAGTGGTGTAGCGTACGATCAGGCGGTATGACGCGCGATCAAGCGGTATGACGCGCGAGAAAGCGATACCTATACTTAACTAATTATGTTGCCCATTGATCAACTTCACTTTAATTTCTTTAATTTTTTTTTTATAATTTTATCTAACACGCAATAATTATCTAACTCGCAATAACTTTGCCATGGCTTGTTAAAATTCTAAAATATTACCTACGTCTAATTTTGCCAAACATTGATGACTACCGTAAAATTATTTTTTAACCGACTTCAAAAAAGGAGGAGGTTTCTCAATTCGACCGTATATACAGGGTGCTAATGAATTAACCCAAAACCTCTTAAGAGGTCATTGTACTCATCATTATGAACAACTTTTACTATGGGGACAAACCTGAAATCGCAAAAAAAAATCTGCTGTTCCCTACATTTTGACGAGTTATGCGAACATAAATGTAGGGAACAGCTGATTTTTTTTTTTGCGATTTCAGATTTGTTCCCATAGTAATAGTTGTTCATAATGATGAGTACAATGACCTCTTAAGAGGTTTTGGGTTAATTCATTATCACCTTGTATACCTATATATATTTTTTTTTTCAACTACAATCGTTAATTTATTTTAGTGTTCTTACTTGCGTCCAATTTTGTTAAATATTGATGACTATCGTATCATATTTTTGTTATTACTATATTTTACTTCCACACAAAAAAAATAAAATAAAGAGGAAAGGAAATTCGAACTGTCAAATTACTCTGAGCTTACTCTTCCAAACAGGTTTGGATGACACACACGACGCTGTTGGCTTATTGCCCATCCTACTTAGGTACATCAGAATACACGGTGTCAGGTGAGGTAACCTTAGTCTAAAATATTCGACCTGAGCACTCACCAGCGAGCTCATTTCGAAAGGTTTTATGGGCAGAAGGGAGAGGAGGCTGACGATGTATGTATTGCTTCATCTGTCAAAAAGAAACAGGTGGTATAAAATTCTGAACATTTCATCTCCATTGATACATATTCAGTATTGTTTTAACATATAAACCACCTTATTGGGAGCTATATGTTTGAGCCGTTCGGGGTTGAAATACTAGGGCCTTGGGGTCCGAGTACTCATCGAATATTTCGGGACATCGATATGCGGTTGGTTGACTCTTCACGTGACCGGAGGGCTGGCCTATTTTTAGCCCAAAGCATTGCCATCCAACGTGGTAATGCTGGCTGCATTTTGGGCACTTATCCCATTGACAGCGATGCGGACGAATTTTTTATGCCCAATGAGCTCCTGCCTTTTTCTTAATTTTTTGATTAATGATTATATAGGTACTTACATTACATTATATATTTTAGTGTTTCTTTTTTGTGTTTTTGTGAATAAATATTTCATACTAGATCAAACATGGAAAAGCTTACAACGCATATCATATCATAAATGAAAGAATTATCAAAATTGGTTCATTAGTTTTTGAGAAAATCGCGGACATACAAACATACATACGGGTCGAATGCAAAACCTCCTTTTTTTGAAGTCTGTTAATAAAACGAGCAAGATTAAACTTATCTTACAATTTGACATAATTTATATTGATATGCAGGCAAACGAAATTAATTCATTCTTGTTCCATCGCTACGAGAAGGTACATATTTGATCTCCGTTTGGGGAAATTCAATATATTTAGCGTGGTGCTTTCTTTAGGCACACATTAATTCTTCATTTTGGGAAATCGTCTCTCGTTCTTCCTTTATACGTATTTTTTTAATAATGTCTTCGGCCCCAATTTAGTGACAAATTGTCTCAGATAAAGGAAAAAACAAGTTAATCACGGAGTAAAAGAAAAACAAGATATCATAAAGTGTATTATCCGACTGTGTAACAATACCTATAGTAAAAGTGCGCAGTGCTGCACACCCCACCCTATTTCAAGTTAAGCAATATCAACTTTATCTCAATGACAAATTAAGTTAACTTTTTTAGTTCTTGAGATAAAGTTCAATTCAATTCGAGGTTCAATTAGTAGTTCTTGAGATATCCAGCTGTGACAGACAGACAGACAGACTTAGTCTCACCATAAGGGTTCCGTTTTTACCATTTTGGCACGGAACCCTAATAATACAAAAACCGGTGAAAAGCATCATGTTCATACCTTTTTTATCTTTTTTGGTTGGCAAAGGGAAGAAAATCAAGCGAATAAGTGGCGCAAAAATTATTGCTTCCTACGCTTTGACTGTAACTGAAATATTTCTAGGAGATTCTCGACCTTTTCCAAGATAATAATGTATGTAAGTGCCTTCTTAGTACTCTTCCTGAGTTGTGTGTGGGAGGTATTGAATAAGGTTGAATGATGTCAAAAAGAATGACAAAATTTTTCATAATAATTTATTCATTTATACGGTTTAAAAATGATTTGATTCACATCAAAAATGGTAACAAGACGCGTAAAAAAAATTGTAGGCTATAATGTAAATAATAATCACATTAATATTATAAAGGCGAAAGTTTGTGAGTGTGTGTGTGTGTGTGTGTTTATATGTTTGTTACTTCTTCACGCTCAAACGGCTGAACCAATTCTGATAAAATTTTGTATGGAGGTAGCTGACACCCTGGATTAACATATAGGCTACTTTTTATCCCGATATTCCCACGGGATCGACATTTACGCGGGTGAAATCGCGGGGCGCAGCTAGTAATTTAATATTAATCCCCTGGCTTGCCTTTATTGGCCGGCTGGAGTGAATACTGACGAGGAACAGAGCTCCCACCTCTTTCTTGCCTTTATTGGCCGGCTTGAGTGGAGATTCGCGAGAGCAAACGTGCTCGGGGAAGGACGAGTTCTGAATCTCGGCGGTATCATCTGCTGCCGAATTGGGTGAAAAACCTAAACGTACCTATACCTATCATACAGCGCTCTAACTCTCTGATAATAAGACTGGATTTATTTTAGCCAACGTTATACAATTTTGTTAAATCAAACAGAATATTTATTTTATAGCAGCGCCCCGCGGTTTCACCCGCATAAGTTTCGATGAATATCGGGATAAAAGTGTTTATCCTGGTTACACAACCTATCAACTGACAACTAATCCATTTGCTGAACTTAGTATTGTATAGTACCTACTTGGAAGCTGGTTCATCATCTGCCTAGCCTTTTCCCAACTATCTTGGGGTCGGCTTCCAGTCTAACCGGATACAGCTGATATATTTCATTTTACAGCTTGATACGACTGGTTGTCAGACTATCGGGCTTCTGGCGACCTATAACGACTGTCAAAGATCCACGAATGACAGCCAGCACCAACGGCTTAACGTGCTTTCCGAGGCACGGAGGAGTCTTGTTATGTAAATATCAATCGACCCGTGCAGCTGGCATTGTTATAAAAAAAAAAAAAAAAAAACTTAGCTATTTCAGTTTTCCTATCCAGAATTATTTTAATTTTACTTCAACAACTAATAAGAAAGCCACAAAAAAGAAAAAGAAATCCGAGACAAGAAGGTTCGTTACGATCCATCGCCCTATAATTTCATCAATATCCTTTCTCAGATAGTTTCTATAAGAAACCAGACTGTTTCTATTTTTTGAGGTTACGAGCAACGGATGTCCCATTAATTAGGAACTTGGCTAGAATAAATTGATGCAGCCCAAGCTTGAACAACCTGACCGTTAGCCAAGTTTGTAATTTACTTTATTATTTCAGAGTCGAGACAGCCAATAAAGAAAATGATAGACTCGTTTCGAAATCGAATGTTAATCGAACGTTCGTTTTTGAATTTCTTATCTGTTCTATTGAAACGTCACGATCACGATTTGTTTTTGTTTTTTTCTTTTAAGTTTAGTGGCCTTAAAAGTGTCGAACGATACGACTTTTAATAACTGTCAATTGTTTTGTGACATGATCGAGTTTCTTAGTCCTACTTATCTATGCATATAATAAAATAGAAACGAAATCAAATCTGTACATAGATATTTTTGAAAAAACATAATGCATGGGAAGGAGTCAGATGCCGAAAATATAGTTTTTAGAATGTTTGTTCGTTAGTCTGTTTGTCTGAAATTTTATCCCGTATGCCAATACGGGATAAAATAGCAAAACGGCTGAACAGATTTCGATAAAATTTGACTCACAGATAGGTTATAACCTGGATTAACACTTTACATCCCAGTATTACGTTCCTGTGGGATATTTTCCGATATCCACCCGGGCGAAGACGCGGGTAAAATAAATAGAACTTGGACCTAGTGGAATAAAAACAGAACTGTCCATCAAAGCCGAATTTCTATATTGTGAAAATAATGGATGTCTCACATTGCAGTCATTTTTTTTGTATATCAATATTTAATTAAATTTAAATTTCAACTGTCACAGTCATGTCAATCGCCATACGATCAAACAGTGATGGATTTACTAGTTCTGTTGAATGAATAAATATTTTTTTGGCAGGCGAATTTTCATTGAGGACATCGAATTTTCATCACAAACAAACTTTTACAAGAATCGTGGATTGTATAATATTCAATCAATAAAATATAAAAAAACAAATTATGAAAAATATTCTGCAATACAACAACATAATCAGCTTACAATGTTCCCACTGCTGGGACACAAGACTCCTCTCTGTGAGAAGGAGTGGGTCGTAATCCACCACGCGGACCATGTTTTCCTCCATCGTTTTGAATTATCCCACAAAATTCAACCGACTTTAGGCTACGTAGGCGTAACGTCATTATCCTACTTGCCTACCCATTAGTATAACCCAACCAAGTTTAGTAGGTCAGGCACAAATGCGGCATACTCCATCGTGACGTATGTACATTCCACTTTTCGTTTGTAACATGCAAATTTAGTCGCGCAATCTTACCGAGTCGCATGTGGGAGTGATTAGAATGAGAAGTTGTTACTTTTAAATTAGAAAATAATTCAGCGTTTTCAAAACGGGAAGCGGCGAAATATTATTACCTACTTTTTAAATGTTTTTTAATGTTCACGCGTCAGTGAGGTCTTGTCACCGATACCTTTTCCACCTTGTAACGAAACTATGTTATTTGTGATGCTGTATAATTAGATGTGACTTAACGGGGCTGACATGTTCTCACAAGAACAAAAGTCCCTAAAACAAAAGATTTAAAAAAAAACTGTTTTTTAGACTTAATTTAAAATTAATTATTTTGGCTTCGCGATTATGAGTTACGCCACGTATGCATGGACGTAAAATTATCGCGGCGAGATTTTATCGCGCACTGGATTTTCAACTCTTGGTGTTGTGCCGAACGTTGAGAATCGAACAGAACGCATCCCAGTGCGTCAAGAAAACATACTGTTGGATTTTTAACTCTCGGCGCTAAGCGGTGAGTTGAAAATTCAATGCGCGAAAAAAAACGCACGTGCGTAGGTACGCACGCGCGTGTATTTTTCGCGCATTGAATTGAAAGACGAGAGTCTCGTCATCTGTTGAGGCCACTTTTCACAAATGATTCTTATTACCTACCCATTTCAAGGAATGCACCCAATTACAAGTCACCCTGTATACCAACCAACCAAGCTCTACAAAAATGTTTGAAAAGTAACGTCCGAATACCAATCAGACTTTTATCCCTTTTCCCAACGACCCCCTAAGCTTCTCATGTAGGTACCTACTTACCAAAGAATAAGATATTACTGCTCACTTGAATCAGTATTCACCCCACGCTCAATATAAAGCACGTAAAAAAAAGCAGTAAATAAAGGCCTTATTCACGAAAATGAGGGATGAACGAAATAAAAAAAACAGGAGCACTTATTCTGTTTTCACTTCGAACCTCTCTCAAGTGACCGCACACAATTCGAAATCTCGAACTCATTTGTTTTAAAAGTAAATCATCAACAATTGAAATCTCGACATTTAAAAAAAAATATAAATCTGTATAGCCTTTTCTCAACTATGTTGAGATCGGCTTCCAGTTCAACCGGGTTCAGCTGAATGCCATTATTTTACATGGAGCGACTGGCTATCTAACCTCCACAACCCAGTTACTGGGTAACACTATACCCCTTAGTAAGACTGGTTGTCAGACTTTTGGGCTTTTGACTGCCCGTAATTAATACCAGCCGGGACGAACGGCTTAACGTGATTTCCAAGGCACGCAGGGTTCTCGGTATGTAATAGATGGTCACCCATCCCCGAACCGACTGCGGCAAGCGCAACTTAACCTTCAATCGACCAGTGCATCTGTTATTATTTAACCACGAGCCCTCGACATTATACAAACTCTGAAATGATGTTTAGAGGATAATACTACTGACTTCACGTATGTGTATAGTCAAATATTGACTAGTTTAGAATTACTATCTCAGTCTAGACTAATCCGACTGAAGCCTAGTATAAGTGTCAGGTTTAACGTAAGTCTGAAACGAAACCGGGCTTTAAATCTTAGAGCATTTCTTAAGATCTTGAAGAAAAGATGTAACTCGCTACCTCGTTGTAGGTTTAAAAACTTTACAAATTTGTTGGTGAGATAGACATAATATTTTTCTAACCTCTAAAGGGGATATGACACTCTCATATAAATCTATAAGTCTCCCCAATAAACTAACGTAGTGTTCGTGTAGGTATTACTCTATTAAAACCATATAAAACCAATGATATCAAAATTATTTCTTCAAATTCAAATATTTATTGCTCAACACAGTACATTTTATACATTTCCAGATGTTAAGTGAATGCGCAGTCCAATTCAGGCATGCAAAATTCATTGTTATAGTTATACAATTTCATAATTATTTTAGCATTATACTTTATAACTAACTGATAGTACGGTGTGTCCAACTTTTTAACCTTTTTAAATATTTTTGGGACAAAATACAACATGGGGTAAAAATTATTGGAATCGATTCAGTAACTTATTCTGAACAAACTTTATTCAGTTTTTGCATATACTAAAAATAACATTGTATATGTAAATCCAACTAGAAATCACAATTTGTATCTTGTCTCAATCCAACAGATAACACAAATACGTCCTTCAACTATTTAGCTGCCTCCATAAATCTCTTCTATTTAAGATCAAAGAGATTTAGTAGGACATGTGAAAAACAAACCCCGAACACAAATCTTTTGCTAGTTTTATCAATAAACCAAGAGTTATCTGGCTAAAGGCGTGGAGAACGGTTACGTCACAAAAATGGCGGCAGAAACTCGCGTTCCCAAAGGGATGGCCAACGATATGTGGAGTTGGATCCGTATTTTTGTATCATAAAAGGATGATCTTGATCTAGTGTGTTTGGATAAAACATGACAGAATATTTTGGAAGAAATATTATGACAAATCATGCGATAAATCTCTGCTAAAAGATAATTATGTACACGATCATTTCCGTCCTTACATCAGAATTGAATGAGAAAAAAGTGTAGGCCGGTAAGTTGCGGCTTTTCGTCCATACATTTTTTGGCACATCAAAATAAATCGACTTCGAAGAACGAACTTCTACACCTGAAGAACATCCAAATGAACAAGTTCGTCTTGAAGTGAAATCCCTCTTACATCATAATTACCTCATAAAAGTCTATGGGGTTACAGCGGTCAATGCAGCTACGCTTCGCCACCCCGCCTAGTCTGTCTGGCCAGCTGCCATTTTCCCTCCAACGCGCTTTTAATGCATCAATTTTAAATAAAAATAAAGCTTCTTTGTTCTACTACGAAGGGTTTAACTTTCACAAGAAAATCATTTTAATAGCTAATTAGCTTTACTTAGTAATACTACATTATTTATTATTGTGTGCCATTAATATTACATTCTGTCGAAACCTAAACTCACATTCTTCATCATCTCCCTAGCCTTTTCCCAACTATGTTAGGGTTGGCTTCCAGTCTAACCAGATGCAGCTAAGTACCAGTATTTTACATGGAGCGACTGCTTATCTGATCTCCACAACCCAGTTACTGAGTAATACGATACCCCTTGGTAAGACTGTCAAAGATCCACGAATGACAGCCGGGACCAACAGCTTAACGTACTTTCCAAAGCACGGAGGGATCTTGGTATGTAAAGATGGTCACTCATCCACGGACCAACCGCAGCAAGTGTAGCTTAACCTGATCGATCGACCCGTGCGGCTATTATCACAACTTAGACACAACTCACATTCTTCTCCATACGAAATTACCGTTTGGAAGGGGGGCGCCTAGAATCTATTATATTTTCTTGTAAATGTTGACGTTCAAAAGTGTATTTTAATGGCCTACTTGAAATAAATTATTTGACTTTGATTATTATATTTCGAGACGTTAGATTAAACTCGGTTCTCGAAATTAGCCTTTAGGTTTAGAATGTTCAATTCCCAAAAACTGCTTTGAAGATCATGTCTGTGTCATTCACTTAATAGGTATTATATTATAGGGTATACCCCAAGCGAGATATGCACTCTAAGGATGAATTACACTAATGAAACTGAAGGCGATAAACACATCTAAACCTTGTTCAAGAGCTGTCAGTGTCAATAGTCCATCACAATGATAACACTGATGAACTTTCATTAAAATCGGTTCATTCATTTTGAAAAATAAGGGCTCGAAAGTTTGTATGAAATGCCGTACGGCGTAAACGCTCTTAAACGCGGTTTAGGTGCTGATCACGTTCAGTTTTATTGGTGAAATTCGTCCTTAGTGAAGCTTACCAATGTATGAATCACCGGGTTTAATAACTCATTTAACAGATTTTCATTATTCATAATCAAAAGGACAAAATGGATACAAAATAAAAATTATAACCCTCGTCATATGGACAAATTGTCTCATTCGTTTTCAGGAATCTGACTAGAATATTCGAAAATAAATTGATTCACTCTTATCTACCCGTGTTATTGCTTTTCTACAAAAAACCTGATTTATAGCTATATTGCACTAAAAAGGGATGAGACTAAATTACATTCATACGTCATATTTTCATATATTTACGTGATCCCTAAAGAATATGCGATGTCTGCTATTTCTAGGACTCTTAAAAGAGAAAGAAGAAAGAAAAATTGTTTATTCTGTACAAACCAGTCGCACATTACAAAAAAAAAAACAGTGGCACTCCGGGAGTGCCGACAGAATTGAAAACTTGAACAATTACGTGTGTATTTTTTTAATAAACAAAACATGCGCGTTGTCGGTTACGGTAACAGTGTCGCGAGTTCAGTGGTTTTTTCCATCTCGAAAAATTCCCAACGCGCGAGAAGTTTTCACCTCAAAAATTGACAATATACTCACACTAACAGGCCCCTATCAGTATTCTGTAATGAATATACCAGTTTTTCGTTTAACCTCGTTGCCCATTTTGTATTTATTAAAAAAAAATACAGTATTTGACATTAAGTCAAACCCCGCACCCTAAAGATTTAAATAGCTAGATTTGCTCTCACCGTACTTAGTCACAAGAAGACGTGACCATACTAAAAAGAGTGAGCTCACACTAATAGCGTTTCTATGACAATCAAGTGTAGTCACTGCGTCATTGTATAAGAAAGGTGTCAAAACGAATCAGAAATGTGACTACGTTTTGACGCGGTAGGGCGAATCTAAAGATTTAAATCTTTACCACTGCTGTTTACACTGACAGCCGCCGTTTCGTTCTGAAATAACGAGCTCCTCGTTAAACTATTAACTTTGAGCATTGTATTGTTAATGCAGGGTTAAAAAAAAGTATTGTAAATGCCTGAAGATAGACCGGTACTCTTTAGGCACCCAAGATTCTAAGAATTAGAATTCCAACTTCTCTAAACATCTTTATTTTTTGCACAAATCCTGCCATGATTCTTTAATTAATAAGAAGTATAATTGCTGCGAAGATTCTTTAATTAATAAATTAATAAGAAGTGGAATAATTCCTTAGAAATGTTTGAGAACTATCTATTCGGGAAAGTCAACATCTACATGAAATACAGGCAGACTTAATTTTGGAATTACTTCGTTACTTACTGTCTAAATATTCCGGCACATAATTCATTTTTAATGGTTATGAATTACATAGTCTTAAGTTCAGGATCTACCTACTTGAAATTCAGGCAGACTTAGTATTGGAATTAGGTACTTAGCTGCATATGTATTGAACCAAAATAACAAAATTTCTTCGTTATTTTAGTGAATATTTCGGGACTATCAAACAACATTTACATAAATTAATACAACAGACCTTTTTAACAAATTTTACTGTCACATAATTTCAGCGCGCGGGCAGATCCTTTATGTAAAGCAAATGCCAGAAAAGTAAGACTGGAATAGAAATCGAAAATCGCAGAAGGGACAAAATGTCTAAAAATGGCACATCACTAAACTCGCTTACATTAAACTATCTCATGAAAAATCACCTTCAATATCCCATTACATTCCCCCAATAGGTGCCGCTATTGGGGGCTCCCTAAAGGTCACATTTCGTGGGAACGATTTGATAAAATATCGAATCTTTCAATTTCTATTTCCCATCTATCGAGGCGAAGTTCGCAAACGGGCATCGTTTAGACGACAAGAATATTATGATTCTACGGCATTTTTTCCTTTAAAAGATTTTATTTCGGTAAGTAGGCTTGTACAAACATTTACATGTCAATCATATTTTTAAAAACTAGATGAGGTCTGCGTTTCCTATCCGACTACTCTGAAAAGAAAGGCCGAAACAAACTCAGAGGTCACAGTCTCTTATAAAGTCCTTTAGATTGAGACGTGGAATGCGATAAAGGATTTTTTGTCTGTAGGTAATTAAGTGTGATGTTTTGAATGGATATAATGACTAAATTATGTGATAGTTGTTTCGTATTGAGTGAGGTTTGTCAATTCGTTCGGATCGATGGCCTGTGGAGCTGACGAGTCCTGGAGTATTAGAGACCGTGTATCGGCAAGCGTGCCCCAGCTAGGTGACCTTAAAAAGGTGGCTGGGACATATCGGATGAGGGAGGCGGAGGACAAGGTGTTGTGGCGCAGCCTGGGAGAGGCCTATATCCAGCAGTCGACTGCGATAGCCTGAGATGATTGATTGAGATTGAATGGAAAATAATAAAATGGAAAACCAGCTCACGTCGTGGTAAAAAAAACTAGTCAATCGGTAAAAAGAGGGTAGCGTGGGTTGACGTGTTACAATAATAATATATATCCATGTAATAATAATCCTGTTCAATGAATGAAACAGAGGTATTTTTATAACACAGAGTTTGAATTACTTAATTTAGTCGTAGCCACAGAACGAGAAAATAAGGAAATCATAAAAGATCTATTTCCGTACAGAAAATAGAAAATGGGCTTCATTAGCAATTTTGGTATGCAAAGTCATAATTAAAACAGTTTTAAATGTTGTTATACGAACTTAATACTCGCCAACGTCTTAACATTAGTGTTTAACGTAGACCTGAAGAAAATAAGGGCAATTTATTTGTTGAAGAAATAATTGGAACTATAAGTATAAGAATTTTGGGATTAAGATCGATTGAAAAAACTCAATCTGCCTAGCTTTTTCCAACTATGTTGGGGTCGGCTTCTAGTCTGCATCTAGGTAGACTTTAGACGTTAGACAGGGCTAATCAGACGATGAGATGGATTTGCAATTATTCGACTACCTTTAGAACAGATAACTCGTAAGCCTTCAAGCATAACCTAACAAATAATTAATTACCGAACGCACTTCACTTACCATTTCCACCCCATAAAAGGAGATCACCATCAATATACAAATAAATGACGTCACAGATGCGTGAACCAAGTCGTCATAATTCTGACATGTAATTTAGAGAAAGCCATTACGGCTGAGATACATGGCTTTCGCTTTTTGCAGCGCCCCGCAATTTTGATACACCGCTTTTTAGATGTCATTTGCTGAATATGGCATTATTTCTAACTGAAATATTATGTTTTGTAGAATTAAATACTGGCACGCATATTTTCCACAAAGGGCTAACAGATAGTGTTATCACAGTATAAAAATATATGTATAGACTGTGGTGTTATTCAGTCCTGTTTTGTAAGTAAGTGCACTAGTAACTTACGAGTTGTAGGTACGACTTTGTGTAAATAATTTCATCACCACAGCTCTCAAAACCGTGAAAGAAAACATCGTGAGGAAACCGGCAATGACCGACATGTCCTAGAACCAAAAATTCAAAGGGATGTGACATCTACCAACCCGCACTGGGTCTGCGGTAGATTTGGTACAGTCCACTTCCGAAAGAAGAACGCCCAGCAGTGGGAACATTATTGGCTGTTTCTGCCCTAGTACACAAATCAAAATGTAAAGTGTCACTGTTTGTTTTCCCTAATAAATCAAATAAAAAAAATCTAATCAAATCTTTTAATGATCTAAAGATAAGTAAAACCACGCCTTTTACCAAAGACTGGAAGTTATATTTACTCGAATCTGGCAAAAGGGAAATTTTTTAACATTTTTTTTTCATGTGACATCTACCAACCCGCACTGGGTCCGCGTGGTGGATTATGGCCCACTCCCACTCACAGAGAGGAGGCCTGTGTCCCAGCAGTGGGAACATTATAGGCTGATTATGTATGTTATGTTATTTTCAATCTCAAAAAGCAGCCAGGGGGTAAATTGCAGAATTTCGCTGTAATAGTAAAAAATGCTCAAGGCCATAGGAAAACAGTTCTTTTCTTTTCTTTTAATTTTTGGGTACGAATTGAATGATGCTCTTTAAGTGACAGCTGATTATTTTCGCGATTATGATGTTGGTCCCATGGAGAAAGGTGATCAATTTGATGGTATTTACCGTTGGTCCTGCACCTGATCTTTCTCCGGTCGTATCGGATTCTGATCGGATCGTCCCATCGGACTATGAGAGTGAGAGAAGAGAGAGTGCTCCTATGTTTGCACCAACACTTGTGCACTATAATATCTCTCGCGCCAAAGGTCAGTCTCATTGAGATTGGCCTCCATGGTCGAAAAACAGTCTGTAGGGCTATTTTTTATACCTTTCTGGTGAATGCCGTAAGTTCAAACTCAAACATTCTGAGGAAACTAGCCTCAAGAGAACCAAAAAACCATACATCACACACCCTTATTACTGACCTTCCATAAAGGTAAGCATAAACTTGGTAAGCATGTGCCGACATAAATCACCAGAGTAAATTGAACAGAAATGTATTTCAAACCAATAAACATCAAAGGTTCCTCAACTGTGAGGGGAAGTCCATAAAGAAGAACTTTCTTGGACGCTAACCAAGTACATCTTTGTAAAGTTTATTAGTTAATCACACTAATATCGTCGACCGTAGGTTCAATTGAGGTAAGGGACAAAATACGATTTTTCAGGAGAGGCCGACAAAGTTTTTTTTTCGGACTAAATCGCCTATAACTTTTTTTGTTATTAACCTTTTTCGGATCTGATTTCACACATAATCTTGTATTTTAGTGCTCTATCTACCTGTGTACCATTTATTTAAATAAGTTAGCTATCTAAGAAAATAGATGTCCTTTACACCAACGTATTTTGTTAGTAATGTCCCTTACTGACCAAGTATCGTGTAGTCCTGTCCCTTACATTAAATTGATCTCTAGAATCTCTACGTTGGATCCAATCTATAATGAAAAAATAGTGTAAAGGTCTTGTTGAAAAAATGTGTGAAGAATAATTCGTTGATTGGGAAGACCCTTACCTTATGTGAAGTGGATTGGCGGCGGTAATTACACCATTTCAAGTTGCTATATTGCATAGTTTTTCAGATACATTGTTATTATGGGGCTGATTCGAAATTCGAATCCAAAAATCAGTAGGGTAAGGGACATTTTTTTTAAGCTAGAATTTTTTCATATATACCATTCGAAAGAGCGCAAAATTCTGAACAAAACTGTATATTCAACTCATTTTGGGTATTTTGTCCCTTACATCAATTGAACCTACGGTCGACGATATTATAAAGGCGAAAGTGTGTGAGTGTGTGTGTGTAAGGGGGGTGTGTGTATGGGGGTGTGTTTATATGTTTGTTACTTCTTCACGCTCAAACGGCTGCACCAATTTTGATAAAATTTGGTATGAAGGTAGCTGACACCCTGGATTAACATATAGGATACTTTTTATCCCGATATTTCCACGTGATCGACACTTATGCGGGTGAAACCGTGTGGCGCAGCTAGTTGCTTATAAAAACGCTTTGCCAAATTTCAGAAATCATTGAACGAAGGTATAATAGAATTATTGATATTGTAATAAAGTTCTATGTAATGTAAACTTTTTGCTTCTACCTTCAGTTGTTGCCAGGTTATTCAGTTTTCTGTCCTTGAATGAGGTCAACGGGTTGTCCTTTGTTGAGGACACAAGTTTCATGACGCGTGTATGTTTTTCTTACATTATGATGAAACTATAGCGCCCCCGGTTTCACCCGCATAAGTTTCGATCCCTTGGGAATATCGGGATATAAAGTATTGTATGTGTTAATCCTGGTTATAAACTATGTGTGTCCAATTTCATCCAAATCCGTTCTGTAGATTTTGCGTGAAAGAGTAACAAACATCCATCCATCCTTACTGTAGTGTATGCGGAAAGCATTGACATGTTTGACAAGTCAGTCACTTACCGGCCGTAGCCGACATCAGACGTCTCTGGATTCCGTTTATGCTACCTTACCTATGTATCTGTCAAAGTGTGTTTTATTAAGCATCCCAGCGAACATCACAAGTGGCGACGAGGATAAAAGAAAGTGCTGAAAACAGCTACCAAAAAAAAAAAAGAGGAAGAATGCAGGCTGAAAAATAATGCACGTTGATAGTTGTTTACGATCAGTTAAGCGACTATATTTCGATAAGGATCGTTAATAGTTGGATACTAAAGTAAAAACAGAACGTAGTCACGCTGTACCTACCTACCTACACGTAAATAAATCGTTACCAAGGTAAAAGGTTACATCTAATGATTGCTTTGTTACCTAAGTTTCGTATGATTAAGTTACGAAAAATAAATTCTGCTTCGATTGATGTAAACAACTTATAAGCGTAAATGCAATGATATTATAAAGGAAAGATACGCTACGTTCATACTGAGCGACGCCGACGTTCTGTATTGTTGCGTTGTTATTACAAAGTAGTTACTGCGATAGACAATGCGGAACGTATGACACAGAAAGAGATAGCTATATGTATTGTGTTGCTTGCTGCTATTAGCGGACTAAATGAAACTACAACAATATTGTCTAAATTTGCCTGCAACAATTTGCGCCCGCTAGTGCCATATCTACCCCTTGAATATAATATCATTGCGTAAATGTTACAAAGGCCATGCAGTAAGTGTTGGTTACAAGTGTTACAACAAAACAAAGGGCTATGCCTGAATAGTACGCAATTATTTCAATGTGCTGGAATGCAAACAGTAAATTATTGTTATTGGGTAAGTGTTCTCATTTAAATAACAAGATAATTGAGTTATTTGCACGCTTCTTATTTAAAAAAAAAAATAATAACCAATTATTATCATAAATCTTGGACATACTTAACTTTTCTGTTGTAAATAACCTACATACCCACCTATTGTAAAAATAAAACAAAATCATTGGATACTATTTTAATCAGGTCACTGGTTTTGCCAGGATCAATTGTTTACATTTCGACACAGAAATATCAAGGTCACGCAAATACTATTCTCAATACGACCATGCATAACGGATAAATGTGAGAAAAGACCGGGAAATGTTAGTTTAAGCATCAATAATGGCTTCAATCAATCAACTCAGCCTATCGCAGTCCATTACATACTGCCAACCAGTTAATAAACCTAATATGTTAATAGATAAAGGTTATTATCAGTCAATTTCCATAATAATAGTAAAGTAACGCTACTGAATAAAGTTATTCAGTATATTTAGTTAGTCATACTTACACATAAGTCAAAGGTCATGCTGAATCCGAAATGGTCTAAAGGCCACGCATATACTAACAGGTACCTTATGGCTACGCAGTAGTGTTACTGTTATCTATATAAAAGATAAAAGGCCACGCAAATACTAACAAGTACCTTATGGCTACGCATACTGTTATCTATATAAAAGATAAAAGGCCACGCATACGAGTCTCAAAATCCTGTTACAGGTCGCCCCAAAAAAATGACTCACGCAATAAGTACTTACAAAAATATAATAGGGCATGCAGTTGTAATACTGTTACTGATTTTCAGTAAAAGCCACGCAAAAATAAGAGTCAATACATTTTAATGCAAGCTGCAAAATGACTCATGCATCATCCACACTTCCCAACTAAGACCACTTTGATTGCGAAGGCGATCCGACATCTGTCGGCACTAGTTGGAGGAAATGGAAGAGGGCACTTGAAATTTATGAAACGAGCTACTCTTCTCCATGTTGGGAGAATTACCCAAACGAATGTATTCATTGTAATACCTATTAAACATAAACAATGCAAAAAAAAAAATGGGTTATTAGGTACTTGATGGTAGTAAAAAGTCTCATATTGTAGACCCGTTCCACATAGGAAAATTTCCTGCGTGTAGGAATAAGTAACTAATGAGTAATACTGATAATGCTTAACATGTGTACCTGAGTTCTAGGGTGACATAAATACCGATCTAAATTTAGATCGGTATCAACAGACTATGGGAAAGACAAAAGCTATGTAATTGTTACTATAATTAGGTACTAGTACCTACCAACCAGTTAAAATAATAAGTATACATACTTTGAAATAAAATAGGGGCAAAGTGAAAATAAAAAGTCACAATAACAGTAAACTGCTGTTTGATGTTATTGCAATGATTAATTATTAATAATATAATAACAACAGAAAGCTGCCATCTTAAACACCTGCAGAATAGTTAGGAAATTCATACAGTTAGAGGAAGAAAACACTCTAATACACACCATACGCTGCATTTACTTGACTTTAGCCCGTAAATGTAGCTAAAACCAGCCTAAGAGGTGAGAAAAAAAAAGACACTAAAAATAATAATACTAATGTTTATTTCCAGTAAAATGTTCATAAAGGTTACAAGTACAGTAATATGGTACAACATAAAGTGCATTGAGTATTATCTCCTGGCACCCAAACTAGGTTATAGCCTGTGACTTGGGGACCAGTGATTCCATAAGGGTAGATAGATGAACAAAATGTTTAGTAAAACTGTTTTCACCTGTAACATGAATTAGTATGACATAATATTTTCTTATGATATGATGAATCGGTAAATCAATTTTGTTTGAGAAGAGAAGTTCCCTTCTTCTGTTGGAGTTTTGTGGTACTATCAAAGGTCACTAAGTTACAGGTGCCATGTATCATTATGTGAAACCAAGACAATAATGTACTTATAACAATAAAGATTGCTTACCTATTCAAACATAGGTACAGGCGTGATGTGGTTATGAGATTATAATTCTTATTTAAGTATCACAAAGTTGATAATACTGCCTTAGGTGAGGTCCTGTTACTAGTATTACAATGGTCTGTGTGAAAGTATTGATACCTTCAGTATGAGATTGGCACCATCTTTTGTAGGTATTGTTTGTCACATTAGAAGTCAGTCTATATTGATGGAAGATTAGTTAAAACTCAAATTAAAATATATTTATTTGTACACATAGATATACCATACTGGCCCATGATGGGAAAAAATATGTCACTATGTGCTGCCTTGCCAGGCGTACAAGTATTGCTTACGCAGTAGGTAGTAGGGGTACAAGTAGGCCTAAATAATAACAGCCGCACAGGTCGTCTGATCAGGTTAAGCTATGCTTGCCGCGGTTGGTCTGTGGATGGGTGACCATCTTTACATACCGAGACTCCTCCGTGCCTCGGAAAGCACGTTAAGCCGTTGGTCCCGGATGTCATTCGTGGATCTTTGACAGTCGTTACGGGTAGAAGCCCGAAAATCTGACAACCAGTCTTGCCAAGGGGTACCTATTGTATTACCCAGTGGCTGGGTTCTGGAGGTCAGGTGGGCAGTCGCCCCATATGAAATACTGTTATTCGGCTGCATCCGTAAGAAAGTTGGTTAGGATGCAGCTTTAAAATAAAAAAATAAATAAATAAAATTCATTTAATTCAGGCAAGACCCATATGAAATTAAAATATTACAATGCCTACTACCACAGAATAAAATTTCAATGCATAGAAATAAAACAAATTAACGAATACAAAATTAAAAAGGTAATGGAATTAAAATTAAGATAATAATGTCAATTAAAACTAAGTGCACTGGCTATACATGTCTGCTACAGCATTTCCTAATGTAGGGGCAGTCAATTCGCTCAGCGATCATCACCAGGACAACCCAGTATTCTAGAACATGATACGATTATAAATTATTTTGATGATTCAATGTTATGGTAATTAACTAACCAACAGGCAAAATTACAACTTTTGTCAGACTAAACTTCTTGAACTACCTACCGGAAATGTTGTCAAGTAGTACCTAATAGGTATTGAAGTGGTTAAAAGTACCTAATGATACTACTAAATTAACAATAACCCTAAAAAAAAAAAAAAAAAAAAATCGCATTGACTCATAAATATCTTCTAAATCTATTATTGTTCAATCGGTAAAAAAAAAAAAAAAAAAAAAAAAAAAAAAAAAAAAAAAAAATTAAAGGAAGAATAATCACAGAAATAGGTACATACGCGCTGGTGGTAATTCCGTGGACTACTCAATAAAATACCATATTAGACTCCAAAATATATTGTGCATCCGCACAGGCAAACGATCAGAATTACAAGCACGTTTATGAATGTGACATCTGTCTAGAAAAATTATTCTATAAATACTGGGACACATATACAAACTCCATGATGTGTATTAGGCACATGCCAACATCATTGTTGTCATTAAGTTAATACCAACACTGGCCCTTGAACCAATCTAAACTCAGGTAAATCACATTACACACATTGAACACTATAAATAAATCTAAGCATAGACACATCCGCTGTTTAAAAATAATAAAACATTACAACAGCAAAAACATAGCAAAAGTATAAATTTGTTAAAGTATCCGTCACATATAAACAGCAAATATTCAAAACTATGTGATAGGGATCTCAAACAAATTATACTTCTGCAAGTATACCTTACCTACTGCTTAGAACCATTATATTATCTATTTAACGATATAAATAAACGATGTTTGGAGATGGCTTAGTACTGGAATACTAAGTTACTGTAGTACCTAGTTATATCGAAATATGGAAAGCTCTTTAGTACTGTTTGGATGATCTAATCAACTGAGTAATTAGAAGTCTCAGTATATTCGAATTCAGACTCTCAGATAATTATCAATTTTGGGAACACAAAACTTAATGTCATACCTTCATGATAAGGTTCAAATTCCATGGCAATTGTTGGGACCATAATATAGAAATACAAGCGTTGAATCTAAAGGTAGGTTCGTGAATATGGAAAGAAACGAAGTAAGATATATATTAGGTAGGAGGTGTAAGGACACAACCACAATGACAGATGTAAAATAATAGAAGATCTCAATAATTATTGTTTACTAAACAAGTTAAGTTGTGTCAGATCAGTGTGATTTAAATTCAACGACTCACCTACCACCTATAAAAACAGCGACGGAAACAAATTCAAATTCACTTATTTCGTGAACACAGGGTACATACAAAAGGTGTTATAAATACATAAGATCCGAGCTGTGCCCCGCCAAAAGGCATACAAAATATCAAAGGTTCCATAATGTCATGTGGAAAAAAACATACAACAATACTCAAAATTATTTAGTATGTCTTAACATGAGCTTATATTGGATTAAGTTAAAAAGTATAATTAAAATTTGTCATTTAAATATTGTCAAAAGAATAATACACCTTGCTATTTAACAGTTTGAACAGACAAGATCACTCACCATGTCACACGTAGGCACATACACATAATAATAGCATTTAATTTCAGCACAACCGTGGTGATGGTCTAGCCCGACTAAGTTCGTGGGTTTGAAACCAGGCAGGCATTTTGTGTATTTTCACTCATCACCACTGTTCATCAACGGTGAAGGAAAACACCGTGAGGAAACCGGCATGTCTGAGAACCAATACTTCGAAGACATGTGATTCATTAAATTGGACGCAATGGGCATCCATTAAATTGGACGCATTTGGACATCCATTATATGGCGAAGGAAAACATCGTGAGGAAACCGGAAAACATCATGAGGAAACCATATGTAACACTCCATTAAATTGGATTTATCAAAGCGAAAGTTCTAGGAAAATCATCTACTTTTACAATATTTGTAAATATGTGAGCACGATGTATCTATCACAGAATTGAGTGCATCGTCTTCACATATAATTAAATATTATGTTTATAAGAACTTGTAAAACATTTTAAAAGAGTAACGATGGAGTTTCTTGCCCATTCTTCTCCATACGAAAACTACCTTTTCGAATGGGCGATTAGAATCAATTCAACATTTCAATTTAATAAAAATAAAGGAGGGATGTAGTGTATGCGGAAAGCATTGACATGTTTGACAAGTCAGTCACTTACCGGCCGTAGCCGACATCAGACGTCTCTGGATTCCGTTTATGCTACCTTACCTATGTATCTGTCAAAGTGTGTTTTATTAAGCATCCCAGCGAACATCACACTTACAAACTTTCGCGTTTATTATATTAAAAAATATAATATATACAACGTTATTTTTAGTATATGCGAAACCTGAATAGGTAGGTAAGTATATGTAGTTCGTTCAGAATAAGTAACTGAATCGATTCCAATAATTTTTACCCCATGTTATATTTTTTCCCAAAAACATTTAAAAAAGGTTAAAAGTTGGACATCGAGCGACACTCAGTAGGTTATCCAATCTCCGCGCCGAACGGTTAGGTACCTAGGTACTATTATCAATGAGTGAGCATGTTTTTGTACGGACAAATAGGTAACTTAACAAGCTTATAACTTTGTGATTTAAGTATCATGATACAGTTTTGAAATGTTGTACATAGATTCTTTACATAAAATAACTAGACACGTGTTTCGGGTTTCGCATAATTATACTAAAAATAATGTTGTTACATAGTAGGATAGGATAAACAACATATGGTACAAAAAAAGTTAATAGATGGAAATATTGTATATTTTTATGGCAAAATAAAACTGTTTTCCAATATTTATTCATCCAAGCTACGTGTAGTAAAAGTATTAAAAAAATATTGGAAAATTGAAATTGCAAGCCACTTTGTAAAACATACATGCCAAAATAGGTATTTTGTTCAGCCACATTCACCTACATTTAACTTGTTTTTTTTTTCATTTAAAAGCAAAGTCCAATCTCAATGTCCTACTGCAAATCTAATTTAATCATCTCTATTGTCTTCAATGATTAGTAAGTTGAGTTCGTACCACCTTAGGCACACAGAAGCAAACATGAAACCTACTATAATATGCATAGAGTTGAGATCTATTCAGCACATTGTGTACATAGTAAGTCTCAAGCGTGTGCAGATTTGTGCTAAGCCACGTACAGAATTGTATACAAATTCCGGGAAGTAATACATTGCTGGGTGTGTACTGAATTATATAGAAGTGTAAGCTTTCAGTGCTTTTAGAAGGTTCTTTGAAAAGTGTTCTACTTGCAATTGTTTGAATGGTGGTCTAATCTGTGTACGGTGTATTCTAGCACAGCTCGTGCTGAAACAAGATCCACCATCTGCCTAGCCTTTTTCCCAACTATGTTGGGGTCGGCTTCCAGTCTAGCCGGATGCAGCTGAATACCAATATATATTTTACATGGAACGACTGCCTATCTGACCTCCACAACCCAGTTACTGGGTAATACGATACCGCTTGGTAAGACTGGTTGTCAGACTTTCGTGCTTCTGACTCCCCGTAACGACTGCCAAAGATCCACGAATGAGAGCCGGGACCAACGGCTTACGTACTTTCCGAGGCACGCAGGGGTCTCGGTATGTAAAGATGGTCACCCATCCACAGACCAATGGCAGCAAGCGTAGCTTAACCTGATCGATCGACCTGTGCGGCTGTTATTATTTAGCCACGGGCCCCTCCAATCTTGGAAACAAACCCAGTGTAAAATGTACAATCGTTTTCGTCACCTGCCCAATCTGCATCTACATATCGCTGAACCGATTTAGATGAAATTTGGTATAGAGATAGTTTGAGTCCCGGGAAAGTACATAGGATAGTTTTGATCCCGATATTCCCACGGGATCGACAGTTATGCGGGTAAAACCGCGGGGCGCAGCTAGTACTAGGTATAGCCAAAGTAGACCGATTTTAAATGTTCCATAGAAAAAGAGATTTCCAGTTATCTTTTTTTAAATGAGAAATTTCGAAAATGTTCTTAAGTAACTTTTTTATAAAAAGAATAAAGCCAAGTGTATACATACTTTTGCACGTGACTGTACATAGTCACTGTGCCCAATTGTGTCACAGACTGCATTATGCATTCGCAAATATTCCCTCAAACTCGAGCCATCGACATTTGCATATGTCTTCAAACATGGTAAGTAGAAAGTTGGATCCTGTAACTTTGGGTGTAAGGGAGTTTAATCGCTTTTCAAACATAAGTTTGTGAAACCAGGGATCGAGTCTTAGTGTCTTTGCGATTTGTGTCAGCATCGTAAATTATTAATTCTTCATCTACCTTCCCTTCGAATAGAATTTGAAAAAGAATAGAATTTGAAAAAGAATAGTAGATTGTTATACGAGGGTCAAAATGAATTGATGACTTTCACCCGTGTTAAACACTACTTTTCATTTCGAATCTATGGAAAGTAAAAAGTAGTAGTTTTTCTAAAATATTTATTGTTATTAATAACATGAATAGTACTTATTTATTAGTCTTTTTAAAATTTTAAATATGGATCACACCGCGTCACCGCCGCGGGCCGTCCCGCATAGGTATTTTTTTTAATTCACACTGGCTGTTACATACACTCACAAGACCGCTGTATTTTTCATAATTATATAAAAAAAAATCGTAGCTGACTACCTAACCTTTAGTTCTATTTTTAAAATTCATTCCCGCCCTAGAGAGGGAAGCTATTACTATATTTACGAGTCTTTCCCGCCCAAAGGTCGGAAGCAGCATCTTCCACCAGCTATTCGGATCAAACAAACACTATTTTCCGAGTATGAGAAATGAAAACAATATTTTCTTTCATTGTAAGCAATTCCCAATCCGTCACAATTCTACAAACGTCTGCTCGACAATCCATTACTCCTCGCTATAAGAATAGAGCTGCACCATCAATAATACCAGAGGATTTAAAAATTGCATTAGCGCCAGCAGTGTCCGCCTGTCTTTTAACCTAGTTTTAAAACTAGGATCTTTTCTTACGTCTTGTTAAACTTCCAGTGTAAAAGAATGATTGATTTTCCGACAGTTCCATTATTCGCATTCATGTAGGAATTTCATCGGCAATTAGATAAAAAATACGTTTATAAAAAACACGTTTTAACATAAAAAATACGTACGTTTATTTGCGGCAAACCTGAAGCATAAAAAAAACAAACAAAAATAACAATTTGGGAGAAAATATTCGTCACATCTACGCAAAACAGATTCAGATGCAGTGTCTTCTTACTATATACGGAACCCTTCGTGTGCGAGTCCGACTCGCACTTGGCCAGTTTTTTTTTTATTTGTTGCCTAGGGCATATTTTAATTTAATCTGCTGTCAAATCCTTTGTTAACATAATTGATTGATCAAAGCGGCTTTGCGGTCAACCAATTAAAATAGCTGACGCTTTGATTATAAACTTGTCGTGATAAGGTTTGATTTGACTGAAGGTTTTCTGTTTCTGTCATACACTTTGTACACGGCACGAGTTCTTTACGTACAAATCGCGCCGAAGAAAAAAAATGTGTCCGTCAACAAGCTTCCAAGTCAACAACTTACACAACAACAACATACAACACTAGCGACAGTGCTTGCACACGGCGAATAAACTATAGTTTTTCACGGCAAGAAAATGTTCTTTACTAACTTTTTAGACCTTTGTATCCTGCTTATGCGTATGACGGTTCATTAAAATCATTCATTTCGAAAAACAAGGGCTTGAAAGTTTGTATGAAATAATAGAAATACGGCGTAAACGCTCTGGGGCTTGCATGACCTAAAGCGCGGTCACTGTCGGACTGCATAGAAAAGAAAGAGAAGCGCGATGACACAACTTTGGTAATTTATTGCAAAATATGAAGCAATTATTGAATTACAAAAAATCTATTGTTTGGACGAAAAAATTAAAACACTAGTCTAACAAAAAATCATAATGATTGGTATATTGGTATGGTTTTTATAGTAAAAAGAAAGTTTTTAGAGGTATCTTCATGATTTTTTTCTATTGTACCAAATTAGTTGTATTATGTTTTCAACACACTATCTACCTAGCATATATCCTGAAGAATATCATTATATTTTTCTGATTTTGTTTACTGTTGTCAATCATAATGCTTTTATTGTTTCTAAAACTTGCGTTTTTTGTGTTTCCTGTAAGCCCATACAGGATAGTCACGGATACACGGTACCCGACAACCTCCTAGGTTGACTTGCGAGACGCCTTAATAATAAAAAACTGGATTTGTGACCATAATCATAATCAGCCTATAATGTTACCACTGCTGGGACACAGGCCTCCTCTCGGTGAGAGGGAGTGGGCCGTAATCCACCACGCGGGCCCAGTGCGGATTGGCAGATGTCACATGTCTTCGAATTTTTGGTTCTAGGACATGCCGGTTTCCTCACGATGTTTTCCTTCACCGTTTTGAGAGCAGTGGTGATGAAATAATTTACACAAAGTAAAGCGCCTGTCTGGGTTCGAACCTACGACCTACAACTCGTAAGTCGCGGCCGTTACCACTTGGCCACCACTGCTCTGATTTGTGCCCGGTTGACGTCAAATAGGCTCTCCCCCCATTGGTCTTAAACATATCTGGTGAAACGCGGGTGTGCTAGATAGTGCACATATACCACCTCTGCCTAACCCTTCGGGATTACAGGCGTGATGTTACGTACAGTCAACAAAAGAGATAAGTATGCTGGATCGTCGGATATAGTTGAAGTTTAGTAAGAAACCGATGGATGTTATCGACTGAAATTTATCTTAATTAATGAGCTGTTTGTTTTCTATTAATTAAATTAAATTTTATTCGAGAAAATCCATCGGTTTCTTACTAAACTTCAACTATATCCGACGATCCAGCATACTTATCTCTTTTGTTGACTGTACATCTGGGGGCACGGGAGTGCCCCCGCCAAGACGAGCCAAGCGAAGCGCAAGGGCACTACCTACCTTTTCTCGAAGCACTTCGTCGTATTTTTGAACCTTCATAACTTGGGTTTGGATTATACCAGATAAACAAAATTTTCGGGATATGATGTCAGTGGTTGACTTATTAAACCTATAAAGTTTCAATTGCATAGCTCTTATACTTTAGATTTTATTATTGATATCTAAAATAGCCCGATTTCGTCACTGACTCACTGATGATCATCAATATTCTAAGGGTCTTCCTGAAGACCTAGAAAGCTGAAATTTGGTATGTAAGCTAGTAATAGTACACAAACAACAAAAAAACTCTAAAACTTGGAACTTTTACCCTCCAACCCTTTAAAATAGGGGATGGAAGTTTGTACGAGACTTCCGCAAATTTTGATGCTAGAGTTCTGAAAATTGATATAGGGACTCCTTGTTCCGCTACCATCACATGGGCGTAAGGTGAAAAATTTATTCACTGTTCATTACTTTTCTGTTATACAATAGTTCTTGTAGTAACGAAACGGCCAAGCCTCATATTTTGACTAAGGTGTAGAGTTTGTGAAGTTAGGGCGTGTAGAGTCAGAAGCTTGGCTTTACATGAGGTCTGATAACTTCTTGACAGTGCGAGCCATATGTGGTCTCGTCTTGGCAACATTTTACATGAAAATGTTTTTGGTGGGATAAAGCTTACGTGATCTCGATTGGTAAGTGTCATTAGATTCCCTGCTAAACCCTCAAAGGTTATTTCCTTGAAGGTAAATACTCCTACTTATACCTACACGTATAATTGGTTATCTATGTATAATTAATGAGACAACCTTCATTTCCGAATTCCACGGTGTGCTTGAAACCTAAACTAAATAGGAAAACATACACAAAATTAACAATTCAAATTATAATAGTGATTGTTAATCATTCACACACACTAAAACTACAAACACACAAGTTCAACCCTAACATGATTAAAACAAGACCCAAATTACAGCTGCCTATCAAGACAGGGCAACCCTTTCAACACCCAAAATAAGGTAACATTTTCAGGGAAACCTTTTGTACCAATAGATTTGTATTGGATATTTGACAAATACCTGGTGTAGTTTCCCTTAAAATCCAACAATAAAGCTGTTCCGAGTACCTACAAAAAGGGGACAAGGGCTCTGAAACCCTGAAATCCCTAAGGACATCCCTGAAAAAATCCTCTGCTATACACATTCAAGTCTGCAAACCACCAGAGAATTACATAACGTGATTTAGGTATTTAATAATGAAAACAGTTGGTTTTGCGAAACTGGGTCATCCCTGATTAGATGATTGTTAATTTGGTAACGTTTGAATATGGAATGACTTTTGTTTTGAATACAGCTCATTATGTTGTGGGTAAACAATTAGCAGCTGAACAAATGAATCGTGAAGAGAAATCTTGCAGCATCGAATTAATATTCAGATACACACACGATTGCAGCGAGAAAAGAGATGTCAAAGCGCTTATCAGTAACTAAAACTGCAGATATTGATTACCACGTGGTCATAATATTTCTAGAGGAATTCAGTAGATTTTCACGGCCGACATAGTTTAATAAAGTCAAACCATGCTGCGTAACATTCATTTTCACTTACATCGAATGTTCTTATGACATTGCACATGCCCGAAAGCTGTAACGCTTGCATAACGCACAATCGAAAATCGTCCTTAAGGAAGTGCAGTTTGCGCTTGAATTTCCTGAAAAGCTTACCTGATCTCAATTCGAAAGGCATGATCAACCGTGAAAATCGCCCCTCCCGTGCAGCTGCCCCGGTCACAGACTCGTCCCACCACCCCTCAACATTGCACGCCAACTAATGCATCGCACACACTCACACACTCTCAACACACGCGGAGCACCACTAGTTTCGTTGTGATCAAGCACAACACGTAGTTTAGTCGTCAAAGGTGTATATCATTACGCACGGTAGATTCCCGTTTCGTGAAAAAACGTTTTGCGGACGGCAGACGGCAACGCGGCGGACGCGGCAAGCGCGAGGTCACTTCTGCCGCCGTACCGCGGCGCGCGCCGACAGCACCCCCCGTTGCCATGACTACGGTCCCGGGCGATATCTGCCCCGGTCCTCTTTTGTGAACAAAAACAAAAATAGCAAATTAATTGCGTAATCGTGTGCCGTGAACATTTTTGCTAAGGTTAATTATAATTAGTACATCAAAGGGCTGCAAGTTAAATATGGGAGCTGGCGATCACCCATGACGAGGTACGTTCTCGGTTTTATTTTCGCTTCACCTTTTAGGGCGTTTTGAACAACAAAATTTAGGTTTGACTTTTATGAACACATATTCTGAAATTCATTATTGTCTGTACATTATTTTGGTTAAAATAACATTAGACGTCATTTATTGCTTTCATCATTTTGGAAGCATTTTTTCTCTCACAATAAAATTGACAGAAGTATAGAGGTGACTTACTGAAAAATTATGTATTTGGGACGCAGTGGGGACATCTCGCAGTGCTAAAGCCCCAATTGGAGTGCGACCAATATTCATTTATTTGTCAGATACATAGAATGGGTTGCGAAAACGATTTTTCCGATGGCTTTCAATGCATTTTCAGAGCTACATTATGGATTGGTTGGAGAACAACGCTAGTTTTTATCAACAACAGACCTTTTACAAACAATACTTTGCTTTTTTTCTATTCTATTCTATTTTTGTCTATGGCAATGGTGCCGATGTCGACAATTCTGCCAATGTCAGATGTGCTATGAGAATACGTGCGGAGAGTGGTGAAAAAAAAACAAATTAATAACAATAAAAAAAACTAAATTCGATAGTTGAATTTAATGTGAAACTTGTTGGCGAGTGTTAGTAGGTACACTGAAACAAACGAATTTGCTTTTTTTATTTGCCAGACCAAAATGATAGCTGCGAAATTGTCAACATGACAAAAACAGCAAGCTGATCTATCTCGGTCTTTAAAAAATACCTCCAATTTCCCTACATTTTTGACAAGTTTTTGACATTAAAATTTATTGTCGCTAAGATGAGATTTCGACTAGATTTTGAACGTTTTTAATTGCAGCAATTGGCCTTCAAATCGAACGCAGCTGTCATTTTAGTCGAGCAAATAAAAATTCAGAGTTAAGACAAATTTATTTAATTTATTTTATTACGACCTCCTTGCATTGAATTCGTTTTGTTTTGTAAAAAGTACCTACGTAAAGTATCTTTTACGGTTTTTGCTGAAGTAAGCGTACGTACGCAATCAATTTGTAATATGTGTTTTTGTTCCAATAAAGATTTATTATTATTATTTCCTTTATTTCATTAAATCACATATAAATTATATTTTTAAATATTAGAATATAAAAAATATAAAAACATTTAAAAATATAAAAAATAGTAGCCCACCGGTATCGGGAACAGGGTCCAAGCTACCGGCAGTCAGGGCTCCAGAGAGAGGAACCTCCTAACAATGCGGGCCGTGTCCAGAAGTACCGCTTTCTGAATCAAGCCCTTGATCCAGCTGCCCAACGAGAGCCTCCTTAGGTGTTGGTCGAGGCTCTTGGCTATTAACCCATTGGCTGTCACGACTATCGGCACAATGGTTGCTGAGTCCACATCCCACATGTCGACAACCTCGCGAGCCAAGTCAAGATACTTGATCTGTTTATCTTTCTCGGCTTTCACGAGGTTCTCATCATGCGGGACGGTTATGTCAACAATCATTGCGCGCCGCTCTGATCGATCCACCACCACTATATCAGGCTTATTGGCAACAATAGTCCTGTCAGTGATGATGGATCGATCCCAGTACAATGTGATATTACCATTTTCGAGAACTGGGTCGGGCACATACCTGTAGTACGGCACCTCCGATTCCACAAGGCTGTATTTCAAAGCAAGCTGCTGATGGATTATCCTGGCTACAAGGTTGTGTCTATGCAAGTACTCTCCGTTAGCCAGACGAGAACACCCGGAGATGATATGTCTGATTGATTCCCCCGGCCGGTGACATGCCCGACAGATGTCAACCGTGCCGTCTTTCACAATAAATCTCCGGTAATTGTTCGTCATCATAACTTCGTCCATAATTGCACAAACAAAACCTTCGGTTTCTCCAAAGAGGTCACCGAAACGCAGCCAGGCTACGGACGCTAGTAGATCTACATCGGGTCCATGTAGGGCCCGGAGAAAGCGTCCGTGAAGCTCCTTACTCTGCCATACCTCCATGCGATCATTAGTGTCAAGCACTACTGGTTTGCGCCAGTTCTCTTTAGCCAAGGAGAGCGGGGTAAGGCCCTTGTCCACTATGACTACATCTCGATGCATTCCCATTCCATTATTATTATTATTAAGCCTGTAAAGCTCCTTACCTTTCATGTACGAACACGGTTATGCATGAAACTTTTGGAATCCGGATCAACTTGTTACGATATAAACTTTTTTTTACACAATATTTGGGTAGTAGGTACAGTCACGAGCACCAATATGTCAACACTTGGCAACTTTAAATTGCAATTTTTTCACGAAATAACGAATGCAACGTTGAAATACGATACTTTACATATACCTATGGGTTCCAAAATACGATGTTCCTACTATAATAAAATTTCATTCAAAAATAAAGGAGAAAATGGCCTTTGAATAAAGCCAAGTGTATACATACTTTTGCTCGTGACTGTACACTAACTAGTAACCATATAAGTCTGATTAGTAATAGGTAAGGGAATTATTTGTACAGTTTTATGACATGAATGGACTGAGATCAGACTGAACTTTTTAAAATTACGAGAATTATACCTCAGGTTGCAACTGAGAGATTCCTGACGGAAAAAAATTAAAACTAAGTATTATTGGTCCAAGTAAAAATACAAAAAAAGTAATTTAAAAAAATTAAACCGACTTCAAAAAGAAATGAACTCAAAATTATGAAATAACTTTAATTTCGGAAGTCGGTGTCTTGGGATCTGTATTTTAGTTTTGGTTTTTTGCCACCGACTTCCGAAATTAAAGTTATTTCATAATTTTGAGTTCATTTCTTTTTGAAGTCGGTTTAATTTTTTTAAATTACTTTTTATTTGGTAATTTTTAGTTGTTGCACTAGAATTTGACCAAGGTTTTGAGATGTTTTCGCTTTGACACTACACCCGTAGCTCGTATCAATAAGCCAGGCCGTCACACTTTCACGTCTTAGTCCATATCTTGAAAATTACTGAATCGATTTTGATGAAACTTGCACTGTTCCCTAAGTTGAAGTAAATGTAAGCCAATAAAAAAAAAATGGTTGCCTGTAAAGTCGGTTTTACGGGCGAAGATTTTACGTGACAACGTCTTTTTCTCGGTAGAATATTTATTGATATGAATATAATTAAATTGCACAATAGGAACAAGGAATTAAATGAAAATAAGAACGTAACGTTACCGAGCGTTACACTTTTTCATAAGTGACTCCCAGCCCTAAGTTGTAGTAAATGTAAGCCAATAAAAAATGAATGGTCACGATCCAATTAATAGTTACGGAGATATGCGTGGACAAACATGCATACATACATACATACGTCTATAAAATTTTGTATATTTGTTTGAAAGCCCTAATAGATTGTCATATGTGAATATAATGCAATTCCAATAATATTACATACATACGTGTCGAATTGATAACCTCCTTTTTTTTGAAGTCGGTAAAAAAATACAAAAGTACTTCAATTTAAAAGCACTTCAGACACAAAATCATAAATTCAATGACATTACTTTTCTTCACATCCAGTGCTATCTCATGGAAAGCATATTTCCCTGTGATATTTCCATCAAAAATTCAAAACGGATCTATCGGATTCCGAGATTTTCAAGCTTCGGGCGAAATGAAAAATCGACCCTACACGTACAAAAGAAAATGGACTATATGGCTAAAAGTCGACCCTAAAATATCTCCGATCCATTCCGTCCTTAATAGTCCGTCTAAATACCTACGGCAAAGCTTTAAACGTTCTAATATTCCGTTTTATTAGATACCATTAGGCTTCAGACTGCTTAGAGAGAATTGCTTAGGTATATGTGAGTGAAAGGCTAGGTACTTAGGTAGATACTAAATAGAGGAATAATAATAAAAAGTAATTTAAAAAAATTAAACCGACTTCAAAAAGAAGTCAACTCAAAATTATGAAATAACTTTAATTTCGGAAGTCGGTGTCTTGGGATCTGTATTTTAGTTTTAGTTTTTTGCCACCGACTTCCGAAATTAAAGTTATTTCATAATTTTGAGTTGACTTCTTTTTGAAGTCGGTTTAATTTTTTTAAATTACTTTTTATTATTTGGTAATTTTTAGTTGTTGCACTAGAATTTGACCAAGGTTTTGAGATGTTTTCGCTTTGACACTACACCCGTAGCTCGTATTAATAAGCCAGGCCGTCACACTTTCACGTTTTAGTCCATATCTTGAAAATTACTGAATCGATTTTGATGAAACTTGCACTGTTCCCTAAGTTGAAGTAAATGTAAGCCAATAAAAAAAGAATGGTCACGATCCGATTATTAGTTACGGAGATATGCGTGGACAAACATACATACATACATACATACGTCTATAAAATTTTGTATATTTGTTTGGAAGCCCTAATAGATTGTCATATGTGAATATAATGCAATTCCAATAATATTACATACATACGTATCGAATTGATAACCTCCTTTTTTTTGAAGTCGGTAAAAATTGAGGGCATTCTTTATCGTCTAATATAGCCAGAAAGTAAACTCTGATTTTTGCTAGACCAAAATGGCAGCTATTACATATCTAATAAATAAAAATAAATAATAGCCTCCCCGACCGTTTTCGGTCACGGTGGCCAATTTCAATGGAGATTGAGCCAGGTACGCAGGAGATATTATAGTGCACAAGTGTGTGCGCTAACACAGGTGCACTCTCTGTTCCTTTACTCTCATAGTCCTATGGGACGGCAATCCGACACGACCGGGGAGAGTTCAGGCGCAGGACCAACGGCTTTACATGCTTTCCGAGGCACGGGGGTATTAAACCGCCAACTTCCAAACTTCGGACTGTTACTAAGAAATTCCTAATGGAAAACCCAATAATACTTTGTCCGACCCGGGAATCGAACCCAGGACCCCACGGTCAGCAGTCGCGCTTGCAACCACGAGACCAACGGGGCCGGGGCATAATAAATAATGTCATGTTAAGGTGAAAGCGCCAGGGTAGCCCGGGAAATTCAATTTTTTTTAGGTTTTTTGCAATTTGCTGGTCAGTATTAAGTTGTACGATGATTAAAATATAATTCGCGGCCGTAACAAATATGTATTTATAGAATTATAATCATTAAAGTCATCAACACAACTCTCTAAGACCATGTAATCCCCAAGAATGACTATTTCATGAAATCTTAACATTTGGGGATTACATGGTCTTAGAGAGTTGTATTGATGACTTTAATGATTATAATTATGTAAATACATATTTGTTACGACCGCGAATCATATTTTAATCAACGTACAACTTAATACTGACCAGCAAATTGCAAAAAACGTAAGAAAATTTGAATTTCGCGGGCCACCTTAGAGCTTCCCCCTTAATATTCGAATAATCCGAAATTAGCATTAGCAATTTGAGGATTAGCGATATCCTTCAAAATTATTCAGATTGTGGTTGAAAGGATGTTACGCAATTAGGGTGCAGAACAGGGTTTGTTTACATTTTCACCCAACACTTTTAGAACAGACTATAGATCGACCCACTTCAGTGCGGCGCGTGAAAAGTATTCCAATAAAAGAGATTCTTTCATTTTAAAATACTCGTATCATTATTTTTATGACCCGCTAAATGCTAATGACAGCGTCTATTTTGTTAATTCCTTTATAATAACCCCTTTAAAAACAAAGCTGTCACGTCGTTCTCCAGGTACAGTCACGAGCACCAATATGTCAACACTTGGCAACTTTAAATTGCGATTTTTTCACGAAATAACGAATGCAACGTTGAAATCAGACACTTTACATATACCTATGGGTTCGAAAATACTATGTTCCTAATAATATAAAATTTAATTAAAAAATAAAGGAGAAAATCGACTTTGAATAAAGCCAAGTGTATACATACTTTTGCTCGTGACTGTACACATCTGGCTAAAAGTACCAGCAACCTACCTCACCTTTTATAATGCATTTAACGAAGATAACATTAGGGTGATAATCTGCTATTGTTACCCCTTTAGTGGGACGCTGTATACTGTGTGCGGTAACTAAGAGCCTCGCGGGACACGTATGTGCGAAATAGGGCAATGAAACGCCAAAATACGTGCGAAATGTGGGTAAATGAACATTTAAGAATTGATGTGGTGAGGATTATTGTCTATGTTCGTTTTATGTTCTTGCCAAAAGGAAAAAGGATTAACTCTATGAAACTTTGCTTGGTTGAAACTATTAGTTAGGTAGTACCTACCTACTTAACTAGTAAAAGTATGAAGTAATGCAATTTTAAGGCAAAATCTGCGTAGCCTTTTCAAAACTATGTTGGGGTCGGCTTCCATACTAACCGGATGCAGCTGAATACCAGTATGTTACATGAAGCGACTGCCTATCTGATCTCCATAACCCAGTTACTGGTGAGAGGGGTTTTCAGACTATCGGCTTCTGGCCAGTAACGACTGTCAAAGATCCAAGAATCCACGAGGCACGGAGAGGTCTCGGTATGTAAAAATGGTCACCATCCACAGACCGACAGTGGCAAGCGTAGCTTAACCTGATCGATCGACCCGTGGGGCTGTTAATACTTAGCCACGAGCCCCGGTGCGAAAATAAATATGCGGTACTTACCATGTGGGTTACGTTGTTAGCTAGGTATAATGATCTAGGTATGTACCAGTATATGTGTGTCCAGTGATAATATAATTTACTTAAAATGTTTCCAACATTTATTTTGTATATAATATATTCTGATATTCCCGAAACATTTGCTCTCAGTAACCAAACAGTTTTAAACACCGCTGCAGCATACATGCAACGTCACGTATGCCACGTTTCCCAAGGCCTTTCTGATCCTTCATAATCCCAATTTAATTCTTTCATCCAATTCCATTCAGCAAATCGGTACACAATCCCAATATATATTCTAACTCGCTAACAAACTTCTGGAAGCGATTCCCGATTCCTTTCGGAGTTAATCAGGAGCACAGAATCACTTTATCCAGTAGATACTCATCACAATCAACTTTAATATAGAAATCTTTGTCTTGTAAACAAGGCTGAGAAGTCTTCTGGTGAAGTCATTTTCTGCGGAACTCCGAAATTACTTAGAAAGGTTTTCAACTTTATTAATTACACAGTCACTTTCTCCACACAGTTAGGGGTTTTGTAGATAATATATACTTTTTGGGGGCAAGCGCTATGGTAGCTCGCGAAGTACAAATTTTCTTACGTTTTTTGAGAGAGACATGAGAGAGATGGCTATAACTAGCCATCTCTCTTCTTTTGCGTTGCATCACTTTTGCTCGCATAGTAGATCAGTCGCTACGATTTATTTTTGAGGTAGCACATTATGGTAGCTGTCCTTACTGCCCCATCTCAAAAATCCACCCTGTATATTACCTATAGAAACCCCCATAATAAAAGATGTGTAGGAGTTTTGGGAACATAATATTATTCTGTTCTGAATAAACAATTTAACGTATTTCCATTTTGATTAAAGCTCTCTCGTGAATAAAGCCGTTCTGCCATTCTTTTAGGAATCGTTTGCATTAATTTATATATTTCTACTTTAGCTAGCGAGCCGACCCTGCTTCGCAGATAGAATTAGTTTGTTTTAATTAAGTATAATATTAATTGTAATTAAGAAGAAGAAGAATGTAAGCATTTAAAGCATACTGCTGGGATCTCTTCCAGGCAACCTTGGAATGGACAGTCATTTGCCTGGATATAAAATGTGGTTGTCGTTGGTGCAATAATAAGTTTACAATACAGGGTTATTGGTAAAACATTAACAACCTCTTAAGAGGTCATTGTAAGTAGGTACTCGTCATTATGAACAACTTTTACTATGGGACCAAACCTGAAATCTCGAAAAAAAAATCAGCTGTTCCCTACATTTTGACGAGTTATAGGTACGTAGGGAACAGCTGATTTTTTTTCTTAAGAGGTTGTTAATGTTTTACCAATAACCCTGTATATTAAAGTAGATACATATTATCCTAAATACTTAAAGGGTTAATCGTCGGTTGGAAACCTCATTTCATTAAAAGCGTCTCACGGGCCTCTGTGAGTTGGCTTCGGCGCCTCGTCGGGCTCGTATAAATACAACATATCGCCATCCCCGGCGAATACTCGTAAAATGGTAATCGTAAAAACTAAATTTTACAGGAAAAATAAAAAAACAGTTTTTCGCGAATATCTCAATAACTAACATACACAGCGGGATTGTTCAAATACCAAAATAAAGGTGATTTTTAACAAAATAATTGTATACTATATTAAATAATTAATAAATTATATTATCTGTTAGTTAAACTTTTATACCTAACGATAGTGCCACGAAAGCATCCGATTGATGAGTATTAAAGACTTCAGCACCCGAATTGCGTAATATAGGTACTTTCAATCTCAATCTGAATCATTTTGAAGGATAAAGCTAATCCATTGCTTCATATGTTCGAAAAAAAATTCTGCTCAGCAATGTAACTAACGCAATGAATGTTGTTGAACTGTCAAAATGACAGTCATTGCTACGGTTAGTGTGTTACGCAATTACTCCGCTGGTGACTGTCACAATGATATTTCCCCAAAGCGACGGGTGTACAGACGCCAGCACATCAAGCTACCCGGAACTGTCAAATTTTCCCAATCTATATTGAACCTTAAGTTTTAGCGATAAAGTTGAAAATCTATTAAAGAAATTTGACAGATTGTAGTAGCTTGATGTGCTGGCGTCTGTACGAATCTCCTAATAAAATCTATTCCGGTAGCCGTCAAGGCGTGACAGGTATCGGAAACTTGCACAGCGTTTAAGAAGGGTTTCAGATTTATGACACAATCAGTTTACGCGGACAATGTTTAATTTCCTATGGAAATGCTAAGCGGACAAGTAGCTGGAATTCTCTACAGATGAGAAGTGCCCGCAGTAACTTCGAAGGCTGGTGTGTTTCGTAGAAAATCGAGATTTCGAAGTGTGACGCTCTGCCTTAATAGAACGATGCTTAATTGATACTCCGGGCAAAATGAATGAATATGTATATCTTGCGCACAGAGCTACTTTTTCGAAGGCAGTAGGTACATACAAGCTGCGAAAACTAACGCGTTATTAACTAGTAGGTATAAAGAAACACTATTTTCTTGCTAATACTTTTTAATCGCACAACTGTACTCTTTCACAATGTAACAACGACTGGCTTTACACTACATTAATTTTACCATTTAAAACGACATTTGCTCCACCCAGAAATAACGATAATATCATAACCGTTATTTCTTAGTGTTTGCAAAGTAGAATAATACATTTAGTTGCCATCATGAAAATACATTTTAAAAGTTTGTTTTGTTACAATAACAATAATTTGTACTTTGACAGTGTTGCCACAGTTGTTATTATAATGCGGCATTAAAATTTAATCAATGAAATCACGACACTGGTGCCGATTCTTTTGTTCACAAACTAAACTAAATTTAAGTTCAATGCATCTTTTTCTTTCTATTTCATTAAAAAAAGACAGAAGATACATTTTTGTATAGTCCTGTCAAATTAAACAGCGCCTGACGTAAATAGACGTAATTTCAGTAGGCATGGTTTTTAATCACGTCTAAACATAAATATGGAGTAGTGTCAGGCGCTGATCAATTCGACAGGACTAAACTAAAATTAATCTTCTGTCCTTTTCTTAAAGAAATAGAAAGAAAAAGATGCATTGAACTTAAATTTAGTTTAGTTTGTGACCAAGGGAATCGGCACCACTAAGTAGTTTATGAACGGTTGCGTCGTGCACGGGCCGCCATTGAACCTACATACGAGTACCTACTAGTGCTAAAACATTCTAGCTTCTTTCCCCAAAAGCGACGCGTGTATGATCTATAAGTCCTGATTGTCTGATATATCAACGCACAGCCTAAACCGCTGGTCCTAGAGATATGAAATTTGAAAGGTGTGTTATTTGTGAAGAGTAGCTATCCACTAAGAAAGGGTTTTTCGAGATTCCACCCCTAAGAGGGTGAATGGGGGATGGTGAAATTTCACGCGGCCGAAGTCGCGGGCAGAAGCTAGTCTCCTAATAAAGTCTATTGCGGTAGCCGTCAAGACGTGACAGGTAAACTTGAAGGGTTTCAGATTTATGGCATGATCAATTTACGCGGACAATGTTAAAGTTCCTATGGAACTGCTAGGGCCACTCTGACCGGGAATTTCACCCTGAGCGGTGTGAGCCTTTACTAATTTTACTGTCTGATGATGTGTTTTATATATAGAAGAACCTATATTTCTAAATGCGATGCTCTGCCTTCTACATAGATAACGCACGCTTATTATGATAGGAAGCTCAATATTGATGAGAATTTCATACGCGTTTCATTCATCTACCTACGATGGGATTTCTTGAACTACATCAGTTTATCATACTCATTATTTTGAATCATCTTAACACATTGAAGGACACTGACCGAGACACAATAGAAGTTTTATTGTTATTACGTCGAGAGGCGTTAAGTGTCCCGCAAAGTGTTAAAATAATCCTCAAATTCGATCACAGTGAAATCTCAAAGACGCGAAATGAATACCTAGATATAATATAACAAGAATTTTGCTATTTAAATTCGTACGTAAGCCAAAAGTATTTCAATTTGTCATACAAAACTCGGACCTAACTTTTACCAAAAATCCTTTTTAAATACGAAAATGCCCTAGCTGAAACAAAGCTCGGTTTTTAACTAAAAATGGCGGTGCGGTATACTGCAGTCCCCAACTAACTTCAGTCCAAATAAAAGATGGCCGCGCGTTGCTCCGCTAATAAAATTGCATTGCAATGGCGGCACTTGAAACGCGGATGACGTGGAATCTAAAGCCTGCAGGACCAATAGTGCCAGCCTACGACTGCAGGGCAACAGGGCAAAGGCTTCTTCTCGTAAAGAGAAGTCACGGGCAAAAGCTAATTTTATATTTTATATAAGTAAAGCCGAGACAAGCCCATTGCTAAATATTGACCGTCTTGAACAACAATCCTAAAAGAATATTGCAATAATCGCCAAATCATCAATACTACTTTGCATCACTGTCAAAATTACAGTGGTCTTTATTCCCGCCACAATAAGATTGCTGTTGCGTTGCTGCCACTGACAAGTCTATTAAAATCACAATGCTCTTTATTTTTGTTACATTTGGTTATTTTTGGGTTACTGCTGTCAGAGATAAAGAAAGGTGATTACAGCGTAGTGCTATTGGTGCAACAAAGAACTCTCGCCTTTCATTTCATTTCCCTGACTCCCATTCAGAAAGCTTCGGGGTGCCCTTTGTTAGCCGGCATCCAAAATACAATTTTGTGGAATTTTAATACTGATAAACAGTGCCCTCCAAAATTTTGTTGACATTTTATGTTTTGATTATTAATTGAAACAAAAATTTTATGATTTAAAATTCTAGTTTCAAATAATTATTTGAACTGTACCTACATAAGAACGCTTTTATTAACTAATTCAACTACGTATTGTTAAAAAAAAAAAATTGAATTGTTAATGAACAAATCGAAAACCAAGATTTTAACAAACGAAGTACCTCGGGACATTACAATAGACAAAGAGAAGATCGAATATATCAAAGAATATAATATATTTAGAACAGCTAGTATCATTCAGAAATAACACAGGAAAAGAGATAGAAAGAAGGATAACTCTAGCCTGGAAGTAATATTGGGAACTAAGAGAAATAATGAAAAATAAGGACACCAATTATATAAATATAAAGAAAAAACTCTACGAAGTAGGGATATTGCCTTGCCTTACATATGGTTGCCAGAAATGGTCAATAAGGAAAGAAGACGAAGAAAAAATTGCTATCTGCCAACGTAAAATGGAGAGAAGCATGCTTGGTCTCAAACTATCAGATAAGGTTGAAAACTCCAGCATCAGAAAGGAAACTAAAGTAAGTTTAACGGAATGGATACCAAGAGACAGGAAAGAGGAAAACTGGAGACCAAATAAAAGGTGGAGAGACATTTTCAAAGAAAAATGTGGACCCTTTTTTTTTTTTTACTGACTAAAACCCACCCGTGTTCCTTCCTTAGCCCTTTATGTTCCGGGCCAGCGGTAACCCTTTCGGACAATCCCGCTGACCCGGCAGGCTTCGGCCCTATGGGGCCCCTCCTCAAGATGATGATGATGTCAAGATGTGGACCCTTATGGATGCAAAAGGCGCGGGAAAGAGTTGTATGGAAAGGTTTAAGAGAAGCCTACGCTGCTGAGGCGACTGCTACTAATAAAAGTTAACTTCATCTATACATATAAGTAACCATAAATACCTATAATAATATAAACCTGAATTTTATGTTAAACTCGAATAGTAGTAAGAAATAAAGGCTATTTTTATTTTATTATTTTATTAATAAACTAGCTTCTGCCCGCGACTTCGTCCGCGTCAAATTTCACCCTCTTAGGGGTGGAATTTTGAAAAACCCTTTCTTAGTGGATACCTACTCTTCACAAAGAACACACCCTCCAAATTTCATATCTCTAGGAGCAGCGGTTTAGACTGTGCGTTGATATATCAACAATCAGTCAGTCAGTTTACCATTTTATATATATAGATATTATGTGGCTATCATAGATAGCTGAAGCAGGATTCGGCGCACAATGCCACATTCGCAAAATGACATATTGGCGCAAAATGACACATTCGCAAAATGTCTTTTCTCATTATGCCACACTAGCAAAGTCAACTAACTTTGAAGCTTTAAGTAAGAGAAACCTCAATAACAAAATAAACTTCGTGTGTGCCAATATTAGGTACTAATATCAATATTGCAGATTTGCAGCCCACGCATAGCGAATTATGCTGATGGATTCAGACTTCTGCAACTTTTAAAGGGATTAACTTTAAATTGAAGCTGTTCGCAGACTAACCTATCTCCAGTTTATGCTGCGCTTCGTGTAAAAGCTTGCACCTAAGTGCTTCTAGAAACTCTCTGGATCCACAGTAATGTTGTTTTAAGTCCAGCTTCCATGCTGATAACTTAGTAAGGCAAGCACCTAATATTTCTTCTACCAATAAATGGTTTTTCCTACGGGTATATTTGGTTTTACTAAATTAGTAGTCAAACCTGAAATAATATTCCCATTTTATTGATTTAAAACTGAAAATGGTTTTTCTTGTGGGAGGATGAGTGGTCTGTAGTGGGTTGAAGACAGTTGAAGACCTTCAGTATGTTCTATTCAGGGTAATTAGCATAGCAGACAATCTTTTGTTTTGATATGTCGTCGACCGTAGGTTCAATTAAGGTAAGGGACAAAATACCCAAAATGAGTTGAGTATACAGTTTTGTTCAGAATTTTGCGCTCTTTCGAATGGTGTATATAAAAAAATTCTAGCTTAAAAAAATGTCCCTTACCCTACTGATTTTTGGATTCGAATTTCGAATCAGCCCCATAATAACAATGTATCTGAAAAACTATGCAATATAGCAACTTGAAATGGTGTAATTACCGCCGCCAATCCACTTCAAATAAGGTAAGGGTCTTCCCAATCAACGAATTATTCTTTACACATTTTTCAACAAGACCTTTACACTATTTTTTCATTATAATTGGATCCAACGTAGAGATCAATTTAATGTAAGGGACATTACTAACAAAATACGTTGGTGTAAGGGACGTCTATTTTCTTAAATAGCTAACTTATTTAAATAAATGTTACACAGGTAGATAGAGCACTAAAATATAAGATTATGTGTGAAATCAGATCCGAAAAAGGTTATTAACAAAAAAAGTTATAGGCGTTTTAGTCCGAAAAAAAACTTTGTCGGCCTCTCCTGAAAAATCGTATTATGTCCCTTACCTCAATGGAACCTACGGTCGACGATGTATTGAGTTCAGTATAATAATATTTTATGTGCAATGGCAAACTTACACGTGCTCCTCTGAATTTAATTATTAATTTTGTTTTTTGGAACCTCATGATAATGAATATCTTATTATTAATAAGGGTCTGATTATTTATTTACAATAGTCGAAGTTTGTGTTTTCCCTGTGATAAATCTGATTCGTAATAACTAAGTTTTTTTAAAGGACTATATTATTCAATGTAGGGAGGCCTTTGTCCTGCTGTGGGTCACCACAGGCTAATAATAATAATATATTCAATATATTATGCAGACTTACAAATATGTACCTACTAGCAGCGCCCTGCGGTTTCACCCACGTAAGTTTCGATGCCGTGGGAATATCGGAATAAAAAGTCCTATGTTAATCCAGGAAATTTTTTATTTTATTTTTATTTTATTTTATTTTGATGAATGGTCTATCTATGTGGCAATTTTCATCCAAATCTATTTAACGGTTTACGCGTAATTGAGTAACAAACATCCAAACATCTTCACGAACTTTCACATTTATAATATTAGTAGGATTATGATTGTATCAAAAGGGGAAAAGTGCATAAAAAAGATCGTCCGCATCAATGGGAAAAGTGTCCAAAAGAATTGCAGTATTGCCACCTTGTATGGCATTACAAAAACAAAAAACGATCGCTTTTAGCGATAGGACCGCCCATTGTGTAACCTCTTGTAAAATTTATATATTTGCATCTGAAATTTTTATGGTAGAATATTCTATCTACCTATCAATACTGATTCTTTGGCCTAAAAATGGGCCAGTTCTAACAAGTAATATAATTACATATATAGTTAAATCCGAGGTTACACGCGCAACGTAACATTTGGTTCTGTATAGACATAAATTAAGTCGGTATATTATGTTAAGCCACAGACTATACCGAATGTTCCGAACACGACCCCCAGCTAGACACACAGACTGCGAGCACACGATGTAATTGAGCGCACACTATCGATCTAGTCTCACTTGTCTGGGGTCGTCAGTATTCAAAAAACGTTCGCCCGACGCAGCGTTTCGACCCTAGCCACTAAAAGCCTACATTCAACGAACTGTAGACTTAATTAACTTCGTATCGGTGATTACTAATGGCTGAAATGGGGTTCTAGGTCGGTGTGTGGCGCTTATGATAAATTATTTTTCAACACACTTGCTCGTAAAGTGGCTCTTATTGAACCGATTTTACGTCCATAATGGAGTGTATTACGAACGCGTGCTTTTTCTTTACTTTAATCCACATGTTCTGTAATACCACAGATAACTATTTACTAGTCGGTAGTCGGAGACGCGCGCTTTTTTAATCTCATCAAACCCTGCGTTCCGAATTGGGAAATAATCGATGTGTTCCGAATTGGGAAATAACCGAATTAGCGTGAGCGCGATAACGATAACGATGTCCCGTGAATTGTCATAGATGATGTCATGACATTCGCCATCTTGCGATAATGCCGACCATGCCCTAGAATAATATCACCGTGAGCGCTGTCAAAAATGACAGTGTGTGTATGAGGTTGTGTCAGTGTGTGTTTTGTTTTGAGTTGCATCATCTTTAAATTAAACTAACGTGGCATTTTTGAAATTGTGCTTCTGGCTGACAGTCGCCACCTAACCAAAGAAGAAGAACTGAAGAAGAAATGTGGTGTTTATACAAAGAAATACTGTAATAATATCTTTTCTACATTGTGTAAGCACTGTCATGTCAGCGCGTTCACGAGAGTTCCGAATTGTTGCCAGCTCTCAGCAGTCATAATAGTAATATCTAAATCGGAACGCATGTGAGATGATGCATGGACGTAATATTACGTCCATGGAGATGATGTGAGCGCTGTGATGTGAGCGATTATAGCTAATTCGGAAAGCGCCCAAAGAGACTTCATGCCAAAAGAAAAAATCCGCGGGCTATATTTCAATTTTTTTTTAAATAGTCTGTATTGTCCTTGGTCGCAAAATGAACTCGCAGGGGACCACAGACAATTTAAGGTGAATGCGCAGTGGTAGACCGCGAAATTCTTAGGTTTTTTGCAATTTTCAGGTTTGTGTTTATTATATTTTTTCTATAGGCTGTTTAGCGGTTTTGTCTGTGCCATAGATTAATATATTTAAAATGAGTCAATGTTGCGCGCGCATCGCTAGTGCTGGCTAGCAGCAGTGTGACGCAACTCTCTAATAAAAAAAGGAACTATCGCAACTGTCTAATAAAAAAATAAACTATGAAACGTGCGCTAATCACAGATAAAATATGACAAATTTAGCGCACGTTTCATACAAGCGACGTGTTTCAACTTTTTCTATGGGAGTTCCGTCTCTTATATATGTTTATACATGTTTACTTACTCTATGGCTAGCAGTGTGACGCAACTCTCTAATAAAAAAAGAAACTATCGCAACTGTCTAATAAAAAAATAAACTATGAAACGTGCGCTAATCACAGATAAAATATGACAAATTTAGCGCACGTTTCATACAAGCGACGTGTTTCAACTTTTTCTATGGGAGTTCCGTCTCTTATACATATATGTTTATACATGTTTACTTACTCTATGCTGGCTAGCATGGCGCGCGGGAAAACAAAACCAGCGCGCCATTTTCCATACAAGTTAATATTTAACATATAAAACAACTGAATCTAAGGATTGAAATTAGACTTTCAGGATGCCTAGGTGAAGTACTGAAGAAAATCCAGGTAAAGGAAACACAACTTTATTCTTCCACTCAACCTTCTTCTCCAATTCCTCCAGCCAGAATGTTCAACCGACCTTTTCCCACTTCCCAAGTCTTGATAATTTGCGCGGTAAAATCAAGTTCTGTGATTGGTTAACGATTTAATGTCGTCAACCAATCAGAAGCATCCAACGACCAAAAGACAAACTAAAGTGTTGCCAGTACAAAATATTCGAATCAAATAGTTACTGGCCTGGAAACTAGTCTTTTTGCATTTAAATTTAATGAAATAAAAATGTAAATTAGCGAACCCTAACAATCGACCATCCTGATATCGTGTGCGTCCCTGCACACGGTACCCGGTGGAACCCTAACAATCGGAATTAGGTCAGTTAAACAAACTTCACAATCCATGTACACAATATTTCAAAATCAATTATATGCTAATATCCTACATAATAATTAACATTCTCAATCTATGAAGTGAATATTTATTTATACATTTATTTAACTCATTTATTTACTACATATTTAGACATTTATAAAATAATACAAACTATTGGTGTAACTAAAAGAATATGAAATACCTACTTACACAATAATCTGTGATATAAATTAAAACTTGTGGAGCTGTTTGCTCCTTTATTTATTCTTTAAAGCTATTTCCTATTTATTTTATTCACGTAAACTAAGACGAGTAATACAATGATACCTACATGAATTTAGTGAATAATACCTACCTATTAACAAATTATACTAAATCAGTTATTAGCAGTTAATATTCTACTATTTACTCATATTAAATAAACAATCTAATCTAATAGTTTGCATGTACAAATTAAAGTAACCCTATAAGACCTGTATCTAAATATCTAATACCTATTTACAAAATTATTTATAAGTATGTACAGACTTCTACAGAAGAGCAACTTCAATTTAATCATAGGCAGAAATCAGAAATCACAACGATCGATTAGTTGTGTTTATCAATTAAAGAACTCAGGTCCCAATGATCGATTAATCGGGATACCTGGTGATCGACGATCGATTAGTCGATATACTTCAAAGATTACCTCGACGATCGATTAATCGAGGGAGCCTTTGCCAACCATTCGCTCAAGCCGATCGATTAAGCTTGTGCAACAGTAGCAAGACGAACGAGTAGCTTGGGCATAGTTGATCAGACGCGAACCAATCGATTCTCGCGTCCAATCTGAAACAACACGTCATTCTGTAGTTACATGCCTCACAAGGGACACCAAAACTTAAATTAAGTATATCTAATCATCATCTGTGTCGGAAGCGGATTCCGAGCTCTCGTTCACATCTAATGCAGCCACGTGGATCCAAGGCATCATGCGATCCGCAGCAACAGTTGTTGGACGCTTGCCTTGTGTACTACCTAAACCAGGCACTGGAGCTACTACATATCGGTCAGTACCCAAGACCTTTGTAACCCGATAGGGACCGATATACGATGGCAGAAGCTTCTTACTTTGCCCTTCATTATTAAAGCAAGTTTTAGTAATTTTAACAAGGTCGCCTTCCGCGTATGTGCGCGCAGGTTTCCTACCCTTATCATAATACCGTTTTTGCTTGATCTGCTCACTATCTATCCTACTTTTAACTTCCTGGCGGATAGTGGGTAAATCGGTGGATTCGCGGGTTTCATCAGAGATCTCATTAAGGATGGGATTTGCCGAAACATTCATAGAGGTACCAAACATCACCTCGGCTGGTGTCCTGCCGGTCGTTTTTTGGATAGTGTTGTTTAGTCCCCACTGAATCCTTCCTAAATGGCAATCCCATTCTTTCTCGCCATATTTCACGCTTAAAGCCTTCATAGAGCCGAGAATTGTGCGGTTATACCGCTCGACTTGACCGTTTGATCGGGGACTAGAGACAGCATTCAGGATATGTTTAATGCCCTCGTCTAGACAAAATCTTTTGAACATATGCGACGTGAAGCAGCTGCCGCGGTCACTCACGAGGCGATCAGGAGTTCTAAATATCCTGAATATGTCTTCTAGCACCCTTATTACGTTCTGGGTATGTGTGTTCCGAACCGGTCTGACAAAACAAAACTTTGTAAAAGCGTCAATTACTACTAATAGGTAAGAAAAACCCCGCTTGGATTTCACGAAGGGTCCGAGATGGTCAATATGTAGTGTGTGAAAAGGTACCTCCACTTTCGTTATGGGGTGAAGAAGTCCTTCTCTATCACTTTGATTATTTTTAGCGTATGCACATTCAATACAGGCGCTTACGTACTTTTTAACGAATCGTGTCATTTTTGGGAACCAATAGCTTTTCCTTAATCGTTCCAAAGTCTTTTCAACCCCAAAATGACCGATATCGTCATGATTCATTCGACATAATTGCCATCTCGCACCCTTCGGTACTACCCAGCGCATATCTCCCTTGTCGTCACCTACACAACGAAATAACTTGTTGTCCTTGACGACGTAGTTTTCCTGAATATATTGTAAACCTTTCTCATCTAGATTACTATCCAAAGTTTCCCTAATCCTCCTAAGTTCTGAATCTCCAAGTTGGAGGGTATGTAACCAATCTTCACTTGAAATGGCCATAACGGTTGGAAGGTTATCAGAGTGATCCTCCTCGGACTCGACTACAGGATTACGGGATAGCGCATCAACATGTCCCATTTTTATGCCTGCTCTATATTCGATTGTGCAATTAAATTCTTGCAATTGCAGCCACCAGCGCGCTATCCTAGGAATGAGATCCCGTTTGGTAAAAGTGGACCGAAGAGCGCTGCAATCTGTAACGATTTTAAAGTCTTTCCCTAGCAAATAAATTCGAAACTTTCGTAGGGAACAAACCACTGCTAAAGTTTCCAGTTCATAAGAATGGAAATTCTTCTCCTCCGGCGATGTTTGCCTGCTATAGTATGCAACCGGTCGCAGCGTGGTGTCCGCTGAACGCTGAAGGAGTATGCCTCCAATACCTATCCTACTCGCGTCAGTGTGCAGTTCCAGCTCTGCCGATGGATCGAATATTGCGAGAATAGGCCTATTTGTCAACCTAGCCTTCAAATCCTGAAAAGCAGTTTCCTGATTATCGCCCCATTCCCATGGTACAGCTTTCTTTAACAATTTGCTGAGTGGAAAAGCTATCAAGGCAAAATCTTTGACGAATTTCCGGAAGTAGCTTGCCAGCCCGAGGAATTGGCGAACATGGTGTACATTTTCAGGACGCGGAAAATTCATTACACTAGAGATCTTTTTCTCCCCAGGCCTTACTCCTGCTGCTCCGATTTCATACCCGAGATAATCGATTGTATCGCGCAGAAAATCACATTTCGATAAATTCAAAGTAAGGTTCGCCTTTTCTAACAATTGCAATACGTCCTCAAAATTTTTCAGACACTCCGACGAGTCCTTCCCAAAAATTAGAATATCGTCCATATATGCGGTTGCTTTACAGAAACGAGCTGACCCTAGAATTGTATTTATCATGCGCTGAAATACAGCTGGCGCATTTGCCAGGCCGAACGGCATGCGATTAAACTCGTATTGGCCGTCCGGTGTGACAAATGAGGTAAAACGCTTGCTTTGCTCTACGATTGGTACCTGGTAGTAACCTGAAGCGAGATCTAGTGAAATAAAACAGGCCTGACCAGAAAGACGAGCTATTTCATCCTCAATGATTGGCATTGGATATCTCTCTTTAAGAGTTACAGAATTCAGCATGCGGTAATCTATGCACATTCTAAGAGATCCATCTTTCTTTCGTACGAGCAGAATAGGACTAGCATAGTCGGAAGATGATTCGCGCACTATACCTGCGTCTAACATCTCATCTACCATTGTACGGACCTGCGAGCGCTCATGATGTGATAGTCGATACGGACGGTATACAACGGGACGTTGACTGTTAAGCTCTATTTTCATTTGGGCAACGTTAGTACAACCTAGATCCTTCAAGGATGACGCAAAACAATGCTTGTACTTTCTGAGCAAATCTAATAACTGTTTCCTAGTATCATCAGGTACCTTTTGACAAATGCGAACCTTGCTTTTATCGAATTCATTACCGGCAGCATCACTCATCAGTTCAGGCGACTCAACGACAACCCTGTTGACAAAATAGACCTTTTCAGCTCGGCTAAAGACGTTGTCCTTTGGAATCAGACAGAAACTAGCATGGGGAAAAACCACTATATTCACACAGCCATTTATCGAATTATAAAGTCCTCCGCAAACTGAAAATTGCTGATTGGGTTTTCCTACAATACTATTTTTCAGTAAAATACTGCCATTAATGGGAGGATCAACGCTGGCTCTGATCGAAACAGGTCCCCAAAATTTTACAGCTCCTAAAGTGCGAACCTTTGAAGAGTTTTCACTCTCAATGTCAACATCAGAAAAGGGCAATTTGTGGCCGTTGTCGAAGAATTTCAATTCAGTAACATTTTTATAAGCAACTATATGGGGAAGTTCCGTGTAAGTCTGGCCAATTAGCAAAGGCTTTTCTAAAAAGTCGTCACTCACAACCTTACAAATAACCCTGGCGTTGACATTGTCTATACTCAAATCAAGCGACAACTCTCCAAGAGATTGCACAACACTATTACCGAAACCTTTCATTTGGGAGGGCGTGTTATCGTGAATCAAGTCTAGCTCCTTGGCTACCGACTCCTTAATCAAAGTAACCTCGCTCCCAAAATCTATGAACCCCTGTAAGGGCACCCCATTAACAATAACTTCTTTTATAAATTTGGAGTTAGGGGTTTCAGTACCCTTTTTGACAGAATCTATGCGCATTGTCTTTGGAACAGTAGCGCTAGAATTCGTCGGCTTCTCCCCTGACTTGCTAAAACAGGTTTCTGTAGTATGACCGAGTTTATTGCATCGTTGGCACTTCAAGAGAGGTTTAGGACAATGTAGGAAACTATGCCCCTTCTCCTTACAATTATAGCAACCATTAGGCTGACCCGATCTAGCTATAGGCTTTTGAGCCTGGTTTTGGTTATTATTCTGATGTGTATTGTCTACATTTTTATTACGAAAATGGCCACGGTCCGCTGAAGGCTGATGAGTATCTCTATTGCTTAATAAGAACTGCAAAAGTTGGTCAGGGTGATTGCAACGTAATGCCAAAGCACTCGATCTTAAGGTCCTGTCACTCAAGCCGTGAATGACACAGTCCACGGCACGCTTTCCTACTATATCGCATTGATTAACGAGAGCAAGCTTTTCGTAATAATAAACTTCGATGGGCTCATTGAACTTGCTCTTCCTTTTCAGCATATCCTCCAAGGTCTGGCCGTAATTTTGTTCACAAGGAAATGCATTTAACAATTTATCTTGCCATTCTTTCCAGCTGAAAAGAATGGAGTTCAAGCTTTCGTACCACATTTTAGCCAGGCCTTGGAGTTTCTGCATGGCAAAATGAGTGGTAGTTCTGTCGTCCCAACCATATACCGACGCACATTCGTTGACCTTTTTCAGCCATACATCAATACGTTGGTTTTTAGTTGAAGGGTCAAAATTAGGCAATATATTTTGGTGGTCTATCTTTTGAGACGACTGTGCATTTTGGTTATGTGGCTGTGACGACAGATCCTCTTTCAACAGTTTTAAAACACTAACAAGATCGTTCTTAGAAAAAGATGGACTACGTGACCTTATATATTCACCAGCGTTGCTACGTTGCTCGGCACGTGGCTCTGCCCGACGCTCAGCTTCCCGACGTCCGGAGGGCTCGCGACGCTCGCTGGCATATTCTTCCGCATTGCTACGTTGCTCGGCACCTGGCTCTGCCTGATGCTCAGCTTCCCGACGTCCGGAGGGGTCGCGACGCGCGCTGGCACGTCGTGACGATGTTCGACGACGGTCTTCCGTCGCACGAAGTAGTTCACGCTCTCGGCGTAATTCCTGTTCCAGCATCTGTACCCTCTGCCGTCCCAACAGGAAGTCTTGCTCATCTCGAGATCGATACGGGCTGCGCATACGAAGGCCGCTTCGACTTCGTGAGCGATCCTCTCGAGTAGGTGTCTCTAGTCTGCGCCGACTAGAGTCTCGATTTGAGCGTTCTCTGCGTCCTGCTGGCTCGTCCATGATCTAAAACACTCGCAGAAAAAGAAGGTATGTTAATACCAATGACTAAAAATATGGTGAATAACACCACATTATTCGGTTTAATTTAAAGATGAAAAATGTGTCATATCTCGGAAACGGTGCGTCCTACGCCAAAAATAAGCAAATTTTCGTACCCCTTTTAGAAACCCCTACAGGGTAATATTCTCGATCATTTCAGACACTTATGAAACCCACACACACACACACACACATAATAAAAAAAATTGGCGTAAAAATAAAATAAACCGTTACAAAATACTGTAGGTCGCATTACAAAACAGTAGAACCACTATCCAAGTCTTAGACTACGTTTAGAGCTGCCATTTAGATTTAAACATTGTTTATCTGTAAACAATTGTTCCACGCATGTTCATTATTTTCGTAATACGACCGCTATGCTTTAAATTATCACTGATTTCAGTACCATCACTAGTATTAAGTAACTACATATGAACCAAATGTAACATTATAATAATTAGCAAAGATTATTAAAAACCTTGGGCGTGTACTTACGTTTTAAGTTTGGTTAGCGTGTCACTTCTGATATATAAAACAACTGAATCTAAGGATTGAAATTAGACTTTCAGGATGCCTAGGTGAAGTACTGAAGAAAATCCAGGTAAAGGAAACACAACTTTATTCTTCCACTCAACCTTCTTCTCCAATTCCTCCAGCCAGAATGTTCAACCGACCTTTTCCCACTTCCCAAGTCTTGATAATTTGCGCGGTAAAATCAAGTTCTGTGATTGGTTAACGATTTAATGTCGTCAACCAATCAGAAGCATCCAACGACCAAAAGACAAACTAAAGTGTTGCCAGTACAAAATATTCGAATCAAATAGTTACTGGCCTGGAAACTAGTCTTTTTGCATTTAAATTTAATGAAATAAAAATGTAAATTAGCGAACCCTAACAAACAATACAAGTCTGTTTTTTTTTCCTCGCAAGTGTGTTGAAAAACGTCGTATGAAACGCGTGTGCATTAATCAATATACACTCGGCTTTCTTATCGCTCTCGCCTGCGGCTCGCGCGATAATATCGCCTCGTGCATAATGATCACTTAGCACACATGTATCATAATGTACTTACTATTATTTCTGTAAGTAGGTTTGTACAAACACTTTTACACGTCAATCATATTTTTAGGGTTCCGTAGCCAAATGGCAAAAACGGAACCCTTATATCCATCCATAAGGGTTCCGTTTCGTCATGTCTGTCTGTCTGTCTGTCCGTCCGTATGTCACAGCCACTTTTTTTTCCGAAACTATAAGAACTGTTGAAACTTGGTAAGTAGATGTATTCTGTAAACCGCATTAAGATTTTCACAAAAAAATAGAAAAAAAACAATAAATTATGGGGGTTCCCCATACTTAGAACTGAAACTCAATTTTTTTTTCCATCAAACCCATACGTGTGGGGTATCTATGGATAGGTCTTCAAAAATGATATTGAGGTTTCTAATATATTTTTTTTGTAAACTTGCGCGAGAGACATTTCCAAAGTGGTAAAATATGTAACTTCTAAAATAAGAAAATGATAAAACTAAAAAAAATATATGATGTATGTACATTATCATGTAAACTTCCACCGAAAATTGGTTTGAACGAGATCTAGTAGTAAGTAGCTCGCCGGTGAAAATTTAAAAACATATGATGGTACGGAACCCTCGGTGCGCGAGTCCGACTCGCTCTTACCCGGTTTTTTTAAACTAGATGAGGTGGGCGTTTCCTATCTGAGTACTCTGGGAAGGCCGAAACAAACTCAGAGGTCACATTCTCATAATCTTGGTCAGATAATGTGAAGACCATGTAGATTGGTGTCTGAAATGGTCTTTTGAGGAAAGAACCACACACCTGACCTGAGTGGACCTGCACAGTATTGGCTGGGCAATCGTGCAGCTCAACTCAGATTTTAAAGTTTATCTCGATTAGGTCATCACATTAATTGGAACCCTGTATTTTGATTCCTACATTACGTTTTTCAAACATACAAAATTAAACTTAATTTGTGATTATTTGGTAACAATATCATAAGGTTACAATACGACTGACGTAAACTTGGCGGGCCTGAACTTTGCGCAAAAGGCTGCGCGCTGCGCAGTAAGATTTTTTAGCAAGCAAATGGTGACCTTACTAAATACTTTCATTTACATTAACATTTAACTTCTTCAATTATTAAGAATTTTAAACGCAAATAGCACCTGCGTTGATCTTCATTTCCTTTGGATCTACCATCCTTGTAATTAAATAATTATATCAAAATCCAAACGTTCTGATGATCAAAAAACCTTATGGAATGTTCTCCAATGTTCAAAACAACAAAACCGGTGAGGACGAAAAATCTGAAATTCTCACCGACTTTACTATGATAGGAAACTTTAATGTAAGCAAAAAAGCACTGAAAAATGTTAGAATTTTGCCTATAATTTTTCGGTAAGCAAACCGTTCGAAATATTTTTGCTCTAACAATTTTTGTAGGCGTCCACAGTTTTTTTTAATCCCTTGTTTTTACATACTTTTGATACGTCTATCCATCGTTGTAAAGTATTTAATGGGTAGCCAGTTTTTAAAACAAGAATAAAATAGCTGTGTAGTGAAAACTATTAAGCACTTATTTTACTTGCGGAGGAAGTATAAATCGATGGAAGTCGCTAGTCGCTACGCGAACGATTTTTCCGTTTTTCTATCCAATCTCATTTATCAAAGATGCGATACACCTGTTACAGAAAAGTATCACAATATCTTTTCAATTCCCCCACATTTCTAATTAATGTTCTCCATCCAAAGTATGTTTAGCTTATCTAAATAGTGTAGGTATATATACCTATACAAAGCGATACGCCTTTTAGTCTTCCAAAGTTCACCTCATATCCTGCCTAATTGTAAGGCACTTTCAATCAAACTACAAAAACCTGGGTTCTCAAGTCCTCAAGCATGTCTCTGTACTTACAATAATTTAAGATGGTCTTCAAACAAAATAATGCGGAAACACACCGCGGGATACCGGATGGCGGATTTCTTTGCTCCTTTGCGACGTATTGTCCGGGTGCACAAAGAGTCAAAGATACTCAATATAACAATACACAAGTAGTTGTATCTGTTCTGAAATTTATTTGAGACGTCCACAGAGATAAGAGGTAACGATCATTATCGTGTTTTGTCGCTTCTGGAGTAATCTGGAGTGCTGGCGACGACTCTTGTTTTGGTTTTACCTGTTATCTGGGTTATATTTACTTGCTCTTTGTCGATATTGAACATACTACTAGTGCTTTTTTTTTGTTAAACTGGGGTACCTATAATCTTGGATTGCGAGAGGACTCGCGGTCCGGTCACTCAAATGATGTGACTGGCAGGCAGGAACGCTGACACCTGTGATACAGAACATGTCCTAATTTGGGTGACAGGAGTTCCACAAAATCGAGCATGTTCTTAGCCTAATAACTAAAAGGATCTAAGTTATTTAAGATGTTAACCTTTTTCTCTCCTTATGTATGAAAATCCTAACTAATCCTAACTGTCCTATGTTCTATGTATGGGTTTGGTTTCCGCACTTAGTCATTGCGTAGCTAGGATGCTAGTAGATGTACAGTACAGAATTGTCTATTTCTGATAGTGATAAAGACAGCCTAGCAATACATACGATATTCATTCAGGACGATAACGCCAGTCAACATTTCCATTACCTTTTCTCATAATAATATATTAAAGGCCAACTATACATCCAGATGCGATCGGACATTAAAATAATATTATTTTGCACGTCTTAGTTTAGCCAATATCATCATCATCATCTGCCTAGCCTTTTCCCAACTATGTTGGGGTCGGCTTCCAGTCTAACCGGATGCAGCTGAATACCAGTATTTTTACATGGAGCGACTGCCTATCTGACCTCCACAACCCAGTTACTGGGTAATACTATACCCCTTGGTAAGACTGGTTGTCAGACTTTCGGGCTTCTGACTACCCGTAACGACTGTCAAAGATCCCCGAATGACAGCCGGGACCAACGGCTTAACGTGCTTTCCGAGACACGAAGGAGTCACGGTATGTAAAGATGGTCACCCACCCACAGACCAACCGCGGCAAGCGTAGCTTAACCTGATCAATCGATCTGTGCGGCTGTTGTTGCGTCTTAGTTTAGCCAATATCTTAATAGAAAAACTTTTTTATTTATTACAATTGACCTTCCTGTATATCATCCAATTCATAACACGATATCGAACGAGGGTCCTATTATCCATGACATGTAATCGTATTAGTTTCCTCCAGAAATGGTGAAGGAGGGTACCTTTACCATCTAGGAGTCATTAAATAATGGTCCATCTTCACTAATGGGTTTAGCTAAATGTCGTTAACTCTGTCTGACAAGGAATGTAAGTTAGATAATTATTATGTTAGAGCTAGAGCTGTCAGTTAATCTGGATAGTCAGATATCTAGCCATGTGACATACCTACCCAGTGTAGATCTATCAATGATGAATGCTTTCAGGAACTGTATCGTTTTTGGATATTCAATAGGTCAGCGGGGTGATTGCGTAAAACACTATCAGTAGCATCAATTTGACAGTAAATACAACAACATTCATTGCGATATTTACGTTATTGAGCAGACAATTTTTTAGAACATAGGAAGCAAACTTCTCCGGACTTAAAGAATAGCACCACCCATCGAAATGTAAAAAACTCATATAACTATGGCACCACTTACCTACTTCCAGTGGGTGTCGTAAAAGGCAACTAGGGGACGTCCCAGAGAATGGGCAGCAGCGTTTTCTATGCATTTTACTACTATACTGCGATCGCCAATCCGCCTGCCAAGCGTGGCGATTATAGCAACCCCCAAGAATTACAAGCACAAAAAACACTTGGCCCCTAGTGCCCGGCGGCCCGCCTATCCTTGGCTACGGTAGCAGCTAAGGCTACGGTGAGGCAAGGGGTGCTAAGGAGTCCCCCAATGGTAACCTAATTGAGTAACACAATTTCAATTACAATCTGAATCATTTTGAAAGATATTGAAATAAAGAAAAGAAAGCATGAAAATACATCTATTTGCGGCAAACATGAAAGGACACAAAATAAAAAAACAATGGCACTCCGGGAGTGCCGACAGAAGAGAAAACAAAACACAAACAGAATACTTTGCCATCACTCACTCATATCATATCGGATATCATTAAAACCGAGTACATCCCGAGGACAGCCAAACACATCCGAAGCGGGTATTTTTAAATCTTCTTATAAACAAAACACGCGCGGTGTCGCTTACGGTAACAGTGTCGCGAGTTCAATGGTTTTTCCCATCTCAAAAAATGCCTTAGAGAAGTCTTCACTTCAAAAATCTATAACGCAATGAATATGAATGTTGTAAAATGTCAAAATGAAAGCCTACTACTGCGTTACCCCGCTGGCTACGAGACAAGGGCTAGTCTCTTTATCTGTAGAACATTTTTATTGTTAGAAGTGGACCTACTCATTCTCCATTCATAAACCATTGCTAAAAGTCTTGCTGACGGTGAATACACATCTAGTCCAGCGGTGCTATTCTGTAAAAATCTCACCGTGAAAAGTTAGGTGAAGTGAGCGTGGAGTGAGCTGTCAATAGTGTCAATTCCTAGCAAAAACAAACTCACTTCACCTAAGTTTTCATGGTGAGATTTTTACAGAATCGACCGGCTGTACTTAGTACGGTTACAGACATACAGTAAAGCAAGCAAACAGCTGTGGATGCCTTTAAAATGTATATCGGACTAACTTCTGCCCGCGACATCATACATACATACATACATAATCAGCCTATAATGTTCCCACTGCCTCCTCTCGATGAGAGGGAGTGGGCCGTAATCCACCACGCGGGCCCAGTGCGGATTGGCAGATGTCACATGTCTTCGAATTTTGGTTCTAGGACATGCCGGTTTCCTCACGATGTTTTCCTTCACCGTTTTGAGAGCAGTAGTGATGAAATAATTTACACAAAGTAAAGCGCCTGTCTGGGTTCGAACCTACGACCTATAAACCCGCGACATCGTTCGCGTAAAATTTCTTGGCAATACTGCAGCTTCCCATTAGTGAAAGAATTTTTGGAAACGAATCAGCAGTTTCGAAGATTACCACCTACATCACAAAAATCACAAAATTAAATCTCAATTTTTTTCTCTTTCAAATATTAGCAGGTATAGAATTTAAAGGTCAAACAACCCCGTAGCGTAACTAGTCCAGTTATAAATAAACGTCAAAAGAAAAATGGGGTTTGCACCAGACAATATCGCAAACTGGACATAAAATAATAGCCTGTGGGACGTCCATAAATTACCATTTCACTGGAGTACCCAGTTTTGTCTCAATGGTACTTAACACTTGAATTGAATAACTTTCTTTGTTGTTGTAGTGGTGCTTTTGTGAATAGGCGGTGCTTTTTATGGCTCTTGTAGTAGTCTGGCTTGAAGGACCGTGGATTTCTTTTTGACCTCAACATAATACAATGTCAAAAACCGAGGAAGAAAGTTGTGAGAATTTTTTTTATGAATCTGCTGATCATCCCAAAACTATAGGAAGGCCTATTAAACGATGGATTCTGTGTATTAAAGATGATATTATATAATCAGCCTACTTATAGGTTTTCATAAAGAGGTATGAGGAACAGGGTGTAAAGTTCACTCATATTCTATAGAAAAGGGAGCAACCTCCGACGAGATGTATGTGTTGTTTCTGGCGGGCAACTGCTAGTTGCGCAGTAAACTCTGCTTGTGAGATGCAGGATTTTGCGTGACGTCAGTATGAGGCGTTGTTCGCATGTGGCGTCGTAGATACCGCTAAGTACTTTCTTTCTGCGAGAGGGAGTGGGCCCTAATCCACCACACGGGCCTAGTGCGGGTTGGTAGATGTCACAATATGTCTTTGAAATTTTGGTTCTAGGACATGCCGGTTTTCTCACGATGTTTTCCTTCACCGTTTTGAAAGCAGTGGTTATAAGTATAATTTCACACAAGTTATTATGATATCAAAATTTAAGCAATAAATGTATTGAGACGACAGCTGATAAAAAAAGTTTAGAAAAAGAAAGCACGATATTTTTAGCAAGATGGAGGATTTAAACCGAAGGATGATCATTAAGAATATTTATTCCTTAAAACCCCAAGATCCCCCTGCTAGTTCAAGAAGCAGCAAGACAATACACTGGCGGAACGAAAAAAGACATAAGTAGTACCACGAGTCCACGACTAGCAATACTTGCAAGAAGAGGCCCTTGATTTTGCTCCCATTTTCGACAGATGGCGACAACATTCTTGACACATCTTGTCACCAAAACTTCATAAGTTATTATATCTTTTACAGCCCGTTACTTTCGTACATATTATTAGCTCTTATTTCTAGTTTGTCCCTGAACTTACAAATATGGGGCCGTAAATCTTCAGTCACCATCTTCACAGGTCCCTTGGGACAAACCCGCTCTTGTCTTACAGATAAAGGATTTATGTGTAGGAGCTAAATATTATGCTTCACAAAATACATACGTGTATTCTTGGCTATGCGTGGGAGGGGCATGGGAGGGGCCCGTGGCTGAATAATAACAGCCGCACAGGTCGATCGATCAGGTTAAGCTACGCTTGCCGCGGTTGGTCTGTGGATTACATACCGTGACCCCTCCGTGCCTCGGAAAGCACGTTAAGCCGTTGGTCCCGGCTGTCATTCGTGGATCTTTGACAGTCGTTACGGGTAGTCAGAAGCCGGAAAGTCTGACAACCAGTCTTACCAAGGGGTATCGTATTACCCAGTAACTGGGTTGTGAAGGTCAGATAGGCAGTCGCTCCATGTAAAATACTGATATTCAGCTGCATCCGGTTAGACTGGAAGCCGACCCCAACATAGTTGGGAAAAGGCTAGGCAGATGATGATGATGATTCTTGGCTATGCGTACCTACGTCAAATCCCGTATGTTCTGCTTTCGTAAAAGATGTCTCTGAGATCTGACTACCACCCTAATTGCGTAACACACTTTCAAACACTCGGAATAATTTTGACGAATATTGCTAATCCATTGCTTCATATGTTCGAAAAATGTATCTGCTCAACAACGTAAATAACGCAATGGATGTTGTTGAACTGGCAAAATGTAAGCCATTGCTACTCTACTACTAGTGTATTTAGCCCGCAGGGTTATGTTAGGGCTATATGTACCTAGTTACTAGCTGCGCCCCGCGGTTTCACCCGCATAAGTGTCGATTCCGTGGGAATATCGGAATAAAAATTATCCTATGTCCTTTTCCGGGACTCAAACTACCTCCATACCAAATTTTATCCAAATCGGTTCAACGGTTTAAACGTGAAGAGGTAACAGACAGACACACTTTCGCATTTATATTATAAGTATGGATTTTTCCCTATCTATATCCTATGTGTTAGTCCTGGTTATAAACAATCTGTGTGCCAAATTTCATCCAAATCCGTTCCGCCGTTTGTGCATGAAGAAGTAACAAACATACAAACACACACAAACTTTCGCCTGTATAATATTAGTGTGATAGATATCTACAATCAACCGCACATCAGTACCTAATACTAATAATACGTACTTGCACTACGAAAATCGTCATTACTGCTTCGACATAAAGGCGCTGTTAATTTGTTAAACCTATTATTTGTCTACCTATGTTATTTGGTACCTACACCTATACTTACAACTAAACGCAATATGAAAGTAGGAACGGAATGGATTGCTGTCTGTGCTAAATTCTGCAATTTCTGCAGTGCCAGCGACGCGTCGTCGTCCACCTTTGAAGTTTGAAGTTATTACCCTGGTAACGTTAGTTCAAAGCTAAGTAACTACTTATTAATAAGACTCAGACATAGATCAAGTAGGTACATCAAGCTACCCGAAACTCTAAAATTTTCCCAATCAACTTAGAACCTTATTCTTTAGCGATAAAGTTGAAAATCTATTAAAGAAATTTCACACATTGTAGTAGCTTCATGTGCTGGCGTCTGTACCTACTTTATGCCTCGGCCACGAAACTAACGCCACGCTTGAGGCGTCAAGCTTCATTTCTAAGCGTCAAAAGCAAGGCCACGAACTTCAAGTATTCGCCTGTAGCGTGTACGTCGGTGGGGGGATGAATCAGTTCAGTACAGAAAAAGGTTACATGGTCTGTGAGTACCTACAGAGTGAGCACGCGTCGACATTACAAGTGAAAATGTCGCTGTCAAATTTTCTCAAACAATTGTTTTCTCGTGCTAATTCGCTCGTAGCGAATTCCGCTGCTGCTTGCAGCGCTACTTCGTGGCCTTGTAGATAACAGTCATACATTTGTTTTTGACGCTCGACGCTGACGCTTGCAGCGCAAAGCGAATTCGCTTGGAGCGTCGCATTTCGTGGCCCTCGGGTTATGGTTCATAGATAGAGCTCACAGAGTACAGATAAGTAGGTATACGCATTTCTAACGAAATAGAACCTAAGAATATTCATTCTTCATATTATTTCTGCCTCGTTTGGTCCAGTGGACGCAAGCGCTAAACTGCTGAGCATAAGGTCCTGGGTCGGACAAAAGTTTATTAGGTTTTTCCGTTTGCCGAGTCTGAATTTTTGCACGTTTGATGGCAATGGCGAGTCCATTACATGGGACCCTATTACATAATATGGAACTTGGCGAAATATGGGTGTACCGTGTGTAAATTGATCCCTATACACCTCTGCCTAAACCTTCGGGGAATAAAGGACGTGCTGTTGTGTAGGTAGGTAGGTACCTACATTTTGTCCATCACTTATGTTTCAAATTAATATTAAGCATAATCAGCCTATAATGTTCCCAATGCTGGGACACAGGCCTCCTCTCTGTGAGGGGGAAATTAATATTATTATAAGTTAAAATATATCAACTTTATATTTATTTATTTATTTTAACTTTTCGCACAAAAAAAGGTACAAAGGCGGACTTAATGCCTTAGGCATTCTCTACCAGTCAACCACGAGTGGTGAAGAGATTGGATGGCAGGTGCTTTGGTTGAGAAGAACAATGATAAAAATTGAAAAAGCTAATAAAACTAGGTACTTACACAAATACATAAATAGGTTATATACACATACATACTATTTAATATAATATATACTTAATTATATAATAATATATATTATATACATATTAATGTTTATTAAGTTGATTTTAGAGTGATTAGTACTGTTGAAAAACTTAAAAAAATGTTTGAAGTTGTAGCGTAAACTGAACTTTATTGTGTAGGATTTAAAGTTGTTTTTCCATAAACTCATATTTGATAACATTTTTGGTAAATAAATCGCGAATGCAAATTATGTATGTATACATACATACTTACATAATTATAATACTTATAATTATAGTCATATCTATTCTTTATATTTAAAGTCTTTGATACTACATAAACTCACGCCTTCCTCCCATAGGGGTAGGCAGAAACTACAGAATGCCACCTGCTACGATCCTTAGGCTCAAGCCGCTCAAGGCTCAACACACACCAAAAGAGCGGCGAAGCGGATCGCAGTTTCAGTGTCATATGAATTTTAACTTTATTTTCATTACTATAATACTTATTATCGCATGAGGGTTGAGCCCAACTCACACCAAAAGAGCGGCGAAGGGCGGCGAAGCGCCCTGTAGAGAAGGTGCGCGGATTCCAGCGACTGTCCGAGAAGCCGCTGGAATGCTCGAGAAGTCGCGGGAATCCGCGCGCCTTCTCTTCTTCTTTCATGTGTTTATCGCTGTAATGCCTTGATTTGATATTGTATAGGCAGTCGTACATTTGCACCAAAATAAATAAACTTTTCTTCATCCATTTCCATCACTTTTGTATTCGTTGCACTGCAAGGAATGAATGCGAATGCTAGCGCGCAACAGACGCGCGCGGGGAGCGGGCGCGAGGGGCGGGATATTGCCAGCGGCCGCTCGCGACTGCTCGAGCATTCTCGGGACTTCCCGCGCCTTCTCGCGCAGTCGCACGGCTAATTCGCTGGAATTCCAGCGGCGCCGCTGGCATCCGCGCGACTCGTTCGATTTCTCATGCGATAATAAGTATTATAGTAATGAAAATAAAGTTAAAATTCATATGACACTGAAACTGCGATCCGCTTCGCCGCGCTTCGACGCTCTTTTGGTGTGTGTTGAGCCTTACAACCTCCTTTTGCCGCATTTACGTTTACATCAGAAGGACAATTCTCGTAATTTAAAACGTTCAAAATCTAGTCGCAGTCTCATCTCGGCGACAAACAAATGTCAAAAATGTAGGGAAATTAGGCATTTTTGACGGATTGAGACAGAACTGTGAACGTTCTTAAAAGTACGAGAATTGATTGCCCTTCTGGTCATAGACTACGTACCTGACCTTTCTCTCTGAAGTGTTCTTTTTATAGTATTAAGGAATTCATGGAACATAAAAATTGAAATTTGTATATTTATTAGAATTTTGTATACCTATTTATTAGAATTTTAACAATAGAAATTAGTAAATTGAATAGTGAATAATTGCATGATAATAGTTGATAATAATAATAGTAAAATAATAAATTGTATGTAAACTTAATAAAATTTGCACGCTTGCTTGCAGGCAGAATACAATCACACTTAGGTTATAAGATCTTACCTTTACCAAAACAATGTATTTCTAGCAAATAAACGTTTGATTTGATTTGATTTCTGAAGAACATCACCAATAAGGTCACTATATATTATGTCCTCCTAGGGCGTTCCCTCCCGGCTTTTCCACTCACATCTGTCTTGTACATATACAACGTGTAACATAATTAACGCAAGACCTCATAAACCCCAATTAGAATACCTATTGAGTTAAAAGCATATTGCAATGACCAAAACTTATTTTTTTTAAAGCTAACTATTATTATTAAGAAAATCGTGTTGACTCTAGCATTACGCATTTAAAATTGAGTCTTATTGCCTTGTAATAAGATTTAATTTTCTTTGGCTCAATCCGTGGTCAGTATAGCAAAATACATAATTTTTGAAAAAAAATACCTATTCAAAAGTTACTGAAATCGATTCAGTTGTCAACTATGAACAAGCTATTTCCAGGACTTGCGTTTATTCTGTTAATTTTGTATATGTATTATTTATAACCAATGATCGGAGTAGGTAGATTGATTTTTGGTACTTGTATCATAAATGCCACAGAAAGATTAACATGGATAAGCCATTTTCCCGGAAACTAATTCCGGTATTTCCGGATCCAACTAAGTATTGTTAATGTTGGTAGTGATTATTATTACTACTCAATTCAAAATTTAAAGGAAGGTATCAAAACTAAATTAATTTATTATTTATCTGTTTTCACGTAACGTTTCAATCCCGAAATTCCGGAGGAATGTCCATATTATTAATATACAAGGTGTAACAGGATAAACGCCACTCCTGAAAGCTCTTTGTTCATAATTGACTACTTACTGAATCGATTTCAGTAACTTTTCATAAGGATATTTTTTTTTAAATTATTTTGTTTTGCCGTAATGCCAGCCGATTGAGCCAAAGAAAATTAAATCTTATTTCAAAGCAATAATACTCAATTTTAAATACATACAGTAATGTTAGGGTCAACACGACTTTCTTAATAACAGCTTTTAAAAAAAAAGCTTTGGTCATTGTATTACGCTTTTAATTTTTGTATTACGCTCATCAATCAATCATTGTATTACGCTCTAATTGGGGTGTATGAGGTCTATCGTTATTATGTTACATATTGTATACGTTCCGGATCAATGATCCCAATTCAATCTACCTACTCCGATCACTGTATAAAACCCTGCCAAGATGTTATTAACTTTCATAAACAAACCGAATTCAAATACACCTCACAGAGACAGAAATCACAAAATTATCCATTCTAATTTCACTCACACCGCGGTTAATGCACACAAAACAGACAGACATTACCATCGTGTATATTCTACTTTATCTGAGCTTGTCACTAAATATCCTTAAGTATACGAACACATTTTCAGTTCGTGAATAGTTTACGTGAAGCTTAAAGCACTTTGCGAATGTTATAGTTACTGTTCGGCCTGTAATTCTTCGAGTTGGGCCATGAAATACGCGTGTACTGTGTATGCCTAGCCTTTTTCTAAATACGTTGCGGTCGGCTTCCAGTCTAACCGGATGCAGCTGAGTACCAGTATTTTACATGGAGCGACTGCCTATCTGACCTCCGCAACCCAATTACTAGATAAAACGATACCTCATGGTAAGACTGGTTGTCAGACTTTCGGGCTTGTGACAACGAGTAACGACTGTCAAATATCTACAACTAATGACACTCGGGACAAGTAAGTTAGTGTACGTCTGTACCTACTGTGTATAGTACGAAATGAAGAAGATGAAGACAACGTCATCATCATAGGTCTTTTTAGGGTTCCGTACCCAAAGAGTAACAACGGGACCCTATTACTAAGACTCCACTGTCCATCTGTCACCAGGCTGTATCTCATCAACCGTGATAGCTAGACAGTTGAAATTTTCAAAGATGATGTACCTATTTCTGTTGCCGCTATAACTAAAAACAGAATAAAATAAATATTTAAGGGGGCCTCCCATACAACAAACACACAGTTTTTTTCGGCGTTTTGCCTTGTGGTACGGAACCCTTCGTGTGCGAGTCCGACTCGCACTTGGCCAGTCTTTTACCTACACGATGCGATTTAATTGCTTGTGACATACCATAAGTTGAAGTAATAAAAAAAGCACGGTCTAAACATTGTTTAGACGATGCAAGTCATTTGTTGCTACAATTTTATTGTATACAGCGGGATAATTGCTTAGCACACTAACAGTAGGAATAGCTTTCATTTTGACAGTTCAACAACATTCATTGCGTTATTCACGTTGTTGAACAGACAAATTTTTTGAACATATAAAGCAATGGTTTAGCAATATCCTTCAAAATGATTCACATTGTAATTGGTTGATTGATTGACAGTTCTCAATTAGGGTGCTGGCAAGAAACTTGTATTGTGTAAATGAGGTTTAATGATTCAATTTCATGATAGACAATTGATAAGAAAGTTATACTAATTGACTTGATATGATAAATACTTAGTCATTTATTATTAGCTTAGAGAGCTTTTAAAAAAGTAATTAAAACAGCCTGTCTTATTAGTAAAAATCTCACCCTGAAAACTTAGGTTAAGTGAACTGTCATTCCACCTGATGAGATGATATTGATGGACACTATTGGCAGTTCACTACAAGCTCAATTCACCTAAGTTTTCACGGTGAGATTTTTTAATAGATCGGATGAATAGATCTTTTGCCCAGGAGTGGGACAATAATAATAATAATTTATTTCAGACATAATTCTAGTCCATAGTTTCAAATTCATACTCATACATTAAAATTACTAATAAAATATAATATTGAATTCAAAACAGGTAAAAACCCAAAACAAAATAGTGATCAATTAAAAATAATAAGTTAATTAAAAAAAAAAAATAATACAATTATAAAATGCCAGAATCGAATAAAAATAAATAAAATCTCAAATATAAAATTGTCAAATTGTAAAAATGTCAAAATATTAAGAATAAAAAATGATACAAAATGCAAACCTAAGCAACAATATAGACTAATCGAAAAAAAAAAAGATCGGATGTACTATTCGCCGATGAGCGTCACTGAGCAACTCCTGATGACTATGGGTATTTTTATTCCTTTTACGCAGAATCCCAAACAAACCTCTGTAACTAATGGCAAGTTAATTTCGCAGTAAGCAACAATGTCTGCTACGTCATTTGTAAACGTCATGCAGTCTTGAATGAAATAAGCAGGATCTTATGCGTAACGTTTACGGAAAACCACAATTTGTAATGATACGGCTTTACTAGTAGGTAGTATGACAGAATTTCATTCATTTAACTAAAATCATTGTTGATTATCTGCCTAGCCTTTTTCCAGCTAAGTAGGAGTCTGCTTCTAGTCTAACCTGATGCAGCTGACTACCAGTATTTTACATAGAGCGACTACTGCCGGAGGTCAGACCGATACCTTCACAACCCGGTAACTGGATAACACGCTATCCCTTGGTAAGACTGGTTTTCAGACTTTTGGCCTTCTGACCCTACCCGTAACGACTGTCAAAGTCTACGAATGACAGCCGGAACCAGAGTGCTTTCGGGTGACAGTCCGATTCAAACTTTATGGCAGCTCAGTACATACATGAGGCGAGTCGCTGCGTAACAACAAATTCACGTGTCAGCGGGGGTAAGGGGTGAGGTACTGCGCAGCTACTCGCTGCACACTTCGGAGTCGCCATAAAGCTTGACGCAAACACTATAATACCTACGAATAAGAATTGCCATTGGCAATGTTTTTTGTTTTCCGTAATAGCTCCACTTCGGAAACGTACCGATTTTATAAATGGCATTTCCAGACCCCATGATACAACAAATCATGACCTACATGTAGGTATTGCTTTTATTGTGATTACTTCTTTGAGAAAGTAACCAATAAAAAGACAGAATTATTTTAGAGAGCTCACCCATATGGGTAGTAGTGCGTGTAGATTTTTGTCTTAATTTTAATAGTAATTGCTTAAACTAATCTGTGTTGTCTTTGATCGTCATCGTCGTCGGTACAATGTTTACAACATTGTCATAGGACAATGTTCCTTCGACTGTGAACTACACAGTTTGTTTTCGTTTGGCAATCACCTAGTATACGTAAGCACTACTAATGTGATGAAATGATGTTTGTTTCTGTAAGTAGATCTTATAAGATACTTTTACATTGTTAATTTTTTGGTCAATTGTCAAGTCTATGTACGAGTATGATGCATCCTTTGAAGACTTGTGATGCACGCTCCCCGCTCCATCCACGAGCGAACATAGAATCTTCTAGCCTCCGCTAACTTTCTGGCCCCACTTCTGCCACCACCATACAAATCTCTTTGGGAGTTTCTGTTAATTTGTGCGCAGTATGCGCCACCTATTGTGTATTATGTAGAATTATAATTTATATATACCTACACGTAGAATTGTATATTAAAGGTTGAGATATGCTTCCAATAAACAAACATTTAGAATTAAGCTTTTCATTAACCTACATTACACCTTCGATATTATACTTAAGTACCTCATTATCTGCCTAGCCTTTTCCCAACTATGGTTGTTGCTTCCAGTCTAACCGCATGCAGCTGAAAACCAGTATTTTACATGGAGCGACTACCTACCTATCTGACTTCCACAACCCAATTACTAGGTATACGATACCTTTTTTAAGACTGATTGTCAGACTTTCGGGCTTCTGACAACCCTTAACGACTGTCAAAGATCTACGAATGACAGCCGGGACCAACGTCTTAATATGTCTTTACGCCTCCGACAGTATGTTAGGTATTCATACTAATATTACAAATGTGAAACTGTGTCTGTCTGTCTGTTACCTCTTCACGCTTAAACTGCTGAACCGATTTAGATGAAATTTAGTATAGAGATAGATTGAGTCCTGAAAAAGGACAGGATACTTTTTATCTCGATATTGCCTCGGGATCGACACTTATGCAGGTGAAACCGCGGGGCGCTGCTACTAGGTACTTATTATAAATGCGAAAGTGTGAAGTGAAGTGTGAAGAGGTAACAGACAGACACACTTTCGCATTCATAATATTGCTATGGATTTACTAAGTCGGTAAATGGTAAGTAGTAACGCATAGATCTGCGGTAACGGTCCTCAGGCCTTTTTGGTTCAGATAAAAATGAATGAACGAATTCCTTGCGTAGGTTCATGATAGATCACCATTACACAATACACCCAACAATTTCAATCGAGTGAATTATGAAGGGAAACTTCTAAGAAATTCCCGCCTGACCTCCCGTCAAGGAATTCTGGAATTTGTGAATGAAGGGTGCGAAACCAAGATGGCCGACGGCGACGGGCAGGTAAATACTTTTACAATAGTACGAATTTCATAGCATCGCGCAATGAGTTTTTTTTTTAATATCGCACTTTGAATCAGTGATCCGAATATTTTGCCGGCAAAAAGAAAATAATAATGTATTTGCGTCTAAGCTATGCCATGAGGTCGATAGCGAAACCAATTTTTTAATTTGGAGAAGAAAGAAACGAATTTTTGAATTTGGAGAAAAAATAAAGAATAAGAAGGATATGCCTTTGTCTATGAAAAAGAGACTTAATTTCCTATAATTGAATATTATGATAATTTTATCTGAGAAATGTAGGTACGAGTATATCATGAAAGGTATCATGTGGATACCTAGTGTGTATACAGGGTTATTGGTAAAACATTAACAACCTCTTAAGTGGTTATTGTACTCATTAAAAACAACTTTTACTATGGGACAAAACCTGAAATCGCGAAAAAAAAATCAGCTGTTCCCTACATTTATGTTCGTATAACTCGTCAAAATGTAAGCTGATTTTTTTTTTCGCGATTTAGGTTTCGCCTTAAGAGGTGGTCAATATTTTACCAATAACACCAACCCCTGCCCTTGCCCCTGCCCGTTTTAACCCTGTATATTCTAGCTTGCTATATTTTACTAATTTGCCTTAGTTGCCTTGAAACCTCTGTTGCATCACAGATTTGGTCTGAGCACGGAAGTTAATCCTTAAAAATGCGTGGCAACTCATAAAAAGTACGACAAAATGACAGTGACATTCCAGGTACCTACCTTCCTATTCAACACTTCATTTTAAATGTATCATAGCGAATCTAGGTACTTTATTCTAAATGTGAAAATAAGTAGTTACTTAAAGAGGTTATATTCACGAAATCACGACAATGATTAATGAACCACTCTGTTACAATAATTTCGTTTTCGTAGATGGTTTTGTGACTGAAATACATATTAGTAATACCTAACGCAATATAATAATGTTTCCTCTGGGTGATAATTCTATGCCATAGAACAAATTGTTTATAATTCATTTCTAGAAATCTGGCTATGTTCTCTACTAAATTCATATTTATTACTTATTTAGGGCGTGTAATTACCAAAACCAGACGAATGTTTTGCTCAAATAAATATCTAGCTTTGTAGACTTTGTATAATATTAGCAATTAAATAAGGAACATTCCCATAGAAAAAACAAATAAGAAAGTCAACTCGAGCCCCGAGTGAGCGGTAATAGCCTAAACACGTAGGGCTGTCACTTATAGTTTATTCAATCATCAAAAATGCATTGTCAATCTCTATGTATACAAACCAATTTTCCCCTGTAGGTCATCAGGGATCTTTAATACAAAGTTTTTTTAATTATTTTTGACATAGACCAGGAGCTGACTACATTTTTTTCATTACCTAGGTAAGTCATGTTATCTGTTTAGTTATTCGAAAAATTACGATCGAAATATGATTAATGTATTTATTCAAATAAAATAAAATGATTAGGAAATTGTTAAAGGAGGTAGGTAGGTACTCGTACAAATTATTACGAGCAGCAGGGCAGCGGCGGAGCGTGCTTGGGCGCGGGCGGTATTTCGTACGGCGTGGTAGCCACGACTGGCGACTGGCGCACCTTTAGCAGCGATAAATTTTGTCAGTGTGTGCGTGCGACGACGCATACGTACGAGCGCGCTCACGTACAAATCGTGTTCGGTGCTTATGTATGAAGATATCCTACTCTTTTGTATTTACTCTGACATTACTAATTACTGAGGGGCCCGTGGCTAAATAATAACAGCCGCACAGGTCGATCGCTACGCTTGTCGCGGTTGGTCTGCGGATGGGTGACCATCTTTACATATCGTGACCCCTCCGTGCATCGGAAAGCACGTTAGGCCGTTGGTCCCGGTTGTCATTCGTGGATCTTTGACAGTCAGAAGCCCGAAACTCTGACAACTAGTCTTACCAAGGAGTATTGTACCTACCTATTACCCATAAACTGGGTTGTGGAGGTCAGATAGGCAGTCGCTCCATGTTAAACACTGGTATTCAGCTGCATCTGGTTAGACTGGAAGCCGACCCCAACATAGTTGGAAAAAAGGCAGGCAAATGATGACTAATTACTGAGTTTGTTACCACAACACAAATCATAATGAAACAGTTATTGTTATTACCTACAAATCAAAAGAAGATACTGAAGATAGGCTACTTGCTGTACCTAAATCTAAATTTCAATGGGAAATCAACAAATAACGTTTTATGAAAGTATATTTTATATTGAGCAGTGTTATTTTATGTAATTACCTATAACTCGATGTAACATTAAATTTTAACTCGTTAGTGTACATAGTCTAGTAGTCGCTATAAGTGTGAAATGCTATTCACCCGTAAGCCTAATTATCTATTTCAATTTACATAATTCGCGACCACGAAGCGGTACAGTAATTCGGGTAGCCTTGACAAGTTCATTTACTTACAGCAGCGGCCGACCGATGACAGTATTAATGAGATAATTTTATTTTACCATTTGCCTCTACAAAGGGGTGAAGTTTTATAGCAGCACCCACGGAACTCATAATAGCGAGATAAAGTGGAAAACTTTAACGATTACTTCGTTTTAATGGCGAATACCTACTCTCTAATACTGTAGACACGTTTCTCTAGTTAGAACGATGTAAAAACAAAAGTATGAAGTGTTAAAGGTGCACGCAGAAAAAATGAGGTACCTATCAGCTGCTTGCACGATGTTGCACCCGGTGCGTGTCGTAAGATCTGACCATAATGCAAAACAGACTCCCTTATACATAAAGCTTACACACTCCATAATTCTAGCTAATTGATTTTACATGTAGCACTATTTTAAGGACAACATTTCTGTCTACATTATACGTAGATATCTACATATTTGACTAAGTCCACGCGTAAATAGAAACGGCAGCCAAAGGACTTTAATTGTGTAGATATTGTAAATAATAAAACATAATTTATTTCACAAAACAAGGTCTTCAGTTTTATTAATAGCCTTTAAAATCAGCCTTTTATACGAATAAAATTGTATATTTATTATGAATTTGAAATTAATAAACCCTATCTACATTATTATAACTAGGTTATTAATGTAAACTTGATTTGATAGTTTGATACTTTACTCAGTAGCTCCTTATAAGGCAACAATACACATTAGAGAACCAATAATTGCGTTTCAAGTAGAAGAACCCGAGGGTTGCCTTTTTTTGTGAAACAATTTTGAGTGGGTGAAGGAGCTCTTTGTTTACACACTTGAAAGATAAGAGCCATTTTCTAAGAGGGACGATTCGTTTGTGATTGAAGTGGTATTCTGTGTTGATTTGTCACTTGCGGATAGAAAAATATTTTTACAGTCTTTTATTAGATTTTGTTTAACGAGACAACCTTTTCCGTTTACGGGGTGAGCTATAGTTAAAAAGTTGATATTATGTTTGCTACTTACTTCATACTTTATTCATAAATCGTAATGTGCCGCTATAAAAATAAATCAGCAGGGGGATATAGTTAAAGTACACTATATCTATAACAAAAGATGGTCTACTATATAGGTAAATAAGATCAGTAACGAAGTGACAAAAACCGATAACAAAGCACTCTTTTCGTGAACAATGAAGACGAGAGATGGAAGAGAGGTTTCCGCAAATGAACAAGGCCCAACCACTTGCAGGAAAAAACACAAAAAGCTACTAAACTTCAAAAACTCTGCTCAATTCATAGAGGTTTTATGCATCATACCACACAGCTGTTTTTGTTTTTCAACCCCACTTGTCTGGCTACACGTGCTACTGGCTTTTTTTATAGAGCCGTCACTCCTTAATGAACCGTATGCTCGGAAACGGCCGCCAGGACGCCCTAGCCAGGATATCCTGTTTAAAAAATAAAAGTGCTACCCTCACACCTTTGCAATAGCACATGAGAATAAAATAAAAGACGACTTTGACGATTATCACCAAGGAGTAAGGTTGAAAATAGAATTAAGCCCTGTAAAGGGTTTAAATACCGAGCAAAACGTCTGTAAGTATATGAGTGTGTGTGTGAGCAGCCGCTCCCAAATTGCCATCGCTTTGTGCTAACTATGCGTTTTGAAGTTATACTTGAACTTTTATTTTTCATTTGGTAGCGAAAGGCTATTATTTTTAATGAGAAGTTATTTCCTTAATGCTGGCTCCTAATGCATTTTGCATGCATTTTTGTTTGATGTTCTACACTCCACAATTTTCTAATGCGCTAAATTAAATTGATTTAGTCTAAACATGCAATAAATTAACTATAGGTAGAATAAACATAGTAAGTACCTAATTAACATTTTTAAGTGTGTTTCCAAGTCTATAAAAACAAACAGGTAAAAATCTAAAATAAGTATTACTTATAGATCTGCAAAAATATTCATAATGGGAATATTTTGTGTAATAAAATAAAACAAAGAATCCATTTTAACTTTACGCGATTGATTTTTAGTACAAAACGGAACAACCCCGACGTAATGTTCTCAAATCTAATCTCATACATCTCCCGAGACAATCTTCCCAAACACAGTCTATTCCACCTTATCCTTATTATGCTTTCGTCTGTCTAGTCAATGACGCTTTCCCGCTCGCACACTCATTCGTGCATATTCCCTTCTCTGTCCTGTCACCTCGAAGAAAACGTTCGCGTTCGGTTTTCGTTCGTTCATCATCAGTCAGTTTGCGCCGGCAGCCGAAGGAGGGAGTGTCGTATTGCGCATGCGTGATAACCTCGACGAATTGTCAAAATTCGAACGAACGTAAATAAACAAGTGAAAATTAATTTGTGCCAAAACAGTACGCTATTGTACTAAGATATTTACACAGACTTATTATTGAGAAAGTGACATTTTGTTCTGAGATATTGTGCAACGAATTTGCGAGTGAGTATTCTTTTTGTTTTTTTTCGCATGCCCGTTTGGAGCCGGCAACCGGCACTGATTTTATCCAGTAGGAATTGTATAAATTCTTACTGTTGATTATGATCTCCAAGAGTGGAGTAGGTACTGCACGGAAGATAATCGTGGGATGTTATTGTTTCATTACTTTTGTATAAAAGGAAGCCGCGTTGCGAATTTCGAAAAAGATGTCAAGTTTGTTACTAAAATTGACTGTGGTGTAGGTTAAGTACGTTCTTTTTAGATATGTAATAGGTAAATAGATAAAGATTAGATATCCCTACGCAGTAGGTTCCTCCAACGAAGCTAATTTAGTCATAAATACTAACATGTAGTTTATGTGAGGCACCAGTTCAAAGTTAGTTCGCAATCGCCACATTTCCGCCTAATTTCATTCCGTTTTAATTAATTGATGTGTGTAATTAACTCGTGTCTAATGTAAACCTACCTATTAGCTTTCCAATGTGTAGGTACATGACGCCTCTCGATCTTCATTTGTTTCCTATTTCCTCTACGAGTAATTAATACCTACCTGTGACGTTCTACAAAGGTCATTGAACTATACCTACCATAAATGAATAGGTACAACATTACGAGTTACAAATAATTAATGGTAAAGTAAAGTAAGTAGGTACAAATGCGTGCAGTTTTATTTTATTATCAGTAAGTGGTGGGAATTTTATTGCTCCGATACCCTGGCTGGCGATAAACGGAGAATATTTGGACCTTCCAAATTTAAATCTAAGGCCTCGCCCTTTTTTCAATTTCGATCTAATGGTTTTATTTTACGATTAGCCAGCTGCATCAGTACGCATCATCGGGATTTTATTATGAATCCTCTTTTTGCAAACATAAGTAGGGACTCGTGGCTAAAAATAATAACAGCCGCACGGGTCGATCGAAGGTTAAGCTATGCTTGCCGAGGTCGGTCCGTGGATGGCTGACCATTTACTACCTACATATCGAGACCCCTCCGAGCCTCTGAAAGCACGGTAAGCCGTCGGTCCCGGCTATAATTTATTGTAGATCTTTGAAAGTCGTTACTGGTAGTCAGAAGCCCGAAAGTCTGACAACCAGTCTTACCAAGGAGTATCGTATTACCCAGTAACTGAGTTGTGAAGGTCAGATTATCAGATAGGTAGTCGCGTAAAATACTGGTACCTATTCAGCTGCATCTGAAGCCTGAAGCCGATGCCAACATACCTAGGTAGTTGGGAAAAGACTAGCCACATAAAGACCTAGTAGGTACTAACCTGCGTAACTGAGTACCTATGTAGGTATGTGCCAGACGCCAGCACATGAAGCTACCCGAAACTGACAAGTTTTCCCAATCAACTTTGAACCTTATGTTGCAGCGATAAAGTTGAAAATCTACTAAAGAAATTTGACAGATTGTATTAGCTTGATGTGCTGGCGTCTGTAATGCTGTATTTTTGATTTACACCTAATTACCTACCTTACATGATTCACTTGCATGTAGTCACGTCATGTCCATCTTCAGCTAATCTTTGCCGATTCAATCGCGTGCATGACGGAAATAACGCGAAATAACTAAGTGTGACTGTGCACGGTTCACCTATCGCTTACCGGTGTAAAAATTAGTCTCATGGGCACCTGGTAACTGAATATTAACTGAGTCATTGCATGTTCTTAAAGATTTATTTGAAAATTAACGACCGTATCGCCGAGCTGCTAAATGCTGCCGTGTGCCTTTGAAATAATACCAGCCTGTTATTGTCCCACTTGGTTGGTCCGTGCCACGGTTGGTCCTTGGATGAGTGACCATCTTTACATACCAAGACCCCTCCGTCCCTCGGAAAGCACGTTATGCCATTGGTTGTCATTCTTTTAACAGAAATACCTTTAAAGAAATTCACATCAATTCATAATTTCGTCAGAAGTGCGAAAGTCTGACAACCGGGGTACTTATCGTATTAAGGCTCCTACAAACAGGCGCGACACGCGATGTAATCGCGCGCGACACAGAGGCACCGCTCGTTGCGCGACTTGCGGTGCCTTTGTGTCTCGCGCGATTTTATCGCGTGTCGCGCCTGTTTGTAGGAGCCTTTACCCAGTAACGGGGTTGTGAAGGTCAGATAGGCAGTCGCTCCATGTAAAAAACTGGTATTCATCTGATCTGCATCCGGTCAGACTGGAAGAAGAAGAAAAACATAGAAAAAGGCAAGCAGATTGATTTTGCAGGGTAAAGGCCTCTTCTCATTCAGAGAAGGCATTGATCACCACGCTTGCTCATGACGGGTTGGTGATTTCAGTCTTATACCTACCTAATAACTACAAGTCCAGGTTTCCCCGCGATGTGTTTTGCTTCACCGATGTCAGACGTGTCCAAGATAAACTTTAGAAAGTAGGTAAAATCATATTAATTGATGTCGCATTGGTATTAGGTACCTACCAACCCACAGTGGGCCCGCGTGGTGGATTACGACCCACTCCCTCTCACCGAGAGGAGGTCTATGGTCCCAGCCAGCAGTAGGAACATTGTACATAATTATGAGGCGCAAAAAACGTAAGTCTTAGAAGCAATAAAAGTATATGATCGACTACAGTAAACAAAATCAGAAAAATATGTGATATTCTTCAGGATATAAGGTAGGTAGATAGTGCGTGGTGGCTGGAGCAGTGGTGGCCCAGTGGTGAGGAGCAGTGGTGGCCCAGTGGTGACGGACACGACTTACGAGTAGTAGGTCGTAGGTTCGATCCCAGCCAGGCACTTTACTTTGTGTAAATTATTTCATCACCACTGCTCTCAAAACGGTGAAGGAAAACATCGTGAGGAAACCGGCATGTCCTAGAACCATAAATTCGAAGACATGTGACATTAACCAACCCGCACTGGGCCCGCGTGGTGGATTACGGCCCACTTCCTCTCACTGAGAGGAGGCCTGTGTCCCAGCAGTGGGAACATTATAGGCTGATTATGATTATGAGATAGTGCGTGGAAAACATAATACAACTAAGTAATTTGATACGATAGAAAAAAACATGAAGATACCTATAAAAACTTTCTTTTTAAAATAAAAACCATACTAATAGGATACATACCTACAATCATTCTAATTTTTTGTCAGATATACACTACAAGCAACATACTAAAGCAGTAGTGTTTTCATTTCCAAACAATAGATTTTTTGTTAGATAATTGCTTCATATTTTGCAATAAATTACCAGGCGCGTTGTGTCATCGTATCGCGCTTCTCTTTCTTTTCTATGCAGTCCGACAGTGACCGCGCTAAATTAGGTCATATCCCCCTAATGACGGGACCAAAAGTTTTATTTTTTTAAGTTGGTACCTACATCTGTCACGGTTAACATTTTTGAAGGGACAGATGTGAACTTCGATGCATCACGTACGGCAGACGGCACTGATTACCACGGTGCAGTAAGGGTCAGTTCACACCGAGACGCGACGCGACGCGCAGTTTTCAAGATAGACTCAAACTCAAACTCAAACTCAAATCATTTATTTCAATTAAACCTTGTACAGGCACTTTTGAATTGTCAAAATTAAATAGTCTGTCAGTTAGTCAGAAAGTTGAAGCTAGTTGCCCCATGGACGTAATATATAGAAGTAACTCTATATATTACGTCCATGTAGAAATACAATTACAGACCTTATCTACTACACAAAAAGGTACACGATTCAGTGAGCTACGCCGCGCGGCGGCGGCGCCGCGCTGCGTAGCTCGACGTAGTAGGTAGACACTGAATTGTGTACCTTTTAGTGTAGTAGATAAGGTCTGTAATTGTAGTTCTATCTTGAAAACTGCGCGTCGCGTCGCGTCTCGGTGTGAACTGACCCTAAGACCGCAGTCCCATCTAATTAGGGGCGACCGAATCGCCATTTACCGGGCAAATTGCTAGTTCAAAATTGCAAGACAGTAAAGCCAAACGGGTGAAGTAACTATAATTATTCTATACTGTCACATTTCTGTCTGGGTACGTACAGTCATCCATACATCAGTGGTAGCACTTGCACTACGATAATCAACCTTACTGCTACGACATAAAGGTGCTGTCAATGATAAATGTTACCACCGAAAATCAACCTTACTGCTAAGGCATAAAGGCGCTGTCAATGACAAATGTTACCAATGATGTGTGTGTGTGGAGCTGGACCTAAACGACGCAAGTGTGACTTCGTTTTGTCCTGGAGATATACTAAACCAGGAACGAGACGGACCGACAGACGTCTTTCCAAGTAAAGATTAAACGACGGGTGATGTGCTAAGTAGGTTGGCAAATCTGGTTTGGGCCTTCTTCAGCCAACTGTCACAGTACCTACCTAGGTGTTGGTAGGTATAGATACCTATTCTACCAAGGTAGGTGTTTTGGGTTGGGTTGTAAACTATTTGCACGCTAAAGTTGCTTATGCTTTGACCATATTGTCGAGATAAGCAAACTACACTGCTACTTCGCGCTCTCAACTCAACGTCTTGGTCTTGCTGTAGAAGTGTAGACAAAGAGAGCGCGGAATGTAGTTCGCTTTATTACGCCAATGTAGCCGTAGCATTTTGTGAATCATTGCAATTTTACGAACTGACAATGATAACAAGAACATAACGTAAAACTATTTTTAAAAACGTTCTTCATATCCCAGGAATCCGACTATCCAACTTCTACTAGGAAGCAGATCTAAGAACCGATCAATGTTTATTATAGTGCGAAGTATTAATGTGTTGTGTCTTGTTGTGTCGTGACTCGTGAGTGTCGTGACGCGGGATATGCCAGTAGGATGAATCTCTTCAGGAAATCAGTAGTGCTTTTCTGTAAAAACTGGCCAAGTGCGAGTCGGATTCACACGAAGGGAACCCTTCGTACCACAAGGCAAAAACGCCGAAAAAACACGTTTGTTGTATGGGAGCTCCCCTTAAATATTTATTTTATTCCGTTTTTAGTATTAATATTTTTTGCTATAGCGGCAACGGTAATACACTATCTGTGAAAATTTCAACTGTCTAGCTATTACGGTTCATGAGATACATACAGCCTGGTGACAGACGGACAGACAACACAGTAATGTAAATCCAGCTTTAGTTGCGTAGGTACAAAACATAGGTAGGTTCGTAGAAACTGATAGGTTTAATTTGTAGATAAAATAAAACCTAATTTTCTTCCAACCTAATTCAAAGACGTCTTCATTACAGCTAAGCAAACAGCCCTTCTCATTCCTATTCTAGACTTCTAGGTAAACAGTACCTATTTTTTTCCCTCTCGGCTCATTACATTACTGAAACCGCATTGGTTTATTGAACCGCTGCCAAAGATGGCCGAACATACTTAACCATAGTGAGGTAGAAATAGGTACGCGTAATTAGTCTGTCTCATCATTTGCCTGGCCTTTTCCCATCTATGTTGGGGTCGGCTGCCAGTCTAACCGGATGCAGCTGAATACTTGTACTTTATCATGGCTCGACTGCCTATCTGACTGACCTCTAGAACCCAGTTAGGTACACATTAATGTGTCGTGTTGTGTCGTGACTCGTGACGCGGGATATGGTACCAATCAAACGCATTTGTTTAGGACTACGCCAAATTACAATGAGTTTTGACTGACTAATACTGCGTCAGAATAAGGCGTCACGACACGACACAAGTTGACACAACACAACACAGTAATGTTAATCCGGTTTTAGTTATGTAGGTGCGTACTTTTCTTATAAATCAGTACCTACAAAAACATAGGTAAATATTACCTCATTTTCTTCCAATTTCATCTTCATTACAGCCAAGGGACCAGCCCTACTCATTCCTATTCTAGACTTCTAGGTAAGCAGTACCTCTTTGTTCCGTCTCGGCTCTTTACTGAGATCGCATTGGTTTATTGAACCGCTGCCAAAGATAGAAAACATCAGATCTGATGAGTTATTTGTTAACTATTTATTTGTTTTACATCGTAGGCCGAAAACCTGCTTATTATTTACATAGTGAGGTAGAAATAGGATCGCGTAAAGTCTGTCTCTGACACCGAAATGTCCTACCTAGAACTAAAAATTGGAAGACATGTCACATCTACCAACCCGCACTGGGCCCGCGTGGTAGATTATAGCACACTCCCTCACGAAGAGAGGAGGCTTGTGTCCCAGCTGTGAGGATATTATAGGCTGATTATGTACTGTTTATGTGTGTTATGTATTATCTGCCTAGCCCTTTCCCAAGATGTAAGGGTCGGCTTAAATGTTATAAAATGTTAGCTTCTTCTTCGAGTAAAGGCTCCTAGAAAAAGGCGCGACACGCGACGCGAATCGCGCGCGGCTCAAAAGCACCGCTCGTTGCGCGACTTGCGGTGCCTTTCTGTTGCGCGCGATTCGCGTCGCGTGTCGCGCCTGTTTGTAGGAGCCTTACTTTTGTTTTTGTCGTGAAAGCTGGCTCGTACTAAATAAGAAAAGCGCTTTCCTTCCGTAGCCAAGTTTCGAATGAAATTGGGCCCGTAAAATCTTAACGATACTCTGGCAGCGTTCTAATTGGGATCTTACGTTTACAAAATAGTTCGTTTGTGCTTATTGGTACATTTAATATGGGACTTAGGGGCCATTCAAATATTACGTAAACACTACAGGGGGGCGGGGAGGTCTTTGCTTTGCTTATTTTACATTTAATATGGGACTTAGGGGCCATTGAAATATTACGTAAACACTACAGGGGGGCGGGGAGGTCTTTGCTTTGCTTATTTTACATTTAATATGGGACTTAGGTGCCATTGAAATATTACGTAAACACTGCAGGGGGGCGGGGAGGTCTTTGCTTTGCTTATTTTTGATGACATGGGGGGTGGGGGTGTCTGGACGTTGATTACGTCACCAGAACTTATTTTTTTACTTTTTCGGATTTTCTACAAAATTTTGTCGATTTTGGTTTGAACACATAATAATAATAATAATGGCAACTGCCAACAGGCAACCCTACTTGTCTATGCTCGATAACGAAACGCATTTATAACTGCTGCTCCTGAATCAATAAAGAAACCAGAACACATTGAAAAATGCATGTACAGTCAACAGCAAAAGTAGATGATCAAAATCAGAAATTCAATACTAATTAACGGAATTCGCGTCAGAACTGTGTGGCAGAGCTGTTGCTGTTGTTGTTGTTAAGCTGTGTGCAGAGACTGTGTGGCTGTGTGGCAGAGTTCTGACGCGAACTCCGTTCATTAGTATTGAATTTCTGATTTTGATCATCTACTTTTGCTGTTGACTGTACCTACCAATGTTTACGTAAGCATTGGGTAAGGGCTCTGCTTACTTTTGCTGACAAGGGGGAGGGGGGGGGTAGTAATTGCAAAAAAATCTGCTTAACAGACGTGATTTTATATTATGTGTAGTACCTACACTTATTGAGCAAAATTTTTAACAATTAATGTTCATAATTGCAGCAGAAGTACAATGCAATTTTGAACAAATATTTTGCTCAATAACTGAGATTAAAAAGACGAGTGTTAATCGACTTTTGTTGCTGACCGTACATTTACAATAAATTCTGTACCTAAGTTATTAATTTTTATTCATTGAGGGGCCCGTGGCTAAATAATAACAGCCGCACAGGTCGATCGATCAGGTTAAGCTACGCTTGCCGCGGTTGGTCTGTGGATGGGTGACCATCTTCACATACCGAGACCCCTCCGTGCCTCGGAAAGCACGTTAAGCCGTTGGTCCCGGCTGTCATTTGTGAACCTTTGACAGTCGTTACGGGTCGTCAGAAGCCAGAAAGTCTGACAACCAGACTTACCAAGGGGTATCGTATTACCCAGTAACTGGGTTGTGGAGGTCAGATAGGCAGTCGCTCCATGTAAAATACTGGTATTCAGCTGCATCCGGTTAGACTGGAAGCCGACCCCAACATAGTTGGGAAAAGGCTAGGCAGATGATGATGATGATTTTTCATACCATTGTGTGTGCCTCGTGGCAACAATAATATCGCCAAAGTAAATATTCCACCACAAAATTAATTTCGCAACGCAACATCCTTCCTTATGAGGTAAAAACCAACCGTAGGGTGACCACACGGTAAGGTACCTAGCTACTTAATTAAAGTTTGCGCCTAACAAAACTGTTAAAAAGCAGGTAAACAAGGCTCGGTACTCGACGAGCCATCCAGATAAGCTAAACAGGGACTTCCTGTATGCTAGAGTGGCCATACCTACTAATTATGCAGGACTGTCTAACATGACTTTATTACGTTGTCAGGAATAAAAATTATGTTCGGTCCTATCATGTTTTGCTTTAGGTATTTTTATGGTTAAAGGACTCCGAAAATAATGGATGGCGTTTTATTTTTAATGCAACATACTCATCCATCATCTGCCTAGCCTTTTCCCAACTATGTTGGGGTCGGCTTCCAGTCTAACCGGATGCAGCTGAATACCAGTATTTTGCATGGAGCGACTGCCTGTCTGTCCTCCACAACCCAGTTAATGGGTAATACGATACTCCTTGGTAAGACTGGTTGTCAGACTTTCGGGCTTCTGACTACCCGTGACGACTGTCAAAGATCCAGGAATGACAGCCGGGACCAACGGCTTAACGTGCTTTCCGAGGCACGGAGGGGTCACGGTATGTTAAGATGGTCACCCATCCACAGACCAACCGCGGCAACATACTAATTTATTAAAATTAACCATAAATTAATCACTTAAATTTTAATAACTTAATGATAATGTGTTCAAAATACTTAGTTATACAAACAAATACGTAACTGCGGGCTGTTCTGTGCTATCAGCTTTGCGGGCAGCAACCTGTAAGTAGGTATGCTAATTTTGAACGCGGATTTCCTGTCATTGAATTTTGACCTCTGTCCCACACACTTAACATAGATAGACTGCAGTGTTCCTACTATTATGCAAGTATAATAATGTAAATTAGTAAGTTATTGCCTGCGTTTGACATTCCGTTCATCCGTGATGTTTGTCATGGCTTATCGTCGACTGCTTCAGTTTGCCGATCATTGATAGACTGCAGTTTTCCTACTATTATGCAAGTTAATATAGATTAAATAAGTAAGTTATTGCTCGCGTTTGACATTCCGTTCATCCGTGACGTCGGGTTAAAGACCCCTATGGGGAAATATAGATGTTTGACACGTCTTATCGTCGACTGCTTCAATTTGCCGATTCACTTCACGCGACTGCCTTTACGACTTTTATAGATGGCTATGGGCATGACGTGACAATCAGCATGTCTAGCCAAATTAGCCTACGGAGGATATTTTTTATTTTTACTTATGGGAGTTTGAAAACGTTTTATTTTATGACCAGCGTGGCAACTGTTTTTCAGATTAATTTAAATTTAACAGACAAAAGTAATTTAAAAAAATTAAACCGACTTCAAAAATAAATCAATTCAAAATTATGAAATAACTTTAATTTCGGAAGTCGGTGTCTTGGGAGCTATATTTCTATTTTAGTTTTAGTTTTTTGCCACCGACTTCCGAAATTAAAGTTATTTCATAATTTTGAGTTGATTTCTTTTTAAAGTCGGTTTAATTTTTTTAAATTACTTTTTATTTGGTAATTTTTAGTTGTTGCACTAGAATTTGACCAAGGTTTTGAGATGTTTTCCCTTTGACACTACACCCGTAGCTCGTATCAATAAGCCAGGCCGTCACACTTTCACGTCTTAGTCCATATCTTGAAAATTACTGAATCGATTTTGATGAAACTTGCACTGTTCCCTAAGTTGAAGTAAATGTAAGCCAATAAAAAGCCCTAATAGATTGTCATATGTGAATATAATGCAATTCCAATAATATTACATACATACGTATCGAATTGATAACCTCCTTTTTTTTGAAGTCGGTAAAAACAGCAGGTACCTATTACTTATTTGTTATAAAAACTAACGTTTTTCCTTCAAAATTTAAATCGACGTTGTTTAAATGGGATAATAAAAATAGAGACTGTGTGTTATTAGTACCACATGGCTCGGTTATCCTTATTAATATAAATTACAATGAACGACAATTTATTTAGTAGGTAGTTTTGTAGTTTCTGCTTACCCCCATGGGACGAAGGGGTTAGTCTATAATGTAACTATGTAAAATTTACCGTTCTTCTAGTTTGGTAAATTATATATAAGTCGCTTAAGGGGACTACAGGACCTTAACGCAAAAAACGCTTACAACAAAAAAAATTTTGTCAAATTATTCTACAAGCAACATAACTAAAGCAATAGTGTTTTATTTTTTTAGTCCAAACAATAGATTTTTTGTAAATAGATAATTGCTTCATTTTGTCCACCAGCATTGTGTCATCGCGCTTCTCTTTCTTTTCTATGCAGTCCGACAGTGACCGCGCTTTAGGTCATGTAGTCCCCTTAACGTCCAAGTTCAGTTACTATAATCGGTGTTCCTCATAATTATACAACTCAAAAAAATTACCTAATACAGTAATAGGACAGATCACAGAACCTATCTTCCTTCCGGCCGGACTAATCCCAACTTCGCGGGTCAAGTTGGTGTTTATAGCGTAGTAGCGTTGACTCGAGTCTCGGCCTCGACCCTGCGACTCTCAAACGCAGTATTTTTAGTTTTCATTGCATACCTAACGAAACGTGAGTCGTGACTCAGTAGGCATTTGTTTTTATTGTGTGCGGAAAATTTACGTGTTAACGGCCTAGAGATAAGTAATTGGCGATTAGGGCTATGATATATCGTGCGTAATAAAAGGTTGGAATTTCTTGCCGTAAAGTGGGTATGCTCTAGCTGGACTATGGACAGCAATATCGTCAGAAATTATGTTCTACTTGCGTTATAGTCATTGAAAATACAATATTCCCTATTTATTTTAAATTTTCTTGTCTTGTTTAGATGATTGCAGTTTTTGTGAACCACCTGGGGAGTAATTGCGTAACAGTAACAGTAGCGATGGCTTTCATTTTGACAGGTCATCAACATTAATTGCGTTGGTTACGTAGTTGAGCAGACTTTTTCGAAGATAATACGAAGCACTGGATTAGCAATATCCTTCAATATGATTCAGATTGTGTTTGGAAGTGTTTTACGCAATTCGGGTGCTGTTGACTCCTTCATTCTTTCTATTAATAAAGAAAACAACCCTGTATAAACGTAAGTCCGTAACACATACAAAATATTACAAGAACAGACGTCTTAAGTATTCGCATAACATAAAGACCCGAATCGTACTGTTTTCATTTTGTACTTACTAAAAGGTATTTCCGCTGTAAGTCGGCGGATCAAAGAACTCGAGTGCAAACAGAAAACATTCTCGTATCGTTTGTAAGTCGCATGTTATGTCATTTGTATCGTCTGCGACGGTCCTTACTTCCTTGGTTATTTATTGGCAGTATGTGTTGAACGAAATAAGTTCTGTTGGAGCACTATTAAGCTAAAGAGTTGTGCTAATTGACCATTTAATTCCTAAACATTATAATATGCGGGGTAAATGCGTAACACAGAAACGGTAGCAATGGGTTTCATTTTGACAGTTCAACAACATTCGTTGCGTTATTTACATTGTTGAGCCGACAAATTTTTCAAACATTTGATGCAATTGATTATCAAAATCCTCCTTGCAAATCCTTCAAAATTAGTGTGTTACGCAATTAGGGTTCACTTTTAGTAGTTTCATATCTATTTTTATGACAAACATGGGTCAATTTCATAATATTACACAGTAATATATTGGTGTTGCCTACAGCTGGCTTATTATCAATTTTTCAAACTTTTAAGTGGGCAGTCCTTATCGAGTGCGAACCGAACGTTGCCGCGTCGGAGTGACCCTTTTTTCGGTTGACCCTTACAACATAAATTTGATAAACACATGACTTACTGTATTTTCTCGTTCTTTTCACAATCAATGACCTGAAGGTGTCTTCTCATTTTATCGCCCGGAAATGTCCACATCCGGAAGTCTATGATAAACAGATCGACACGGATACTTCTAATACATATGAAGTTATGAACGTACTAGCAGCGCCCCACGGTTTCACCCGCATAAGTTTCGACCCCGTGGGAATATCGAGATAAAAACTATCCTATGCCCTTTCCCGAGACTCATCAACTATCTTTATACCAAATTTCATCTAAATCGATTCAGTGGTTTATAAAGCGTGAAGAGGTAACAGACAGGCACACTTTCGCATTTATAATATTAGTATGGATAGGTATGTCGCAGCTAAAGCCAATTGGTTTAATTAGCGGTTTAGTTACCCGCCTAGCCTTATAACTAAACGGCGCGGCGGCCGTTCAACTAACGGCCTTAATGATATTCAATTATAGTTTAGATTGGAACTGTAACCAATCACGCGCGAGCCGAATTGGTCGCAGTAACTAAGCCAGGGCACCCCAAACCCAGGTTAGAACTGTGATCAACTGCGTACGAGCCGAGAGAGCGAAGCGAGGCGAGCGCTACTTCCAAAGGCCTGGCGGTTAACTAAACGGCTAATTTAACCAGTTGGCTGCTGCAGATACATAATACGTATGAACTATGAATATATTTCTATAGCAAAGATAGAAATAAGCAATACGAGTGCCTCAAGCCTGATTGTTCCACTGTGCAGGGGAAATTAAAATACTGCGTTTTTCAATCATCAACATACATAATTTATCATTCTCCTCCTCCTCTCCTCTCCTGCCTTTATCCCAATTTATTTGGAGTCGGCGCAACATGTCTTTTTCTTCCATACTTCTCTATTAGTCGTCATCTCGGTAGTCACCCCCTTTCTAACCAGATCGTCATTCACACCGTCCATCCATCGTTTCTTTGGTTTTCCCTTACTCTTACAGCCATATACTGCGTCTTACAATATAAAAAAAAAACTGAATTCTGTGAAAGTTTGAGTTATTTTTCCTAAGATACAGTTATCTTCCATACAGGTAGATGCTGCTCCTCTAAATAAAATTGTAGATTCTGCTGTTACGACACCCACAAGAAGTGATGAGAACATAAATATTTAATATAGGCTAGGCAGTAGGCACTAAGATCTTACAAATGCATTATGGTCTATCATTGATCTGTGAACCAATTACGAATGGGCGTTGTCCCTGTTCGACTTCGAACCCATAAATTTTATTTCTTAGAAGAACGGCTATATCGACTGTTAGGATTTTTCAATTACTACACATACCGGAAAATATTTTAATTACCTGTAAGACCTGAGCTTTAATATATTGGATTATTCGGTGTGTTCTGCCGGCTTACGTATAGTGGTTATTATTAGATGGCAATAAAGATTAGATGCACTTTAGTTGTAATTATTATTGGACTTAGGAGTTCATGTTATAGGTACAGTCATTAACAAAAGTCGATTAACAATTCAGTTTTTTTAATAAAAAAACTGAAGTGTTAATCGTGATAATTGCGTTGAAAATACAGGGCGCGAAAAAAATCTCCCCGGGAAAAACGCGCCCGAGCAAACCTGGACTAATATTGGTTACATTCACTTGCTTTCCAGTGAAGTTATAGGAGATTAATAGGTATAATTACTTTTCTATTATCTCACTTCAGTGACTTAGATGAATTTATATTAATCAAGTAGATTGTCTTATCGGTTTTTAAATATCTGCCTACCCAACCATGCAGTATAATCGCGAAGACCTACATGCAGCGCTTGTGCCTTAAAAATACATCGAATTCATGATGTCCAGGGCTCAGGTTACACAAAAAAAAACACGACTCGTACACACATTACAACTTCCTTATTTAACTTTTTTAAACAAAAAATGTAAACCTACTCCACAGTCACTAAATACGGTTTAAAAAAAGAAATAAACAGGTTTATTTTTAAATTAACCCCAGCGTGGCGGTCAGCTGCGCGAGCGCAAGGGTTGCCTTCCGACAGCACCGTTTCCGCTGTTAAAACTAACTAAATTGTAATTTAAAAGTTCTTAAAATAACTGAAAACTTACAAAACAAAATCAACTTTTAAAGGCATCTGCATAAGGTTTAAAATCGTTTCATGTGATTACAGCTTGGTCCGTCTAGTATTTAGCTAGTAGGTCGGTCGGAAACATTAATTTTATTAGCTTGAGTCATCATACCTATCAAAATTAAGTGGTTTTTGTATTGATACGACCATATTTGGACAGTATTCGGTTTAGTCGCAACGGTCTCCTGTTTTATGGTTATTAAATATGGTTACCCTAATAAATTGATTTGCTTCGTCTGGCGGGCTTTGTAAAAAATATTATTTTAAGCAGAAATTGTTATATTGACACATTATAATTATTTTTAAAGCGCTTCCTTTTTTGGGGATAAGCAGTTGTAGGCTACTTATAATTTTTTTTTTTGGACGTAATTTTTTAGCGACTTCTATATGGTTTTGAGATGATGTTGTGTGTTATTTTTTTCTTTCATTATGAGAACTTAAGTAAAAAAAATTACAAGAATTTGAATGCACCTCACATGGTCATCCAAAAGGTACTTAGGTAATTATAAATTAAAATTATGTTAAACGCCATTTTCCAAGGACCGGACCTTAACAATGATTAAAGAATGCTAATGATATTATTTCCATATATTCATTTTTATCGTCTCACATATTAATAGGACAACTTACTAATCTAATAATAAATTGACATGAATATTGATTGAACGAAGTGAATTTTAACGCTCTCTCCCCCGTAGGCCCTCCTACCCACGGGCGATTTTTTGTCGCGCACTGGATTTTCAATGCACTGCTTAGCGCCGAGAGTTGGAAATCCAGCAATTGTTTTTTGACGCGTTGGGATCTGTTGGATTCTAAATGCTAGGCTCAACACGACCATCCTCATTCTCCTGCCCTTGTTCCAATTCATTTGGGGTCGGCGCAACATGTTTTTTAGGGTTCCGTACCCAATGGGTAAAAACGGGACCCTATTACTAAGACTTCGCTGTCCGTCCGTCCGTCCGTCCGTCTGTCTGTCACCAGGCTGTATCTCAAGAACCGCGATAGCTAGACAGTTGAAATTTTCACAGAAGATGTATTTCTGTTGCCGCTATAACAACAAATACTAAACACAGAATAAAATAAATATTTAAGGGGGGCTCTCATACAACAAACGTGTCTTTTTCGGCGTTTTTGCCTTGTGGTACGGAACCCTTCGTGTGCAAGTCCGACTCGCACTTGGCCAGTTTTTTTCCTTCATACGTCTCTATTAGTCGTCATCTCCACATCAAGGCTCAACACCGAGAGTTGAAAGTCCAGTGCGCCATAAAAACCGTTGCGTTAAAAAATCGCTCGTGCCTACCCGGGCTTAAGCCTTGTTTGAAGCTTTGAACGAGCCATTAACTAAAAATAGCAACAGCTGTTCTATTGTGTTCCAAATCTTCCCCTTTGTCCTTGAATTCTTTGACACTTTCGGATTCAGAAGTTTGTTATTTACATACTTGATTCGGGAACAATACATAAAGTATGTCAAAGCCCGCATTGTCTGTGTTTTGTTGTTGTTTGCGTTAATGGAGTATTTAACACTTTGTCCTACGTTGAAAACGATGGCTTAGTGGATTTTGAACGTTCCGTCAAACTTGTTCTTTGATCGCTCACATCGATGTCCACATCGAAATCCGTAGATTCGGCCGTAGTTACAAGCTGGTAGGCACGGGCGCGTTTTTTCCGCCGCGATTTTTTTTCGCAAATCAAACAACGTGTTTTTTGACGCGCTGGATTCTCAATGCTCGGCTCAACATCGATAGTTGTAAATCGTGCGCGATTAAATCCCGCCGCGATATTTTTACGTCCGTCCGTGCGTACGTGGGCTAACGGGCGTTTCCTACTCCGTATCACCTATGATGGACAGGACATAAGATTAGTTCGGGCCCCGACCTAAGAATTAATGACACCACGATTTGACAGTTGTCCCTACTCCCAATATTTTTTACTACAGGTCGACTACTTTCGGACGGGCTCGGATTTTCGTTGACGGACCCGCATAACCTGCGTATTAAGTTTTTGTTTTATTAAAGTTATCATAGACACATTCGTCATTCATGACACTAGTTTTGGCATAATGGAGGTAGAAAAACCTATCTATCTGGTTTTAACGTCCCAATAATCTATATCAGTAGCGATCTGTATGATTATGCTAGCAGTTAAAATTCTGTAACACATGGCATGTGAAACACGAAGTAGATCAAACATTGTATTTCCCATACATATTTGGTAACGTGGGAGTGGCGAGGTGCTAATGATAACAAGGATGAGGTTCGTACTGCGCCTGACCCTTTTACTACGCCCAAAGTTATGAATGGACTTGGAGCGACCTGTTTTGAGAATTTTTGGAGGAGACCGGAATTTTGAATGAGCTTGATGTTGAATGGTGCGCGTATTTTTGGAGATGTTACTTTTATTCTATGTTAATTTTGCAATGACCTTGTAATCTTAATTTGTGTAAGCTTGAACTGCTTGTAGTTAACAATGCATACTTTGTAAGACTAACATGTAGATACTACAAAACTTTTATGTACAGACGCCAGCACATCAAACTACTCGACACTGTCAACTTTTCCCAATCAACTTTGAACCTTATGCTTTAGCCATAAAGTCAAAAATCTATTAAAAAAAATTGACAGATTGTAGTACTTATCTTGATGTGCTGGCGTCTCGTCTGTACCTTAATAAATTATTATTATATTATTATTAAAACGACAACTGTAAGTGGTAATTGTACATTATTTACCTAGATATTAAATCAATAATATTAAAAAGTTGATAATCAAATATTACAAGATTTTTATTAATACTGACTTCTTATATTAAGTAACAAACTATGTAATCATATAAAAAGTAACAATATGATATATAAACATAATATCTAAAACTAAACTTGTAGTACTTACTGCAATTTCAATTAAACTAAATGGAATATTCCTCAATACTACTTACTACTTATTAAATAAGGAAAAATAATAGTTTTAGTTAAGTATTGCGGTTGATTTAGTAGCTTACAGAAGTCAAACAACTTTTCCTGCAAACTTCAAAGTGTAATTTTAAATAAAATTAGGTGATCGAAAGAATTCAAAAAGTATCCTTTAAACTTCGGAGATTCAAATTCTTCGGCCTTATAAACGTTTCTATTACAAAATCCACTGTAATAAACATAAATAAATAGTTACAACGTCAGCTTTCATATAAAACATTTTAGTTTTATTGTATTTTCATGTACGTAGTACCTACCTATCTAAAGACAAAAGCAGTGGCTATAAAACTTAGCAATGAAAACTACCTGAAAGGTATCTTTTTGTTAGGCAAAAAGTCTTCTTCTTATAAGGTTTCGCTATAAAAGCGATGAGTACTCATCAGTTTTATAGCGAAACTTACGAAAAGCTTATAAATCAATAGGTACCCTATTGTTTATACGCTGTCAGATAAGTACGGATTAATTAATAATTATTTTCTATCGATTTCGTGAGAAACGTCGGAACTGGGAATGTTACGACGTTAAACTGTTCCCATCATAACTAATAAAAAATAAAAATAAAATAGCTTGTATTGTCTTTAACTACCGCGATACCGTTGGACGTTTTCAAGGACTCATGTAGTGTGGTGGTCTTAGCCCACAATGCATCCGACATGCGGCAAACGTGTCCTCCTATAATTAATTAAGCCATCCTTATTTATGTCGCAGCCTATTGGTTTAATTAGCCGTTTAGTGAACCGCCTAGCCTTTTAACTAAATGGCGGCCGTTTGTTATTCTATTATAGTTTAGGTTGGAACTGTATAACCAATGACGCACGAGCCGAATTGGTCGCAGTAACTAAGCCAGAGCACCCCGACCAATTGGGTTAGGTTAGAACTTTGATCAATCGCATGCGATCCTAGAGAGCGAAGCGAGGCGAGCATTACTTCTAAAAGTCAGGCGGTTAACTAAACGGCTAATTTAACCAGTTGGCTGCGACATTTATACACTCTTAAAGATTTATAGGATTTTGCCAAATTAGTTCAAAAGTACTAACTCCACAATCAATTCTTAATCCTCTATGATCCTCTGTCTTTATTAATTTTGTCTGATCTCAGAGTCTTGGCTTAAATTAAAACCAATTTTCAATACCTAAATAGCAAAATGGTTAGAAGTCCTGTTCTCCCTATAGTCCCTATAAGGCTTTGGCACGTTTCCTCCTAGACACTTCCGAGTTTTGTATGTAACTTAGAACACTGCAAGACCTTTTGTGGAGAACCAGTGAACATAATACCTATTATAACAGGTATCATGCACATAAATTATTAAGTTAATACCGTACCAGACCAGACGAGGTCAAAACGGTGAAATTGCAACCGCTCTCCCTCCGTTAAGTGTAGCCCCCTAAATTGGAAGCTTAGAAAAAGCCAGACGTTTAAGTCGGAATGAGGGGTTTAGAGAGTCCTTTGAACGTTTCGGAACCTCGGGTACTTATTTCAGTAAACGCTGACACAAGCCTCTAATATTACGTAGGACGTAGGTAACTGGTACGTGTGCTCAGGTTTTTCTGGCCAGCACGTCAGTTTTTGTAATTAGGGTTCGAAAATTAAATGCTGTTCTTATAATGAGGTTAATACAGCTTTTTATTTTTAATATTTCGCTACTTAATAGCTTTTGTTTTTTTATCTTTTGTTTTTGCCGGCCATTCACTTTAGATTCTTTGTTTTTTTAAGTCTCGCTATAATTAATCCTCATCGTCATGCTAAAATATGGCCGTAATTCAGAATCTGAAAAGTTCCTCAAACCGCTCAGTTACTTAAATCTTAGATTTTGTAATTGTAATTAACTACTCAGTATTCTTATAATCTGTGGGTAGACATTAAAGTAAAAGGAGAGGCTTCTAATTACTTTACGGGAGATAAATCTCTTAGGATTAAAATCCGGTGAGATTTATTTCAAAATATTCTTAATTATTTCCCGAAAAAGTATAAATAATAGAGTAAGTATGGCCCATGGACTATCATTTCGGCATCTTTAAATATTTTATTGAGGAAACTGATCATTAAGGTAGGTGTCCACTTAATAACCTGTCATCGCTTATTGCAAAGTTTACGTCGAAATTACAACACGTTTTTCTTGTAAGTTGCATTCATTGACAACATTTAAGTATGTCTGGCTTATCCGGTAAAAAAACTTGTGGCCATAACTGGTTTGATTTTTAGGGTTCCGTACCTAAAGGGTAAAAACGGAACCCTATTACTAAGACTTCGCTGTCCGTCCGTCCGTCTGTCTGTCACCAGGCTGTATCTCATGAACCGTGATAGCTAGACAGTTGAAATTTTCACAGATGATGTATTTCTGTTGCCGCTATAACAACAAATGCTAAAAACAAAATAAAATAAATATTTAAGGGGGGCTCCCATACAACAAACGTGTTTTTTCTGCGTTTTTGCCTTGTGGTACGGAACCCTTCGTGTGCGAGTCCGACTCGCACTTGGCCAGTTTTTTAAATTATTAAAAGAAGAAAGAACGAGCTTTTCTATTCGAAATTGTCTTTGACCGCCAACTCGCCAAGGTTCGACGAAAATTACGATCACAACAGACGTGTTCGAAAAATTCTTTTCAACACACTTGCTCGTAAAGTGGCTCTTATGGAACCGCTTTAAGGTCCATAATGGAGTGTATTACGAACGCGTGCTTTTTCTTTACTTTAATCCACATGTTCTGTAATACCACAGATAACTATTTACTAGTCGGAGACGCGCGCTTTTTTAATCTCATCAAACCCTGCGTTCCGAATTGGGAAATAATCGATGTGTTCCGAATTGGGAAATAACCGAATTAGCGTGAGCGCGATAACGATAACGATGTCCCGTGAATCGTCATAGATGACGTCATGACATTCGCCATCTTGCGATAATGCCGACCATGCCCTAGAATAATATCACCGTGAGCGCTGTCAAAAATGACAGTGTGTGTATGAGGTTGTGTCAGTGTGTGTTTTGTTTTGAGTTGCATCATGTTTAAATTAAACTAACGGGGCATTTTTGAAATTGTGCTTCTGGCTGACAGTCGCCACCTAACCAAAGAAGAAGAACTGAAGAAGAAATGTGGTGTTTATACAAAGAAATACTGTAATAATATCTTTTTTACATTGTGTAAGCACTGTGAGCGCGTTCACGAGAGTTCCGAATTGTTGCCAGCTCTCAGCAGTCCATGCACGTCCATGGAGATGATGTAAGCGCTGTGATGTGAGCGATTATAGCTAATTCATGGCTAATTCGGAAAGCGCCCAAAGAGACTTCATGCCAAAAGAAAAAAATCCGCGGGCTATATTTCAATTTTTTTTTAAATAGTCTGTATTGTCCTTGGTCGCAAAATGAACTCGCAGGGGACCACAGACAATTTAAGGTGAATGCGCAGTGGTAGACCGCTAAATTCTTAGGTTTTTTTGCAATTTTTAGGTTTGTGTTTATTATATTTTTTCTATAGGCTGTTAAGCGGTTTTGTCTGTGCCATAGATTAATATATTTAAAATGAGTCAATGTTGCGCGCGCATCGCTAGTGCTGGCTGGCACGGCGCGCGGGAAAACAAAACCAGCGCGCCATTTTCCATACAAGTTAATATTTAACAATACAAGTCTGTTTTTTTTCCTCGCAAGTGTGTTGAAAAACGTCGTATGAAACGCGTGTGCATTAATCAATATACACACATGTATCATAATGTACTATTGTTACTTATTGCTCATGATTGGGAGAAGGGGTGGCCGAGTGGTAGGTAACGGCCGCAACTTACGAGTTGTAGGTCGTAGGTTTGACTTCGAACCCAGACAGGTAAGACTTTGTGTAAATTATTTCAACACTACTGCTCTCAAAACGGTGAAGGAAAACGTCGTGAGGAAACCGGCATGTCCATGTGACATCTACCAACCCGCACTGGGTCCGCGTGGTGGATAACGGCATACTCCGGGATCTCACCGAGAGGAGGCCTGTGTCCCAGCAGTGGGAACATTAGTGACTTGTGGATTATATACTCAAGATTGGAATAAGTATTAGAGAGAGAGAGAAGAAGAATTTTTCAAATTTGACTTACAAACAAAAATAATAAACAAACTCTTAAGGTAGGTAGTTGAGACCGCGAAATTCAAATTTAGATTGGTGGTAGAAATCTAACTTCATCATCATCATCATTTCAGCCGAAAAACGTCCACTGCTGGACATAGGCCTCCCCTAAAAAGGGGGGGTTTGCCATAATCGCCACGCTTGGCGCCTCGGGTTGGCGATCGCAGTATGGTATAGTGGTGGAATGCATAAAGAACGCTGCTGCCCATTCTCCGGTACGACCCTTAGTCGCCTTTTACGACACCCACGGGAAGTATGGGGTAGTGCTATTCTTTAAGTCTGGGCACCACACAGACAAGTCCGGGCACCACACAGAAATCTAACTTAGAAAGTTATATTAATGATTCTAATGATTATAATTCTCTAAATATGTACCTGTTATTGTCGCGAATCATATTTTGATCAAGATACAATCTGACACTGACCTGCAAATTGCAAAAAAACGTAAGAAAATTTGAATTTCGCGGTCTACCACTATCCATTATTAAGATCGGTTTTCATTAAATAACATCGTGAAAACCTTGCGCTTACATGTAAACGGTTTCCAATAGACGATCGTTGGATGGGTAGTAGTTTTCGAGATACCTTTGCCTAACGATTCGGGAATCACAGACGATTCAGTTATTTTAATAAAGACAGACACTTCATTCATTCACTTCTCGGCATTTACATTTTAGCAGGGTAAGCATCTGCTGACCTGGCCATACATCACTCGTTGAGAACTTCGAACGCAATTCATAAATTGAGTCCTAATGTGCCTTCATTACTGTCAGTGACTCATACATATGTTTATTTCATAACATCTTGTCTGTAACATGTCGTGACTTGTTGAGACATGTCATGAACTTGACTTATCTTAAACATTTGCCCCTCTATTAGATTGTATGGATTGTTGTAATTACTCTAATAAACCATTGACAAAAGTGTGAAGTGATATTGATGATGTTAGATGATGAAGCGTGTGAATATGGGATGTAAAGTAGTTAGTACCTATGATAATAGTTTTAATTCAAGGGATAGAGTTACAAAATTAATTGATGGAGTTTTTACACGCTGCGCGCTGACAGTGGACAGAATAAGAGGATAATAAGAAACATGATAAGGGACATGGATTTGATCTGTTAAAGCAAAGGTTTGCGAAGTCCTAATTGGGTATCGTGAGCAAAATTTTTGATTAGGATGAAGCTGCCGATGGCTTGACCCGATAAACTGAGATTTAAAGGATTTCGTATGAACTTTGGCAAGCTTTCAATTGTGGTAAAAAAGATATAATCTTATACCAAGGAATTAGTTACATTGTGGCATCCACATCGACGCGCAACTAAATGCCATGAATTCATTACATGATTCTGGACCCCCCAGCGATAAAATATTTCGTTGTTATTTAAAAAAAAGTTAGCTGTTTCATAAATGGTGCCGATTTTCTTGTTCACAACCATAACCATAATCAGCCTATAATGTTCCCACTGCTGGGACACAGGCCTCCTCTCGGTGAGAGGGAGTGGGCCGTAATCTACCACGCGGGCCCAGTGCGGATTGGCAGATGTCACATGTCTTCGAATTTTTAGTTCTAGGACATGCCGGTTTCCTCACGATGTTTTCCTTCACCGTTTTGAGAGCAGTGGTGATGAAATAAGTTACACAAAGTAAAGCGCCTGTCTGGGTTCGAACCTACGACCTACAACTCGTAAGTCGCGGCCGTTACCACTTGGCCACCACTGCTCTACTGTTCTCACTCTCTTGTTCACAAACTAAACTAAATTTAAGTTCAGTGCATCTTTTTCTTTCTATTTCATTAAGAAAAGGACAAAAAAAAAGTTTAGTTCAGTCCTGACAAATTAATCAGCGCCTGACTCCATACAAGTTTAGACGTGATTAAAAACTTTCCTACTAAAATTTCGTCAATTTACGTCAGGCGGTGATTAATTTGACAGGACAAAAATTTATCTTTTGTCCTTTTCTTAATGAAATATAAAGAACAAGATGCACTGAACTTAAATTTAGTTTAGTTTGTGAACAACAGAATGTGCCGATTCTGTTGTTCACAAACTAAACTAAATTTAAGTATTGCCAGCCTCTATATTGTTATTTTAGTTTATCTAAGGCATCATCTGTGGACATTAAAAACCTCTCGCGAGTTAAGATAAGCACTTGTCACATTCTGTAGCTTAATAGTTCCCATAAAGCCATGGAAATATTACTTACATTGATTTAAAGTCAGAAGTCGTTGACAGCTAAGAATCTCGTTTCTATAAATGTATCCAGTTTCGGAATTATTAGAACCAATTACTTGTTTTGTACGTGTTTAATCGTTTTCCGAGGAAGTCACTGATTAACAGGTTTTTATCTTTATGAGTGGTCGCCTCTGAATCACTTTTCTTACTAACTTGAAATAAACTAATTTGAACTCTGTTACCAGTGTACTGCCCAGAATGGTTTGGTGTATTTATTTTCATGGGATAAACGAACAAATTAAACTTTCTTCTTAGATAATGTGGGGCCTTGAACTTGTTTGTGTCACGAAGCGTCAAATGGCTCGGAAAATTATTCTGTTATTTGGAAACTTATTTTCTCTAACAAGTCGATCATAACAACTTGGAGTTTTAATGTAATCATTACTGTTGTTGTTTTTGTCTACTTCATTGTTTTGGATACCTTAGTGAACTGTTGATTCATTACAAATCTGAGCAATAATCAACGCATGTGTGACCCCGTTACATTGCAAGACGTGTACCTACAAACTGCTAAGAGTGTGAACTCAGAGAATCTATTAATCACCCTAAGTTCGAACCAAGGCTTTAGCACGTTTTCTCAAACGTATGTACATAATTTAGAATTAGATTTATCACCTGTGAAAGGAAGGGAATCGCGTGGAAGCCCACTCGTTAGTAATATTCTAAACGTGCGTAATTCCCTGAGAACTGGTACACCATCTGCTATGTTTAGACATAAATTACAGACTCGACTCCAATCACCATGTAGATTGACATCGATTTACCACCACGCAAGGGCAATATACTACGAAATTATCCTGTTCTTTAATAAATATTAGCCTAATACCTACATCACCAACTCATTCCGGAATTAGATTTTGCGATGTCCAACATTTTCTGGGTTCAACAGAATGTGTGGTGATGACAGTATAACTTATGGATGATCCATGAGTTAAGCTGTCTGTATTTGTAAATATCAATTACAAAATAAAATCATTTTTGTTTAGTCTACAAATTACCGTTACATTTTGCGTCATTGACACTGCGTAGGTTACCGTTTCATTCTTTAGTCTGACTTGAATTCTCATTGAAATGAATATTAAACGCATCGAACTATAATTTGCTGCATCCGTATATCCAACGGTTTCTTTTTTCGACACACCTGATAATTTTAAGATCGAGTAAACGGCTTTATGTTCATAAAGAATTGAACAAAAAATATGGATTGCTTACACGTAATGACTCCTTGCGGAGTCTTCAACGGATATCCTTTACATATGTTCAAGTGTTTTAGAGAAAACAAAAAGGCTGTCCATGCTAATATCAGCTACCGTTTACGCGTTTCTTTTTTCGTTTTATGCCCCAAAGGTGTTTGCGTGCCGAAAATTGTTTGAAGAAATATTAAGAGAAGAGTAAGATTTTCATAATAATGAGGCAATTTGTTATGTAAATTAAGCCTCGGCGCTTATTTTCGTTTTAAATTGGTGGATTAAAGGAATTAAGGTGAATGGTTTGGAGTTTTGGAGTGTGCTGTCGAAATTTAAAATCGGAAGTGTGCATGAGCTCCCAAAACGCAGGAAGCAAAAGAAGTGTGAATAGTTACCGGTGTTGCTTCCTCTTTCTTGCTAGGTTTCCTTTTAAGAATGTGAAGCGGTTCAACTTTACTTAAAAAAGGGCAACCGAAATTCAATTTACGAATATATTAAAAAACTTTTATCACAGCCATATTTTAGTCGATACCCGAAGCCTACTTAGCAACGAAACACATTTCAACTTCAAAACTTATTGAAACAAACTTACGACATCAATATTCAAACAAAACAGGCCTCGTTATTAAAAGCATCAGAATTTGAAGTCTCTTTTTTTACTCTCAATGACTACCTTGGGAGCTCAGCCTCTGGCGGGTTAACCGCTCTTCAAATCACCGTTGATGATGAATGATTACCGAGATTTCATTTAATGATGGACTCGGACACCGGCTTCCAACTGACAGCATAAAAAGACAGCCTCAAATTGTCCGAACAGTTTTTTATACACTTTGTACTTTGTAATGAAATGTGTAATCTTTCTTTGTAGAAGATGATGGATGGTCCTATTACAATATATTGAACGTACGCTTTAGTTTTGATCGGTTCAATTTATTCAATAGATGCTACTAGATTGATTGATTTTTGGGGTCCAGTGGACGCAACGCAATTTTATATTAAATATTTCATATTTTTGCAGTATATATAATATAATGTTTTGATCAGAACGTCGTGTGTAACCTACATCTTTCGTATTTTCTTTGATATTAATCAAATTCTCAGAACAACCTCGATCACTTTATCCGTTTTTAAGAAACGCCTCATTTGTGTAATCCAGACTCAAACCATATTTCACTGAACACAAAACCCGTTCCAGCCGAAATCCTTTAATAAGTTATTCAGTAACTTGATCACCTACGTAAACCTGATTGTGTACTACCTATATCAAATTCATATACAAGGCAAGTCGTAGGTAATCCTAAACTCGTACTGAGGCAGAAAACTGATTATAGATTCCTTCCTTCTCTCCTAAGGTAAGCCTTATGCAAATAAAATTATATCAGGAGGTGTATTCGGAATATGGTAGCCAATATTAAGGTTGGTTTTTTGGATAAATTTTTACTAAGCAGTCTTGTCAGGTCTTGGAAGTAATTGAGAATCTTGGTAAGTTATATTCAATCTTTGTTTTGGTGCGTTTTACATTGTGTTTTGTAAGTACTGTGTATGGATTTTATAATATATATCATACAAAGTCAACAGAGACAGTAGCTATACCTACTACTCTTAGGAGGCGATCATCAAATATTTTACGATCAAAATATCACAAACATGACTTTTAAAACATGAATTATAAAAGGATAGGGCTATCCTTTTATAAACACATCGTTTAAATTATGTAAATACACCATACTTATATGTTAATACATCTCTTCTCGATCATCAAGGTGGACGTGAACATGATCCCGACATATGTACGTATATGATTAGGACACTCGATTGTTCAATACCGATTTGTATTGTTCCATCATATTTTGATTATGCATGACTGATAAAAAGACAATACGGTTCATCTTTGTATGATGAAATGGCTTTTCTTTGTCTGTTTGTTAATACTTTTTGATTAGTGGGTCATAGGTATTTGATATATACACCGGATGTTGGATCAAGGTGCGTTTGGAAGGATACTGACCGCAGTTGTATGTCCTTGGAAAAGGTCGCGTACGCATGTATTTAGATTCTTTAGAATGTGCAAGAGTGACATTGTAATTCATTATAAGTAGGTCCTTCTCATTCTCACGGTAACTAGAAGTTGTTGATCCATGCTTATTAGATTTTTATTTAGATTTCTGTCGGCTAGACTTGTCTTAATTACCGCTTTGTCTGCATTGTCCGTGCGTTTATTTGCTTTGTATTGTTTAAAAAGTCTCTGCAAGCAGATTATTATTTTTGTTTAGGTGAACTGTTAATTACATCGACAGGATGTAGGTATGTCAGTGTGCCCCATTATTTATTAATGCCTAAACGATAGGAGCGTTTCGTACCAAGAGGTTTCTAACCATTTTTTAAATGTGTCTGTTTATAATGACAAAGTTCCCTTGTTTCAAATATAACTAAATAACCATGTTAAATAGGGCTATAAAACTAATAGCGCTCACTGAGCTCTTAAAATCCATAATTTATAAATCCAAAAAGTATTAGATCACATTTCGAGTTAGGAACGCGGCCGTGGGCGAATGAATGGTGCGCAGGAGTTTGTTGACTGATCTGTCACTGGACAAGTTATGATGTAACATTATGTTGGGAACAAGACGGGTTATATGTGGCATTTCAACTAAACCGTCTATTTCTTGTTTGGCTGCAGATTTATTGCAATGCATCTGTTTTATGTTTTATGTCTTCCAAGTATTGCGTAGAAACAACGTCTTTAACCTTAAATGTAAGAGCTCTTGTTTTGCATTGTCCTAATTTTGGAGCGAAAACTATAATCCCCTTATTAGGCACTGCTTGACTCATTTCTCAGCCTATTTCTACATATAAAAGGTTGCAGTGCAAACAAGCCGAACAAAATTAATTCTGATATCTAATTTGGAAGGTAACTCTTAAGACGAATAAAACAACGGAGTTATTAGCTGGTAGGATCGAACCGCAAAACCGTTTAAGAATCTGTTAAAAAGATTCGCAATCCGACGTGAATGAGGGCGATACTCAAAAAACTTATCCAAATTAAAAAATCCGCTGCCATCGTACCTATAGTCGCCATTCACTGGTTCTCATCAAAAACTGGCAACACCACAGACAGGTGTGTTCCCGTCGTGCCCCTTTTTTTTTTCAACGTCCGTTCCCGTACGAAACTCTTTGAACAAAGACGTTACTGCTCTATGAAACAACGATGGAACTGGTATCTTATTCCTCGAACTTTAAAGTTGAAATTACTCTGAAGCTTACGTTGAAGCTGTACAAGAGTTACAATGAATGGATCGTTTCCCTTACAATGTGCTGCAACGGTTAAAATTTCGTGGTTAACGGAAAATCAGATTTAAGTGAACGAAGTAAGATTTAAATTAAGTTGAGTGAGATAAGAGTATCATGTTGCCTCCATAATTGTGTTGTTTTTAATTTATTTTGGGATTCTCCAAATCAGGGCCCTTATTTCGGTTATTGTTATTCAAGGGGTTAATCATAATCGTATGAAATGCCCCTGTTAGACTACCATTATTATTTTTAAATCCCGGGTCTTCAACCTCAAAATTTTCAATAAAAAATAGGACAATAAATAGAAGTTGGTGAAAAATAGACTTTATCTGAGACGCTTTCGTCTCAATACGGTCGAAGAACTACGAATCTAGAATACACTGCAAGCAATAGAAAGCGTGTCATCTCAAACCACTATGCAATAGTGTGAATAATAACAGTAACAAAAGAACAGATTATCAACTGCACAGCGATCTCAAGATTTCTAACGATACATGTTTTTCACGGGATCCCTTCTTTTCGCATAATGTTCTTTTTCCTAATATACTTTGGCATAACTCTTTTGGTATAATTTGTTTTGCCATAATAATACTTTGCCATATTTTTTTTTGGCATACAGCTTAGGTTGGCATAATTATTTATAAGGCTAATTTGTTTTGCCATAAATTTAATTCGCATAACGTTACTAGGCCTAATGACTAGTAGCATAATCATATTTAGGCATACAATTAATAGAAATTACGGAAACAAATTAGAGTTATTTTTACGTATTTATTTTTGATTTTCATGCAAATGATTTATTATACATAACATTAATTCCATTTTTAACCCTAAATTAAAATTAAAGTATTGTCTTAAAAAATAATTATGTTGTGCTACAAAAGTTAGTGACAGAACCGAATCGCTGCAAAACCGACTCCACGTAGTCTTGTCTGCCCTACCCCTAGAGTGTAATTAAAAATCGCGTAGGCGCGTAGGGGCGAGGCGGCCCGCGGGCTGAGGAGCAGGCGGCTGGGAGCGAGCCGCCGCGGCTGAGGCTGGCCGGCGGAGCCGGCCAGCAAGCCGAAGCTGCGGTGGTGAGCGAAAGCCGTCTGCGACGATTAGCACGCTTGGGGCCGCCGGAGGCCCGCAGCGCCGGAGCCGTGACAGAAACCATGCCTGCTGCATGTTGCATGCTTGCTTGCATTCTGCATGCTTGCTTGCATGCTGCATGCTTGCTTGCATGCTGAATGCTTGCTTGCATGCCTGCTGCATGCTTGCTTGCATGCCTGCTGCATGCTTGCTTGCATGCCTGCTGCATGCTTGCTTGCATGCTGAATGCTTGCTTGCATGCCTGATTTATGCTTGTTTACATGTTGCATGCTTGCTGCATGCATGGTACATGCTTGTTTGCATGTTTCTTACAACAAAAAAAATTGTTCAAAACAAATATGTTATTGCTTCAGGAGATATGGTTTTTTTTCCAAAACTCGAAATAAATTGGTATATCCTCTTCGGGCAAAAAGGCTAAGGCGTATATACATTTTATTTCCATGGCAAATGATATATTATTTCAGGTGTATTCAGGTGTTTTCAGGCATATTTTACTTCATTGTTATGCCTATATAATATGCTTTAATATCATTATGCGTAAATAAATTTATGCTTAAGAATGTTATGCTTCAGAATATTATGCTTAATCATTATTATGAATATAGAAATTATGCGTAAAAAATTATGCGTAAGCTGTTATGCGTAAATACTATTATGCGAAAATATAATTAGGACAAACAAAAGTATGCCAAGTTATATTAGGTCTTAAAATTTTATGCAAATGGATAGGGAACCGTTTTTCACGTATCAATTTCTATGCTTCACACACGGTAATTAATTACTATCTTCCGCGTGATTGGAAAATTCTCACCATTCAAGGTAAAAGCCGCTTTGTTAGAACCAGTAGTTAACATATTAATATTATCTTGATACAAACAGATACATAGACCCCGACAGAAGAAGATAATGATGTAACTGTTCCACACAATACATTTTCAATATTTAATTTTTATTAAATCAGCTAAGAATAGTAGGTATTACCAAACATTTAGCAAATTTTATCTGTGGTATATCGTATTAATTTTGGATAATACGAAATCTTTAATGATGCCCCGGATGTGAAAGTTAATTAGGCTGAATTTCTTAAGAAAATTTCTAATTATGAACTGTTGAGGCAATCACCTGCCAAAGACAAGCTACTTCATTAACTACTGGAAAGATGAGATTCACGATCAAGTTTTCGAAATAGGTATTCATCTCTTCTAATTAATTGTTGAGCTCCAACTTTAGTATCAAATACAAATTGCGGAGAGGATTGAATTATGAAACTATCATCGACGTGGGATGAGCATTCGGCATTTGCATTAGTTATGCGAACAAAAAAAGAAAGATTATGAAGCCTCGTGGCCAATAAAGATGAATATCGCATGACTCAAATAAAAACCAGTCATCGATTCACAAAAATAAAAAGTAACTGCCATAAGATAATAAAAAATAACTGATGTTGTGACTGACACCCACTGGGATTGTAGATGGACGCGGGAATGTATAAGTCTTCTGCACTTCCTATTATAAAATGTATAAACAATCTCGAAGCCAATTCAATGTTTATGATCTCGTCAAGAGATTGACGATCTCCACCTACTTATTCGCCTCTCCACATCTATATTTTCTGTACCTAGGCAGATAATAAGTTATCCTCCGTCTCAGACTTATAGAAGCTAAGAGCAAAAAGTCATGAATTTTTTGTGCGTCTGACTGTTTAAGTGTAATTTCGTTTAAGATAGATGACCAATTATATTCAAATGCTAATGAATGCTTTTGACGTACATTTTAATTGAAACTGCACAGAAAAATACGGTACGCAAGATTTTTTGATTTTATTTGAGCATTATCTCAAGTCTCGAGTGACGTTCCGCTTGCGAAGGAGTCTGAGGAAGGCAATTAAATAAGTGTGTTCCGTAATCACAATTTGGCCTGCTTCGAGGACATTCCCTTTAGGTTCAAACAAATATCGCACCGTTATAAATCATGCCTTTGGATGTGCCCGGTATCTCTCGATGGTGCTACTTCCGCTGTTATTGTACTTGAAAGGGTTGAGTGTGTTTGTTATAAAATATAACCGACATTGTCAGCTGAAGTGGTTTGTTACCTCATTATTTATGGCTGGCCTCAATAGTACTCTCTTCAGAAAATACGGGTACCTAGATGTTATATGATGCATAATCGCCTATAATGTTCCCACTGCTGGGACACAGGCCTCCTCTGTATGGAAGGGAGTGGGCCATAAACACATGTTCAACTGTTGAAATTACAATGTCTTTAACTCGACGCGAGGTTTAATTAGTAATTGAAATAAAACATCAAAATTATAAAACATTTGTCTTGATTGAGGTCTGTTTTTTCTATGATGTGTAAAACTAGAGATGGTAGCAAAATATTAAGTATGATTAGTCTTTGTTCTATATTCCCATCGCCTTTTTTTTTACAGGTTTTTTCCAGATGTATTATAATTTATTCATGATCCTCGTGCAGTTCATAGTTTTTATGCTTCTCACTGTTATTACGAATTTTTATTTTACAACATAAACATTCCGAACCATTTGAAACGAAGAAAAATCTGTACAGCATTTAGTCTCACCTGCCCATTTACCCTTTGAATAATTTCTGTGATGCGCTAAACGATTTACGATAGCGTAGCATGCCGAATTGAAAACAAGGCCGTCTTGGAAGACTGGCGTGCTCTGAATAGTATTAATTACGGAATCATTGTGGCCATTTTGCCACGGAACCTCCGTGCCGGCCGTTAACGGTGTCGGCGTGAACGAAGAGAGGGATTAGAAGCATGCGCCAGAGCAGCTGCCGCACGCACGGACTACTTACTTCGTAAAATCGATCAATAAAACCTCTTTTTACAAGTGTCATCGCCTTCGAAACACGGCTTTTGACAATGTGCTCGTGACCATTGCTTAGCAAATTAATCTTTTGCGCATTCGGATAAGTCAGTAGGAATAGTTTTTTGTTGAAGAAATTTATACGTGCATTGGGAAATAGTTTTGATGATTGTTGCTTTAGAATTCGTTGGAATTTAGCCCAGTTTTTTGCTGATGTTTTCGAAAGATTGGTTATTGACATAGGCAACGACTGAACAGGCGCCTTTATTGTTCTTTAGTGGAAGTAACTTCAATGAACGTGAAACAATTTAAATAGTGCAATAGTCTAGTATCTACAACCGTTTGCTTAACAATATCTGACTGCAAAGCTTCTAAACCTAGCAGGTTTGTTATCTTAGATATTTACAGTTTAAATGAATCTTTTTCATTACCTAGATTGTATAGTGGTACTTTCAACCTGAACTCTCCAACCGTAATATTATAACTTTCTCGACAATCCCTCATGTTTTAAATTCCTGTTACTCGGACAAAAGTATGGCGTTCATGTTTTTGTCTGCGCCAGTTTGCTTATGCTCAGTGGCCGGTGGAATGTTCACGGTCCGTGGCTTCTTTCGAAACAGTCTTGGGAGTGCTAGTGCAAATGTTTTATATGGTTATGGTTAAATGGATTTGTGCCGGCGTCGACGTGTTTGATCGTCATCTGATTCTGATCAATTTTTGCTTACAGCCTCTTTTAGATCCGCATCTTTTTTCTCACAAATGTTTGGTGAAGAAAGTGGAGCACCTGTTTCGGTGTGTTTAGTTTTTTCATAGAAATTGAGAGCGAAAGTGTGAATTTGATTAGCATGTGTGCATGAAATGAGTCAAGATGGATACTTTTAGGATTTACGTTTCGAATTACTTTTGTCTATCTGTCTGTAGGTATAGTAATTTTCATCGCGATTCTATTAATCTGTTTTCGATTGGAAAGAGTTCGCGATCCTATAGCAGCATCTTTTTCTGTTGATCTTGTCTTCAGGAATGCCATGTCGTGATAGTGCAGGTGTAGGGGCGTTGCTCCCTTCACGGTGCTCGTGCTCACTTCGGGGGCATTCGGTCGCACCCGTGACTCTCGAATTAAGAATGAGCTTGCGATTGGTTGTCATTATCGACGATTCATTCAATGTAATTTGGGAGCTTTATTCAAGTTTTTGAATGAAACGTGTATTTATAAATCGCCTGTAGTAGAGGCCCGAGTAAAGGAGAGTATACTACCGTCATTCATATTTATGTTCCTACGTCCATTTCTATTATATTATTTTCAGATTGAATAGGGACTTTCAATAGGCATAATCGTAACTCTAAACTCTATTACCCTCGCTATCAAACCGTCAGTCTTAAGTGTAGTTTAGCATAATTTTATTCATCAATTATGTATGATATGCCAGAATCTCTAAGCCGGCTTGCAAGTGCTTCAACGATTTAATTTAAAATGAAGTGGCTCAGAATTCACGATCAAAGTTGAACCTTAACGTAATGGGTTTGAAGGCTAATCTATCGCAATTTCTATTGTTCGTCGTTTTCTCACCGTCTCATTATTCTCGTGTATAATTACGCTTCTGTTACTTGAGCTTTTAAGCGAATTCCCATTGTGTCCTTCCTATGTTTCCGCGGTGTCAGCGACAGAAGTCATGTAATTTAGTACTTATTGTCCAGTTCTGGTGATTCATTAGAAGCTTTGTCATATTCCAACAATGTATATAAAGCTCTTATTACTTCTTAATCAAATCAATGGTATGTTGTATTGTAATGCCAGGTTGAGAAACATTGCAGCCCTTTGGGTCCACTCAGAACCTTCGCAATATAGTTGCTGCTTTTCTTCAAATGATAATATTAACGATTCCAGTCCATCACAAGTATTGTTGGATCTAAATCTGACCCCAGAATCTATGTTGTATTGCCTGATATTTACTCTAACAGCTTTAAATTGCTTGAACTTCTAAAAACCTTTTTCACAGTACCTTTTCTTAGTTTGACATTAATCAACTAGGTCGCGTCTATTCAATAATATAATAATAGTTCACTATAATATTCCAGACGTCTATTCCAGTGACTTCGCAACAATTTTCAAGCTTTCCGAGATTAGTTTTGATTATGTTGACAGATAACTTTGAACAGAAATAGTCTTCTATAGTTTCTATTTATATTAAGCATATTTTACAGACCTTTGTTGTTGGACTTGTTGGTAAAATATATTTCGAGACAATTTGTAGTTGCTTATTAACTAACAATATGAATTTCTCAGAAATTAAGAAGCTCAAATTAGACTTTTGTACAATATTCTTGGGTTTAAAATATTACATTAAATCTTCTGCTTCCACTAGGGATCCAACTTGGACGTAAACTTTATACAAACACGATATTTTAATATGCATTTCAAACGTCTCAAGGGAATTCTTCAAGATATAAAGTTGTCAGTATCCGTCTTTGAAGTTCCCATATGCGAGGCTCTCATTACCTGTGCTCGTTTCTGTAATATCTCATACTTATGCATCTCTGCTGCTTAAGTCTCAACTTTATGCTAGATTGGTTCCGTTCCTTTGTTGCAAGAATTTCTCAAAGGTGAAATGCAAAACTCTACACTTCGTTTATTTTCTTTTATCTGGGAGTACGAGTATATCTTTGCTCATGTTTCTAGTTAAGCTTCTGCATTATTTTGAAACTTAGTAGAGAATTTCGCTTGTTAAACTGGGGGCCTAAAAAGGCCACTTTGGCAGAATCATAAAAGGAAAACATAATGGGCAGTTAGGTAACTGTTAATTAATCGTATCAAATCCCATTGGTGAAGCATTTTTCAGTTATTTTTTTTTGTCTGTGCTAAAATACCAATCCAAATCCAATCCCAATCTCTTTGATTGTACATACCTACGTAGTGCAGCGAAAAAAAGAAAAACACGGACTGTCTTCGCCATATTATAATTCATAATGTTATCCTTTTATGATTCTCCAAAGTGGCCTTTTTAGGCCCCTTGTTCTGTTTACCTTTGTCTCTCAGTGCGAACTGTAATCGTAATTTAGGGTAGTAATAATATAGCCGATAGGACAATTAATCACCGCAAAGTTGATCTAAAGTACGATTCTCAGTACTTCTTCAGACAAACTTAATCTTCGTCGGAAATCAAACGGAAATTAGTAAAGAACTTTCGGGCTTGTCGTAGTTCAACTTCAACTTTAAGGTGTTCATATTTCTCAACACATTTTGCACGACCTTCAATATTGAATACATCACACCTCATCCTGTGCCCCTGATATATTCTAACTGTCACAAAAAAAGCAAACAATAATCAACATCTCTATGAGTATAAAGTCCTACCAAATGGTAGTTTACGAGTCTGTATAACCATAACCAATTTACAATCGGTTTGTGACTATTAAATAAATCTGCAGCTCGAATTAAAAATTAGCTCCGTTTATCATGTCCGTGAGAACGTGTTTTTTTATACATTTTTTCAATATTGATATTGATTGCATTCGAAGTAACGGTGTGTTGTTTGTTCTCTCACGGGTTTGTCGAATTTGTATGCAAAAGGTGTTTCTTTTACCACTAGACTCTAGACACACATTGAGACGGGCAATAAAATCTATTAGATATAGTTTTACAAACTGTCTGTCAAAGACTTGATGATGCCCGAAGAAAACAAGCTACCTCAGGAATCAACATCATGATAATAAATCAACCTAAAGATGTTCCCTGTTGGATATAGGCCACCCCTAAGCACGCGCGATTGGTCTTGCGCTTCTGGCATCCATCATTCCAACGACGACTAATTACCACAGATTCAATTATCTAACAGTTCCTATAGTATACATAAACACGTAAACATATTAAAGGGCTCTAGTTCCATTTGAAACCCACGCAACATTAATCAAGAAAGCTTGCATACAAATTCGACAAACCCGTGAGGTTTGTCGAATTTGTATGCAAAAGGTGTTTCTTTTACCACTAGACTCTAGACACACATTGAGACGGGCAATAAAGTCTATTAGATATAGTTTTACAAACTGTCTTTCGAAGACTTGATGATGCCCGAAGAAAACAAGCTACCTCAGGAATCAACATCATGATAATAAATCAACCTAAAGATGTTCCCTGTTGGATATAGGCCACCCCTAAGCACGCACGATTGGTCTTGCGCTTCTCGCATCCATCCAATCCAACGACGACTAATTACCACAGATTCAATTACCTAACAGTTCCTATAGTATACATAAACACGTAAACATATTAAAGGGCTCTAGTTCCATTTGAAACCCACGCAACATTAATCAAGAAAGCTTGCATACAAATTCGACAAACCCGTGAGGTTTGTCGAATTTGTATGCAAAAGGTGTTTCTTTTACCACTAGACTCTAGACACACATTGAGACGGGCAATAAAGTCTATTAGATATAGTTTTACAAACTGTCTTTCGAAGACTTGATGATGCCCGAAGAAAACAAGCTACCTCAGGAATCAACATCATGATAATAAATCAACCTAAAGATGTTCCCTGTTGGATATAGGCCACCCCTAAGCACGCACGATTGGTCTTGCGACTAATTACCACAGATTCAATTACCTAACAGTTCCTATAGTATATATACACACGTAAACATATTCAAGGGCTCTATACTCCATTTACAATAGCATTAGACAGAAGTAAAAAAAGACTCTTTTAGGGGCACACTTTGTAATAAAAGTACAACAAACATTATTACAGTCAAGATTGATGTGGAGTTAAATATAATAAATTTAAGTAACAGCTGTCACACTTATTTCTACTTATTTAACCTATCTACCTTCTGAAATTACAAGGCTTTCATTTAATATTATTTAGTTTTTACATAAAATATTGTCGTGTCAAGGTTTAAAATCTAAAAGAAGCAGGGGAGGACAGGACCCGGAACGTTTTTCATGTCACTATAACTCTACCAAATCTAAAATGTTACATATTCCCTTCTAAGTGGTGGCAGCACGTGTTTTTTTATTTTGTCGGTTTATGATATCATCCGTCCATACGTCAAATTGCGTAAATAATCTGCAGTTGTCAAATTGTCATTCACTCACTTGTGGATACTTGTTATTGCTGAATTTTCGTGGTTTAGTTTTTCAGTATACTATAATGTACTCTGTGGTTTAGTTGTTATTTGTTACTGTTTTTCTGTTGTTATTGTTTTGTTATCGTTATTAGTGTTAGTTTTGTGTTGTTCGTACAAAGCGGTACGTTTTGTTGAACTATGGACACGGACGATCCCGGTGTAGGCCCGAGTGACTTGCAAGCGCAACATGTGCGCTCTGGAACTGCTAGTAGCGCTGATCAGTGTCAGCAGCGAAAAAAACGAGGCCCCAAAGTAGATCACGATGTTAAAATATTGTCTTCTAAGAAAAATAGAATAAAGCAAACACCGCTTCGTGCTACAGAAAAAAGAATAGTGATAAATATTTATGAAGATGTTAAGGGGGCCCGAAGGTACTCCTGTTTATAGAACGCAGTTAATTAACAAAACTGCAGAAATTGCGGGTAAGGATCATAAAATGATTACCTTAAAAAATAAATGTATTTGAAAGTAACATGCATTGTAAGGTAATAACATACATTACTAATCTTAATTTATAGGCATATCTCGTGCAACAGTCTATAATGTACTCAAAGAGTACAATACAGAAGGTCGCCTGCAATCGCCACCTCCTCGCCAACGGAAATACTCAAAATCTGATGATTATGATGATATTACGTTAAGTGGAATACCAAGAAAAAATAATTCTTTTTTCTTTGATAATGAGTTACCAACGTTGGACAAGATTCTGCAAGCTAACTGGAAAAGGAAGGCGGCTTATCATTGGCCATATTGGTAAAACTTGATTTATATGTATTTTTTTTTTAAATTACTTTACCATTGTTACATAACAAATCATGAATAAAATAATCTCTCCGTTGTCACTGAAATTAAGTCTTAATTTAATGCCTCCCCTCGGAGAAAGATGTTTATGGGTAGATTCTGGGTTTATGGTAGTAGATTTACCTGTTCAAGGACAGTAATGATGCAGTCAATTTCGGTTGCTATTTAGAGGTTGAGATCTATTTCCAGCAGTCAAGTAATCTATGCCACCGGTGCACAATTATTGATTTGCTTTTATTTCATTTCACAGGATCTACAGAAGGGTTTTTAATGGATGGTGAATTAATATTTGAAGCCAAAAAGGGTGATGGAGAGTACCATTCTGAAATGGATGCACACAATTTTGAAAAGTGGTTCAAATTAATATTGTCAAAAATTGAGAATGGTGCTGTTATTGTTATGGATAATGCGCCATATCATTCGAGGAAAGTGGAGAAGCTGCCAACTACAGCCACACGAAAGGCAAGAGTGGCTAAAAAACAAAAATATTCCTTTTGAGGAAAAAGACTTTAGGGCCACTTTTGTACCAACATTTGTACCAAAAGTTTGCTGTGGATGAGATGTCTAAAGAAAAAAATATATTAGTATTGCGCCTCCCCCCTTACCACTGCGAGCTCAACCCAATAGAATTAGTTTGGGCTCAAATGAAGGGGTATGTAGCCCAAAACAATAAAAGTTTTAAATTAGAAGAAGTGAAGCGGCAAGCACTCATAAACATAACTGCAGAGAAATGGCAATCTTGCATTGCTCATACAATTAAAGAAGAGGAAAGGTTTTGGATAATGTTGTAGAAAGATTTGTTATTAACGTTGGTGAAACTTCATCATCATCAGAGGATGATGAATAATTGGGAATGGAACATCTATCATCTCCATTATATCATTAAGGTGGCAAAACTTTTTCTCTTCTTTAATAGCAATAAATCTCATCTCGCACTTCTATGTCTCTGGAAAATGTTTTTATAGTTGGTATTTAGCTTGCGAAAGTGTATTTTTGTTAATCATCTGGCATTCTAAATTATCATAGTTAAAATTATGACTTGTCACCATCAGTCAAGTAGCGTTTTGTGTCGTATTTATTTGGTTTGTTAAAAACATAATAAGGACATGCCATTGTGATAAAGTTGTTTTTAATAAACTGATTGTTACTAAAAATTGTTTCATTTTATGTACAGTCAACAAAGGAGTTAAGTATACAGGAGCGTCGGATATTGTTGAAGTTTACTAAGAAACCGATGGATATTCTCGAATAAAATTTTAGTTTATTAATAGAAAACAAACAGCTCATTTATTAAATTAAATTTCAGTCCAGAACATCCATCGGTTTCTTAGTAAACTTCAACTGTATCCGACGCTCCTGTATACTCAACTCCTTTGTTGACTGTACCTATCCAAGCATTGTGACGAGTAGATGGATGGAATATGCTTTATTGTATGCCATACATTGTTACTTACAAAAAAGCACATACATTATTTATTAAAATCGTTTGAACTTAACTTGAAAATAAAAGGTTTCGTACTCCTGCTTCTGCGAGCCTCTTTTTTCTAATGCTATTATAAATGGAGTATAGTTCCATTTGAAACCCACGCAACATTAATCAAGAAAGCTTGCCGTCCTCCCGAGGGTACCAGCGTGAAGCGCAAATTGATTGGTTATTCATTTGCAGGTGATATGTCGCAAACGTTGGTAATCATGTATTTACCAAGGTATAACATAGCTGTGAGCTCATCTGCCTTGTGTTTTAAAAAAAGTACAAGTGTACCAAAATTACCGTCAGCGTCTTGTGATTGTGACTTCTGTGCTAAACTATCTTTTTCTATATATATCTTGCTCCCTTCATCATCATCCCTGTTTCCACGTTAGCTGAATAGGTCTCTTGCAATTCCACTAGACAGTCTCCATCATTAACCGTCATCCATGTTCGTCCAAGATATCTGTATTCAAGTCAGGGTGTCTATAAGTTGGCAGCAATTGCACATTGTGTTACAAAAGTACAACAACAGGTGCATTATTGCCAATAATGCAATTCATCAAATCATGACGTCAAGGTGACCCAACGCAAGCGCAATTCGTAGGACTATTTGCTGGTAATTACAAGTTTCCAACATCGGATTTATTCAGAATAATTCAAGTGCTGTATCTTGCGTAGTTAGTACATTTCGCGTGTCAGTGCAGATGGCAAGAAAGGTAGTGCATTACACTTCTTGCTACGGAACACACAGGATACCATTAAAGTTGTAGTTTCTCTTCCCAAATACCAAAATCTAGTTACAATTCCAACTAATTCAAGGCTACTATACTATATTTCATACTATACAGTTTCTGTATACCGAACTAATTTCCTGCGGTAACTACAAACGATTTTAGCACAGCCATTACGGTAGCAATTTACGTTGTATTGCACTATTACGGACGTTAGACCACTTTCTATCATCTCTAATGTTCATTGTATATCGATTATTTATATGCGTTAGAAGTTGAGGGTTATTGGTACAGGATGAGTGGCAGAAAATCCATTGTTCGCAATTTGCTAAGAAGTCTAACATCAGAAATGCCATCTTCATAATTACATGCTTGCACGATGATCTTTTCCTTGCTTAGTTGCAGTACTTGCAGTAACCGGGTTGGTTACGCTTGAGTTGTAAATACAACATTTTGATGTGGCTATGAATTTATTTCGACTTTCTGTATCATCTGCTTCGTGGATATTCGATTTTCTGCTTCGTATTCCATTGCCAATCCAGTAGGGCCATTTTCGTTTTCCCCCGATGCCCCCGATGGCTTGGTTTTGGGCCCAATCTAGCGGAATTAGGTGCTTAGCACTTTGTTTCTGTGTTCATTTATTTTTTGACTTATAGTGTAATTTTCGCCTTTTTAAGATAGGTGTTTTTCTATTTTCATTTATAGTTGGTTATAATATCTACACGCGCAGTTTTTTTTTGTGTTTTTTCAAGCAGTACCAATTTAGAAGTTTTGCATCACAAAGGTGGAGTAATAAAATAAGTTGCGTTTAAATATCTAAGCATAAAACTTCAACTGTTTTAAATGGCATCAATCCCGCAAATACCTTGAGCCTTGAGATAATATCTTTGAGAATGAGTCATTTATCAACATTATTTTTCTTTGTTGCAACAGCATAGGCTGCTATAAAAATATTGACGTCACTCTCATTTTAATTTCTGGACAGAAAAGTGTCTACTCGACAATTACTGTGCCAACAACTAAGCTTTTAATTCTTGCTTCCATCAACATGATAATGTAAAGAGAATTCATTATAAGTATTGAAACGTAACCAAATAGCTCCAGATTTTTTTGGAGCCGATTTTGGGAAATGCTTGGACATCGTTATAGGTGCTGATCCTTATAATCAAGATCACAGAACTATAGGAATATTGATAGTAGAAATGCTGTCCTTATTATTTCTTCCTTATTAATGTCCAGGCTCTCTCCGTATTATTTTAACCTCCACAACACAACACACGTCCACATGTAATTAATACTTGCTATCGATTTCACATCACGTTCATAAAGCTTCGCATTCACAAGACGGATCGCGTATGTAGTCTTAATATCGAATATCACAGACTGTTTTTATCTTACAAAAACACCGATATGTTTTCACGAGTCCCCATCGTTTATTTTCTTTGTGTTACCAACGTAAACACTCTGTGGTTGGACTAGTTATTTGGCCGTCCGCGTTTTTGTTTCGTTAATCGTTTCTTGTTCGTTTTTCTTGTTGTTATTTTTATAGATAATAATGGGAGTTGATTCTAGATCATCTTGCATTTCGTACAGGTTTAGTATAATGTCACCTATGATGATATCGAATAGCTTGGTATTTATTGTTTTGGGTATTTCCAACAGAGCAAGGTTTTTTTTTAGGATTTGATTTATTTTAAGGCTAGTTTTTTATTTGTTTAAAAATCTCGGTCAGTATTCCAACCTAAGACATTGATTTTTGAGCAATTACCTATTTGGAAAAGGACCTCTTTGACTCTTATTCAATACAGTTATAGATTACATAGGTGGTTGTATTCATAGTTAGATTTATCTCTATACAGGTTGTTATAACTGCCCATTTCAACTTCATAACTACTACTATTATAATGGATTCTATCCACAGGGGAGAGCCCTCGCCTTACAACCTACCATGACATCATAACTTGATGTCAATTGTATGTAATAACTTAATAACGATTATATACAGCCTGTGAACTTGAATGTTAATAATGCATTGTAACTTGAATAACCCGTTAGGTTGGCAATTAAGTAACATTACAACACAATGCTTTGGGATCAAAAACTTAGAATATGAAGACAATGACGCTAGTCAGACTAAAATTTATTTATTTATTTATTCACAAGGCAACTACAACAGGCAATAATCACAGTGAGTACAGTAGGTTCAAATTATAGGTTGCGACCTGACTATCACCCAAAGCGTAGTCGCACAACATGACCAGCAACAACAATAATAATGGTAACAACTACAGTAAAAAATAAAAATAAAACTTAATTGACAAAATTACAGCTACAAGGTATGAGCATCTGCCCTCCGACACACTACCTACTACTCACGCAGGGCATGTGTAGGAGACCAAACACGCCAGGTTAAGTGCATAATTCACACAAAGTTACATTATTATAAAGAGCGAGCACAGAGAGAGAGCATTATTTAAAGCGATATAAAATAAAAGCGTTTTAAAATTAAAATTAAAATGTTAAAATGTTCACACAACTAATTTTTAAAGATATAAAAATGATTACAATTTGCGCAGTTTGTTACATTATTATAAAGAGCATGCATATTTTTTGCATGCAAGCATTAAAAAAGCAAAAAAGTGCATTCCGTTTCTGAGCGTTTAGTCTTTTTACGAGAAAAATTCTTCGCTGCAGCTCCGATTTGGCAGCTTCCCAGATCTACGAAGTGCAGGAGTAGAGATAGGGTCGTTTCTTGGTATTTAGGACCACCGATTAGTAATACTGTATTGTCATTAGCAAACGGGCAGTGTAGGAAAGAATAACTACCTACATAACCTGCCAGAATTACAGGCAATTTTGGTAACGACTTATAAACGGGTAGACAAAGATACTATTGGTAGAAAACAGGAATAAATGCTTACTAAAATATAATTATGGTAACCATGGTCGTAATTTTGTAGCTAAAGTTGTAGACAAAATAGAGTTGTCTTGTATTTCTTGAGTCAAAGATGTTGCATAGGGCTGATGTCTGGATTAGGGTAGGCGTATGGTAGGCGTAGTGTAGGAGTACTGTAGGAGTAGGGTAGGAGTAGGTTAGGAGTAGAGTAGGGTAGGAGTAGGTTAGAAGTGGGATAGGAGTAGTGTAGGAGTAGGGTAGGAGTATTGTAGGAGTAGGGTAGGGTAAGGGGTAGGACACCACGCAAACGAAGTAGCGCCGGGCAGCTAGAAATAATTTATATGGCAAAAAAACGATTGCCGGGTCAGCTAGTTATTATCAAATATTGTATATACCTACTAGATTAATAAAAACACATACGAACGAAGCAAGTTAATATAAAGCTTCTAAAAATATGAGGCACCAAGTAACGTTTTCGGTCACATGAATGTCAAGGAAAGTCGTTCTTGTTCGCGTTGCGTGTTTTTTTCATGTGCACAATAATTAATTATCCAGACACATAATTCATTGTGACAACGCAAAACAAATTCTAGAAAGCCCTGGATTTATTAAAGATATACCTAACATTGTATGAGATAGAAAAATACAGAGAACAAATAGAAATTGTACTAACACGAACCCTTTTAACGAAATAAGCTAGCTACAGTTCTACGCTGTTCCAGAAATTCTGTTTGAATAATTTTTTGCCTACGTGCACAACTGAAACTGTGCAAAACTTTTCTGCAAGATTTAACACAATTGTAATAAATGTTGCCTAAATTTTTTCACCTAGTTCGGCTACAGATGCTCCAATGTTGTGTTATTTCCATTATAGCCTACAAATTTATTTTTATCAATAGGTATTATACTTAGTTGTTATATTTTTACCGACTTCAAAAAAAAGGAGGTTATCAATTCGACACGTATGTATGCAATATTATTGGAATTGCATTATATTAAGGGGGAAGCTCTAAGGTGGCCCGCGAAGTTTAAATTTTCTTACGTTTCTTGGGGATTACATGGTCTTAGAGAGTTGTGTTGATGACTTTAATGATTATAATTCTGTAAATACATATTTGTTACGGCCGCGAATCATATTTTAATCATCGTACAACTTAATACTGACCAGCAAATTGCAAAAAACCTAAAAAAAAATTAATTTCGTGGGCTGCCCTGGCGCATAACAATCTATTAGGCCTTCCCAACAATAGTATGGAAAAACTGTCAAAAATTCAAAATTTATTCTCAGGTGATTTATTCTAGGTATAAAAGTTTTGTGGAATGCGCCCTAAATGTAGGTACAGCATCTTCGGCATTTCTATGCTAATTTTGAGGATTCTTCTGGTCGGTGTATTTAATTCTTCAATGCACTAGTGTTAATTGATTTTTATGGGGTAGCTTAGGTACAACTAAAAAGTGAAAAAAAAAACTTTTCACAAAAAAAAACAGCCGACTTAAAAAAAAAACTACAAATTGATAAATAACTTAAATTTCGGAAGTCGGTGTCAAAAAACGAAGAAAATGCGGACGCCAACGACAGCGATTTCCGAAATTAAAGTTATTTATTACTTCGTAGTGTTTTTTTTTTTGAAGTCGGTTGTTTTTATTATAAAAAAGTTTTTCTAAAATCATCTTCATAATAATTCCATACTTAATATTTAACTCTCGTTGTACATTAAAAGCAACTCTACAAAGATAGGCAAAAACATTACCGCTATTAATCTCCCCGGCGACCGTTTGCATAAAATGCAAGCCACGGATGGCTGGGCATAACGTAAATTATGTTTTGCGTCAAGAAAAAGCATTACGTCGTTTTTCGCTTAGCTTTAATAGGGTCCGTTGGGTAAAAAAAACTGTATGAGCAAAAAAATTGATTTAGCTTTTGTAAAGCTCCGTGGATGGGTGACCATCTATACATACCAAGACACCTCCGTGCCTCGGAAAGCACTATATGCCGTTGGTCCCGGCTGTCATTCGTGGATCTTTGACAGTCGTTACGGGTAGTCAGAAGCCCGAAAATCTGACAACCAAGGGGTATCTTACCCAGTAACTGGATTGTGGAGGTCAGATAGGCAGTCGCTCCATGCAAAATACTGGTATTCATCTGCGTCCGGTTAGACTGGAAGCTGACCCCAACATAGTTGGGAAAAGTTTCATTGACTTTGTCATTTTAGGGAAAGAAAGAAAGAAAAAACGTAATTAAAAAAAATTAAACCGACTTCAAAAAGAAATTAACTCAAAATTATGAAATAACTTTATTTTCGGAAGTCGGTGTCTTGGGATCTGTATTTCAGTTTTAGTTTTTTGCCACCGACTTCCAAAAATAAAGTTATTTCATAATTTTGAGTTAAGTAATTTCTTTTTGAAGTCGGTTTAATTTTTTTAAATTATACTTTTTATTTCGTAATTTCTAGTAGTAGTTTTTGCACTAGAATTTGACCAAGGTTTTGGGATATTTTCCCTGTGACACTACACCCGTAGCTCGTATCAATAAGCCAGGCCGTCATACTTACACGTAATAGTCCATATCTTGAAAATTACTGAATCGATTTTGATGAAACTTGCACTGTTCCCTAAGTTGAAGTAAATGTAAGCCAATAAAAAAAAATGGTCACGATCCGATTAATAGTTGCTGAGAAATGCGTGGACAAACATACATACATACATACGGAAAAAAAAACGAAACGAACGAACGTCTATGAAATTTTGTATATTTGTTTGGAAGCCTTAGTAGATTGTCATTATGTGAATATAATGCAATTCCAATAATATTACATACATACGTGTCGAATTGATAACCTCCTTTTTTTTGAAGTCGGTAAAATAGGTTTATCTGTCACAGAAACACGTGCATACAAAAAGATAATTAATTCTAATAACAGGATAAGTAAAAACAAAAAAAAAAACTTATTTTGCCTACAATCTCCTCAGGTCTTCGAGGCCCTCCCTAATGGCCTTTAAAACTCTGTTGTTTTATCTTGAGAGCAGTATCCATTAAAAATAAGACTCTTTGTAACTTTTGGCTGATCGTATCGAATAATAAATATTTATTTTGATAAAAGAAAAGTTAAACTCACAAATATTTTCACCATGAACATCGTGCAGATTAGTGATTGTTATTTTGTAATAATTAACATTTGTTCAAGAATGTTGGTGTCTGTGTTTTCATAAAGTCCGTTTTAAAGTTTCATTAAAATCGGTTCATTAATTTCGAAAAACAAGGGCTTGAAAGTTTGTATTAAATTGCCGTACAGCGTAAACGATCTTAATTTGTCTTTTGCTATAATATATTTAATTAACGAGTCTTATGGCCTTTAAGTTGCCACTATTCACACGAATTGTTGCCGATAATCCGTTTGAAATTACAATCTGTAACCTACAAGTTATACAGTAAGCAGTCAATTTATGCTCGGCAATCTGCTAGCCATTTACATTCCCCAATATTGATTATACACTGTACTATCCAGATTCCCTGTTCTGTTTGTCCAAGCGTGATTCAATGATTGCTTAATATAAACAACCTTATGCTATAGGACTTAGATTATTATCTGCTTAGTTAGTATAATGTCTCAGATTTATACATTCCTTATTTATAGATATTACTTGTGCTTTTGTCTCATCAGAAACATGCTAAGAACAGTGTTAAAGCTTGACGTCATTAAAATGTTACTGCAAAAGGTTTGTACTTTTAGCCTGCCAAATCTTGACCAATGAAACACTATCAAATATGTATATTATTGTTACGTTACTCCAGGGCCGTGCCGGTATAGATCACATGGTCTTTATTGTGAAGAAGGACCATGAGACTATAGATTAAGTAAAGGAGGTTGGATGTTGAAGCAGAGCCAATGTGTCTTGACCATAGACACAACAGTAAACAATGCATTAGATATACAAATCTTTTTAATTATACATCGGATTCTTCCAGGAAATATTAACAGCAACTTTTTCTCTATTAAACCGGAACTAATGCATGCGTTTGTAATCGTTAATCAGAAGGTTATTAGCTCAGATAAATGCTAATTACACGGATGCTAATAATTGAACTAATTAAGTACGCGCTTGTATCGTTCTTTATAACAAGATTAATGTGGTACTTACACTTTCTGTTGATGGCTTTTGTTTGCTTTGTTTGGATTTATATTTCAAGCTCAGTCCTATGTAGATAGTTAATAAGCTTTCTTAAAGTTTGACTCTAAGGACCAAAAATATTACATTCACCACAAAAACATTTTCCTCCGTTAGATAGCATGGGGCTATACAAAAATTTTAAAGGCCCAGGAAGCGTTGCTTAGATTTTTACATGCCTCACCTTTCAAGATCTGGAACAAGGAAGTAATTCAAACACCTCTCGGTAAAACCAAGTTAGAAAATAGATAAAATTCAGCATTCTTGTCACCGAAAGCTGCACGTCCCTTTTTACATGTTCTCGACTCTGGCCTAACAAGGAACATGAATGAACAGTAACAAGTTAGTTCAGATTATAAATCTAACGATAGGGTTATCAGTATTCCAATTACGACGGAAAAAGTGGTAGAAATAGATTTCTAGATCACGTTAAGTCCCCTTTCGAGCTTTACCATGAATGAATCTACAAGTTTTTCAACAATAAAAATAGTGGCTTAACCACTGAGTTTCTTATCAAAGCCACAAATAGTAACGGAAATGGGCATCGACGATAAATGAAAGTCAGTAATCTGGATGTCTGCATCAAATTGAATGAATGTTGGTTTTTTATTACATAGTAAACATACATTGGATGTTACGGTCATGGTCCTTAATGGGATTGGTACAAGTGTACTTGCTGACATCTTGTTTTGCAGTGATGTTATTTTGTTCAATGAGAAAGGGGCTGTTGCGAAGATACAAATTCGATATTCTAATAGTAGTATTTGAGAAATTAGAAATGTAAACTGGATGGTACTAGCAGGTGACTATTTTGTCACCCAGGAACTCATAACTAAACTATCCAGCCAGTCCTCAGACTTTTTACCAACTCCAATAAAATTTCGCAGCAGTCCGGGATGACATAAATCAGCGAAATACTCTAGAGGGCGTCGTAATATTCGCCGAGGGAAAAATTCACAACTTATGTCAGTAATATCGGGGCAATTTTTTATTTTAATGTCAATAGTCATTTCATGATAGCCGGAAGACATCCACCGCTGCTCGTAGGAACTTTTTTTTAATAGCAATCTGTTTTCATTCACAAAGGACCAGTTTTTCAAGTCGCCCCACCTGACCAAAAATGTCTCCCCATTGTTATGTAATAAAAATTAAATAAATTCCAGAAGATACAACCTGCTTTATACCAGCACAAAACAATGCTGATATTAAAAATACTTCACGTTCTGTTCAACAACGGCTTTTCATCTCCACGACACTGCCAGGACAAGTTGGAACAATAAATTCCTGCTCACATGTGGAAGTGCAACAAAATGGTTCATTGCCGGCACACGCTACAACTCTTGCTTGTTATAAACTACAGACCTTTGAGTATGAATGAAATGAGCAACATAAAGGACTGACGTAGTTTCTGGAACTTCGAGAGAAACATTAACAGTGTCAATTTTTTTGCGTTCTGAGTAGTTGTATGGTTTTTTCGTTTTCTGATTGCACAAGTAAGGATTGTTTTGCTTGTGCCAGCCGATGGCTATTAAATCCTCGTGTACTCGTATGTATGTATATTGTTATGTAAGTGTTTTACGTAGAACGCAATTTTTTTTCTTTTTAAATCTTCCGTGCATCATGTACGTCATTTCTTTTCTCGTGCTGGTCTGGTTCATGCTCTAAGCACTTCATAGGTAGACCTTTTGATACATTATACAGAAACTTTTTTCTATCGTCTCCATTATGTGAACGAGCAAGTTTCTCAGGATTAGCTCCACAGCTGTATTCTGGTCTTCAATGTGTGAGTAGTGTGAATCGCAATTTTTTGCCCATATTTTGAGATCACTGATTTCGATGCAGTATTCCGTTGATGGGTATAAAGTTACCTGATTTTATTGTAAAAACTGGCGCCGCTTGGTTCGAGATATTTTAAGTATCGTGGCTTTTTTACTCACATTTCCATTAACCTCTTACATTGCCAGACAAACGAAATATAATACAAAGGTGTACACCAGCATATATGGTTAATATAATAATTTAATACGAAGATAAAAATATATTACCTATCTTTTCCTGTCTGTAATATTCTTTTATGCTCATTTTACATGCAAAAATGCATTGACGCTATAAAGAACCGGTTCAACGATTAAAAGTTCCGGTGAATTTCCTGTATTCACGTGCAATATTTTATTAACAGTAACTGAGATTCCAATAATTCTCAAGAGGTTAATATTGTAATATTGAAATTCTCTCACCAAAATGCCTGAGATTGTTGATCTCTAATTAGTATTGAATTCCCGGATATGCAATGCAGGATTCGGATACGAGAATGATCAATGGATTCCTAAAATAAACAATACCAATCGATATGTGAATGAACTTGTTCAGTCTTCAAACAAAGATTCTCCTTCTTCCTTCCAAACAGGATGCATCTAAGTAGATTAGATAAAAGTATTAAACTGGCTTCTTGTGCTGCGGTTTCCTAAGTATTACTGGTATTACCAACGAAAATATCGCTCCATTTGTTTATAACGACTATGGACAAAGCGGTTTCGACTTCCTCTCAATAAGTGGATAATGATCTGTTATCTCGTTTTGCTCGAACACCGCAATTGGTAGTTTTTGTAGCTGGTTGCCTTTCCGTTCTGTTTCATAGTTGGCAAGAAAAATAGAAAATTAGATTTTTTATAACTGGTATTCCAGTTTTTGCTTGATGGGGGGTATAGCCGTGTTTTCATTGGTGTTGTGGAACTGATTGATGTTTGTAAGAGGATTGATAGTTCTGATTCGAACATTGTTATAAAAAACTAGATCATGTCTATTTCTAGAGTTATTGCTTCCTTTAATTATAGATTTATTGCTGTCTTATAATGATCGTGTGATTCGATCATATCTATTGAGTTATCTCTATAATAATATATGATATAATTACATTAAGCCAATGACTCGTATTATGATTAAATCTCGAAGGCGCCGAAACATTTAAATCTAAAAGTTCGTTGACCGATGGTTGTTTGAATATTTCAAATGCGTTCAATGTCGCCTCTTTTTAATGGAGAAATATTCGCATCAGCCTTTTTATTATATTTCGTAGGACAATGGATTGGTTTTGTTAAAAAATTTGTCTACTACTACTTCAATTGGGGTTTTTGACAACGTTCTTATTATTTTTGACATTTTATATTTATTTTAGGGTGACATTTATTGACTTGTGTTATTCGCATTAGCTTCAACCTTTCCAAAATTATTCAAGTTCATGACCCAACAAGGACAAATGCTTCGAGCTAAAAGATTTTCAAACCAAAGATTTTCTGAATACATTTTTAGCTAACAATTGCAACAGTACCATTTCGGTCTGTAATGAGATTCTAAACGCCCACCCCTTTCTCATTTCTTTTTAAGTAATTTACTTATTCTAGTTAATTTTCCTGTGTTTTCCATCTTGTCGAAAAAGGCCTAACAACGAGTCCCTTGTAAGTACTTAAAGGCGCCAACTTAAATAAATTTGGAGGTTTTTGGCATAATTTGGCCATTTTTTGTACTTTAAGTGTTTAACTATATGTCGTTAGGAAAGGGCGATTCTCAAACAACGTTGACCGCGTCCAGGCGGCTTCTAATATCAAGTTTTTATTCCGGATGATTTTGAGACAACGTGACTGCGTTCCTATTAAGGATTTCTTAGTAAATGAGGAGTCCCGGAGCTTCTTGCGGATGACATTAAATATCCTTGTTAGTTACATTATTATTTAAATTGTGGTCTTTTGCTTTGGTTTTGTGTTGGTTTCTAAACGGATGAGCTTTAAAACAAGCTCAGCAATATCAACAATTGATGGCAAAATAATTTACTGTTGTCCTATGACGTCAATTCTGTGCAACCCTTTCCTTTGTCTCTGCCACAAGGCTTATCATACTTTGCTCCGAATCGTTTTAAGCAACGACGAGTATCACGCACTTTGCGCTGATAATATCAAGTCTCCTTATTATCTCAATTTGGGATACGTCACACGAACATTGTGTGTTCCCATTATTTATTCACAGATTTGCTCGTAAGCGTTTCGGGACACCTCGGGTAACAGATGGCACATCCGAGTTTTTTTGCTTCAAGTGGATTTCTCACGATATTATTTTTTCGTAAATTTTTTGCGGCCATTTTTTTTGCGTGGAAGTCGCTTTGTATTTTGATTGTATCGTTAATTAGAGTCAAAAAGGCCTTGGTCTTGTCACCTTTACTTTTGTCCATATCTGAATATATTGAGAGATTTGCATTTACACCGTTTGTCTATTTTGAATCCCAGATCTTATTATTAAGTTTCGTAGCTTTGTATTTTGATTGTATCGTTAATTAGAGTCAAATGGGTTTCTATTGATCTTTTCACCATTACTTTTGTTCATATCTGAATATATCGAGAGATTTGCATTTACATCGTTTGTCTATTTTGACTACCAAATCTTATTAATCTGTTTCATAGCTTTGTATTTGATTGTATCGTTAATTAGAGCCAAAAGGGCTTCTATTTCTCTTTTCACCGTTACTTTTGTTCATATCTGAAAGAGACTTGCATTTAGATTTTTTGGTCTCTTTTGACTTACAAATCTTTTATTAACTATCAGTGTGTGCACGCAAATGGAATTACCTAATCCGGTCTTAAAATACTTGACCTTGGCCCCTACTCTTTGCATAATGACTAAACTGATTACAATGTCGCCGTTTCATTAATATATTCTGTAATTAATTGACGGATTTGCATAGAAATGGTTTTTATCATTGTTTTTTTTACTAAGCCCTTATGTTATTGGCGTCGTTATCTTTTATTTATTGTTCTTTTAGATCTTTCTTTTTTGTCTTTTGCAGTAGGATAACCTGTTTTTGTTCGTGTGTTGGTAGTAACGTAGAACGCTCGTTTGAGTAAGATGTGCTTTTGTTTCAAACAGAAACAAGCCTGGAAGTTTCTAGCTCTTGAAGAGGTCTGCCAACAGTGAGGACATCTTGATTCCTTGTTTTTCGAGACATCGCCAAGCGATTGGTCGACTTCGCACTTGACCAGAAGGCTGGCCTGTTTGGCTAGAGAATCAGCGTTCAATCAGCATTGCCATTCAACGTGGTAAATGTGGTAACACTGCCAGCCTTTTGGGCAGTTTTCCTGTTGAAAGCGACGAATTTTTTGATGCCCTTTGATTGTTACCTCTGCCTTTTTTAATGTATACTCATATAATGATTTTAAGACTGTGTTAGCCTTTAAATTAAGTCCTAAGCTCTCGCTTTAAAGCATTTGCTAATATCTAAATCCACTACTCCCACGTTGCTCGGTTTCTTTGGTCCTGAGTTCTACGACCATTTAAAACTGTGAATCGTCTACTTAATTACATTTCTTTAGGCACGTGCACAATTCTTTGGCACTAAACTTTTCCATCGGCATTTTTAACGGATTACTTAATCAATTTCTTCAAAGATGTATTTGATTATAATCATTTAGTCTAATTGTTAATTATATCATTTCTAAAGTCGCACATTGACAGAAGCTATATCGAATTTGAAGCCTCATGAATTTGTAACTGCTTACGTAACAGCGACCTACGCACATTTTTGGGTCGAAGTTTTAATCCAAGAACAAACACTTGCTCAACTCCGGACTTTCTTCAAACTTTTATCCTTCATTAACAACGAAATGCAACTCCGGCTATAAATCGAATTACCTTCATTAACACAAGTAGACGCTTCACTAAGCCCACTGATCGTGCTTCCAAATTACTCAAACCGTAAAATCGATTACTGAAAAACTACCTATTCTTGGTATCGATCAAATCTAGATCGAGATCTGGAAAAAAATGGACAAAAAATCTAACAATCCAGGTCTTTGTGGATAGCACACCGAATAGGGTAATTTTTTTTTATTAGTAATCCGAATTTATGAGACCGTTGACTCATTCGGTGGCGCCAAACTGTGACTAGTGGATATGGTAATAAGGTTAATACCACTACTATTTGTTCTCGACGACTTTCCGAAACACCGGAACGAGTTATGACGTCCACATCGTTATCTGGTCTTGTTTTTGTTACGTCAGTGGTAGTGGTTGTTACACCGGAAATCGTACCTGTTTATTGGCCGCATCCTTGTTACGACATCTTTGTTTTTTTTTCTGTTTCGTTATGTATTGCTCTATGTTTATTTTTTGATTTAACTCTGCATTGTTTGTGTTATTGAATGTAGTAGTAATGTCATTGTTATCTTTTTGTTTCAGATTTTACAAAGTGATGAACCAACTACATTGAAACAAAAATGCATCTCCAAATCGTCGTAGCTTTAAGCGCTATTTTACTCTGTGATGCTAAGATGCCAAGGTTTAAGCCGCACACACAGCCTAATGAGCTACCAGCGAACCCCTCACACTCACAAGCTTTAGGACAGCTACAAGCGCAATCGAAAACAGAAAAGACAAGTCGAATAATTGACCAATATCGAGTGCGGCATCGGAGAGAGATATTCGATTCAAAATCGTATGAATCGAGTTTGACATGGGCTCATTCGGAGAGGCTAGACCAGAATGGTGATGTGATCCTCCGGTGGGTGAATACCGACTCAAGTATAACGTTCAGGTTGGAGGCGAAGACTCGTGGTTACGTCGGTTTGGGTTTCAATTCCGCGAGGAACATGAGAGGAGCAGATTTGGTGGTCGCTTGGGTGGATGACAGGAATGGCAACGCGCAAGTTTTGGTAAGTTTTATGAAGATTATTAACAGCTGTTACTTCATTCTCACGGTATGGGGTGGTCTTGTTTGTAAAACATGGAAATTATATTGAGGTAGCGTGTGAATTAATGAAATCGGAAGAATTTGATGACGACTTCAGATTGTGGTGACATTTTGTGCTCAGAAATTAATGATTTGTAATAAAATTATACGATGGAGATTTCACTTGATAAGGTTTTTGTGAGTGGTTAGGAAAATCAATTTCATTTAAAGCCTACACTTTATTAATGTTGCACTTTATAAATTTATATTTTGTATAATAGGTGTTATAGGTGTGGTACAAAAATTACAACATCCGTGAAATTAAAATATTTAAAAATGTGGATTCAAGTTTCTTGTCCGCTCTTCTCTATAGGAACCTATACGCTTTGGAATGGGTACTAGCTTCATCTTTCGGACTGACCGACCCCTTGACACTTCAAAGGTGCCTGTAATTGGTTTATTTGAAATAATGCTTTGAGTTGCCAAATAATAATTAATGTAATTTCCAATTTAATTACCAATAAATCAATAATCTTTCCTGTCAGGCGCTAATCGAATATACTTCTAATTAAAATCCACCCACGCATTAAAATATTCTATGAAACAATCTCGAAGTACTTATTTTAAATTGGTATATAACTTGATTATGTTCTTCAATTTTACACGACCAAGTTCAGGAGATATAAATTTTCTGAGCTTTAGGTACTTGTTGGGAACATGAAATCTTTATTAATTAGCACATATTTAATTCTCTTGAACTTATGTTTTGAACTTTGTACGTATACATGACCTTATTTTGATTAATGCTGTGCGTAATTTATTGCGTCTGAAAAGTTTACGCATACCTAAGTAGGTACCAACTCTTCTAAAAACTGCCAAGATTTTTTAAATTTTATTTCATACTAGCTTCTGCCCACGACTTCGTCTGCGTGCAATTCTTGTTTCCCCGACCCATCACGTCGTATCACATCGCGCTCTTATTTCGATTTCGTTCTTTCTGACTTTCTTTTGTTTTTGGTTGGCTCCTAAGGATCCTAGTGTGGTGTTAAGTAGACTTCCTCAAGAATTGGGCTATCAAATGCAATTTTTTTTATCTGTCTGTTAGTTCCAGAGCTGAGATTAGCGCGTTCAAGCGAACAAACAAACTCTTTAGCTTTTTTAGATAGATTCGATCCCACAAAAAACATTTTCATGTAAAATGTTGCCAAGACGAGACCACATATGGCTCGCACTGCCAAAAAGTTATCAGATCTCATGTAGAGCCAAGCTTCTAACTCTACACGTCCTAACTTCACAAACTCTACACCTTAGTCAAAATATGAGGCTTGGCCGTTTCGTTACTACAAGAACTATTGTATAACAGAAAAGTAATGAACAGTGAATAAAATTTTCACCTTACGATGTGATGGTAGCGAAACGGCCAAGCCACATATTTTGACTAAGGTGTAGAGTTTGTGAGTTTAAGCGAAAGGCCGAAACACAATCAGATGTCACAGTCTCTTTTAAATTTCAAACAGAATCTTGGTCAGATCATGTGAAGATCATATAGATTGGTGTCTGAGATGGATTTTTTGAGGAAAGAACCACACATATCGAGTGGACCTATCTAGTCAGTGCACGCCTTTGTCAGTAATCATGCAGCTCAAATCAAAACGTAGGCCATCTTCTGGATAACTAGACTATCCAGTACTTCGTCAGCAATAACTGTCATTACTTTTGCGTTACTACAACTTTACTCAATATGTTAAGTAGGTACCTACTACGATACTTAACTTGCTGTATCACTGATATTTTGTCTTACGTAACTGTATGGCGGTTGCATGCTGCGAGGAAAACGTTTTACTCCGATTTCCATTTTACGTTTAACGGTATCTGACGTGTGAATCCAAAACACTGTATCTCTGAAATACCTATTTCGTGAAAAGGGCTTTTAAAACTTTTTTTGGTTTTTGGTATGTTTTAATAATATTACTATAGCATTGTATTATGTGTTAGGTACCAAATTAAAGGTATGTTTACGTTTTATCTAGCCATGTATATTTTACAACCATACTATGCATACAATTAGAATTAATTAAGCAAACGTGTATTGTCTCTACAAAATATGAAGAAATGTCCCCGATTGTTTGAGCAAAACACTGTATGTTTAGTTCAAATCCAATGTTATCACAATCGTATGTTGTATTGATACCAGGACGCTCCTTATTAACTGCCGTTGATATTCTCTTTTTCATTTAACACACTGTTAAGCTCTGAAGCCATTGTGGTACATGATGAGTTGTTTTATCAGTTCTATATTGCTTTGTGACAATTTCACTATTAGTCTATTACGGTATCCACTCATTGTTATTGTTCTTCAACACAGTTACACAAACTTCTCAAAACGTAGGTACGTAAACAGAACGCAGCGTACGCGCTGTCGATCAAAACACCGTCCGCGCGTCCAAGCAAGAGCACTGACAATGATTCACGACCACTAACCGTTGAGCTCTCGCCCTCCTGACATGTCGCCGCGCGCGACGTCTCCAGTTTGTTTGGTTATACAAAACCAAAGAGATTTAAGATTACCTAGAGGGGCCATGCAAAGAAATGTCTTAGAAAAACTGTGATCATGTCTCAGTGACGCCATCTGGCGTAGTATAGCCAAATTAGAGCGGCAATTTATTCAATTAGATTCAGCTATCGCTCGGTAGATGGCCAGTGTGGCTAGTGTTGCCAGATACGATTTTCAATCGGTGGATTGAAAATCGGATCAGTGGTGCCTGAAGAACCTAATATAAATCGAATCAGTTAGATAAATATCGAAAACTAAACAAATTAGGCAAAAATTGTCTCAGAAAAAATATTCTACAATTTTATTCGCTATCGTATCGTATCGGTTTCAGTGTGTTTTTAAGTAGTTATTTACATTTTAAAATAAAATACGCGGTCGCGTTCCGGAACGGTATAGAGAATAAGCTCTCTCTTTCCCTCGCCAGGCCGTTGCGATGAAGGCACGTGGAACGCGCGCCCCTCGCACCAGTGCCCAGCTCCGCTAGGAGTAATAGTGTTCTGTGGTGCCTACAAAGAGTAAAGTAACTATATATGAAAAGAGTAACAACTCTGTGGTAAAATTTGCATGTATGGAAAGTGCTGCCACCTTGAGTTTGGCGAGTGAACTAAGGCTATACACCTACCTATAGATATAAATATACACCTACCTATAGATATGCAATGCTTATTAGTTAACTATCTCAAATATTCTCTCGTATATTGACTCGCTACTCATAGTAATATGCATACTTACTTACTATGAGTAGCAACAAAACCAATAACAGTAACAAGTAACTATTAAAACAGAAATAACTGAGATAAACTCGGAAATTCGGGAAGTGCATCAACATCGGGAAAGCCGGAATTTGACAATATGGCGGATGGCCGCAGTGTTGCCAACAGATAAACTAGCTCTCCACCAGATTCAACTTCGAAAATCACTAACACAAATTCGGCCCTACTCCAAAATTCGCTAAAATTTCCACTTAACACAATTTTAGATTTTTGCGAAAGAAAACAGTAATTAAAGTAGTTATATTAGTTAAAAATGTTCTTTATTATTAGTTATTATTTATAATAAAATATAAAATATCAGTAAATCAACATGAAAGAAAGAAAGAAAAAGTGTTTATTGCGACTCGTACAGGAAGATTACAAACTAAACTAAACATAACATGCAATATTATTAGTAAATCAACAAGTCAAGATGAGGAACATAAACATTATTCAATAAGAACAATAACTAGGATAAAAACTGAAATTCTAAAATTAGTCTTCTTCAGATGAATTTTTGTCTGCACCATCGTTGGTTTCACATTTATAATAAATGATTCTTTGGTACTGATTTGTTAAAGAACTTTTATTAGAATTTACCAACACAGTAAAAGTAAATACTTCTGAAAATTAAATGAAGTAAAAATAATATATTTCGTAACGTTTTAGTGGCTTAGTGGTTGAGTGATAGCATTTTCAGTAATTGAAACTGAATTCTACTAAACCACTAGAAAAACCACCAGCCACTAAAAGAAATAGTTCGCCACTAAAAGGGGGGTCGAAACCACCCGTAGACAGAGTAATCTATAGACTCATGGTTTCCGTGTCACCGAAAGGGACAAAAAATTCTGGCAATCTTCATCATACTATCATTTTACAGCTTATTACACTGCACCTTACCATTTTCACAGTTGCGCAAATGTACTATTATTGAATTATGCACGAAAAAGGTCTTATTTTCCGTTTAATCGCGGTGTAATTTTTATTGTTTCATTTTGATTTCATGCATAAACGTCAAACTTGTTGTGCACATTGATGTGCTTAGCCGACACGCAGTAAGGGACAGAAATATAATTACTCTGTCTCTTTTCTTTGCTAGTGACGGTAATATATTTCTCTTTTTCTTGTGCGAATGAAAAAGAAGATAATTATACAGCAGTCTATAGTTGACTCTGTCTACGAAACCACCAGTGGAAAATCCACTAAGTTGGTAACACTGGACGGCCGGCGACAATGACATTTGTTTGACAAACAAGACAAGATGGCTGCCAAGTTTTGTTAACACTCCAAACTCCAGATGTCGCTGTCGTCTATGGAAATTGTAACAGTTCTAAGTGTGCCCCCCCTGGGTGCCTAGTCCGCTGCCCACACGCATACTGCGTAGACGCGTATTTATTATCCTACCGCGCGCTTGCGCGGTAGGTTAATAAATGGGGGAGGCACGTACCTCCCTCGTGCCGCCATTGTAACGCGAAAGAATAATTATTAAGGGTCTTCGTTCCAAATGTTTAAAACAAAAAATTAAAGTGTCCTAAACTAACTTTGTGCCTATAATACAAATATACTCTATGTCTAAAAGGTGGTTTCCCTAAGATAACCTTTAGATTCATACATTTAAATGAATATTATCGAAAACAAAATCGATATATAATATCACATCTCTGTAAGGCAACAGTATACTCCGACTTTTAATTAGTTTTTAATTCTACTAATAATTATTACCCTGTTTTAAAAAATCAATTTAACATGGATCGATTTTGAACTGAATGTTACTTGAATGAATCGAATATTTTGTCACACCACTATTTAAATTTCGTTAAAAAGTGGTAACACTTAAGCTGACATTTTACCCAACTATAGTAAAGCTACTCAACAATAGATGGCGTTTAATACAAAATAAGCAAATTTTCTAGATCTATCTACGAAAATTATTTTATTCTAATTACTGAGTAAATATAGATAATACATACGAAAATAAACTGAAGGTAGGTCCAGTTGTCCTACCATAACGAGATTTGCAGTATCGTAATGCGCAACCCGGCCATATTTCCATACAAAATATTTTTCTTTTGTTGGACACGAATGCGTCAATGCGACTTCACGCGCAGGCGTACCATACTAGACTGAGAGACTCGTTACCGGTATGTAACAAGTATGGGATCACGGTTTTGTTCGCTATGTCCCGTCTAGGTTAATAACTTTAATGTCTTTGTACAAAACACTGTATCTGAGAGTTTCAAGTAATCTCGCGTAAACCTATTCAGCCAAAACACAGTAACTTCAATCACAGTGTTATGCCATAACAAACCATAAATGTAAGCAAAATACAGTGTTTTGTATGTGTTCATATCTCCTTCTACGTACTAAAGAATGAAAAAATATTAATACAGGGATATGTAACTGCCTCGAAATAATCAAATGAGCGCTGTTAAGGCAAAACACTGTAACTTGAGTTACAGTGTATTGGATTTACACGTCAGGTATATTGAACGATTTTCAAGCGTTTGTGGCATCGTAATGTCGCGGTTAAAGCAAAGCAAACGGCTTGTAATCGTCAATTATCTTCATAATATCTGCACGCAAATAAAAGATTAGTTCATGTTCTTAAAGCTTACTCCCTTCCGCTCCACCCAGAGCGGCATTTGATGATTTCCCATCCTGAAAAAAAAAGGGATTGGAGTTGAATCGGTGCGCGGCGTCGAGTATAAAACGTGTGCACTGACTGGACAGGTCCTCTCAATCTGTGTGGTTCTTTCCTCAAAAGACCACCTCAGACATCGATCTACATGGTCTTCATATAACCTGACCAAGATTATGTCTGGACTTTAAAAGAGACTGTGACCTCTGAGTTTGTTTCGGCCTTTCTTCTCAGAGTAGTCAGATAGGAAACGCCGACTTCATCTAGTTAAAAAAAAAAAAACATGATTGACGTGTAAAAGTGTTTGTACAAACCTTCTTACAAAAAAAACCTGAAGTGTTCACTTAGTTAGTTTGGTTTCCTCATCTTTTTCGGACTCGCACACGAAGGGTTCCGTACCACAAGGCAAAAACACCGAAAAGAAACACGTTTGTTGTATGGGAGCCCCCCTTAAATATTTATTTTATTTTGTTTTTAGTATTTGTTGTTATAGCGGCAACAGAAATACATCATTTGTAAAAATTTCAACTGTCTAGCTATCGCGGTTCTTGAGATACAGCCTGGTGACAGACAGACGGACGGACAGACAGCGAAGTCTTAGTAATAGGGTCCCGTTTTTACCCTTTGGGTACGGAATTCTAAAAACGGTGACACGACACACATGTTGCTTTTGTGTAGATATTTTCGAATAGAATAGAAAATATTTATTGTCCAGGTAATACCTACAGTAAACAGGTTCACAGGTTAATAGCTAGTTGAGACGACATGGGTAGCTTAAAAGATTACCTACAGTTTAAAATATATTATTTGCCAGTGGGCCCCAAACTGGACAGTTCGTGTGTATCTTGGCTTCTTCTTCTACTTAGCTTTTTTCCCAACTATGTTGGGGTCGGCTTCCAGTCTTACCAGATGCAGCTGAATACCAGTATTTTGCATGGAGCGACAGCCTATCTAACTTCCACAACTCAGTTACTAACTTACAAGGTAACACGATACATCTTGGTTAGACTATTTGTCAGATTTTTGGTCTTCTCACTACTCGTGACAGTCGTGACGACTGTTCAAGATTTACGAATGACAGCCGGAACTGAGGCACGGGGGTAACAAGGTACCCCTTGGTAGGTCGAATTTGCATTGTTATATCTACAATAATATGTCTGTACATATTATGATATTTGTAGATAAAACAATGCAAATTCGAAATGTCTCATTTATTTGTGTTTATTGAGAACTTAACACACAAAAACAAAAAGATTAAAAAAATATTTAACGATTAAGTATACTATAAAAACTCGCACAAAACCCATAACAATTACCGCAACGTTACACGAAACCAAAACGCAAACTAGAAACGTTTTTCTGTAGAAACAATGGTTTGTGGCTTTCGATAGACGTGTCAACGTCCTGACTACCGAACCGTGACGGCTGCCATCTCCTCACTCCGACCGACCAAACGTGAGATGATTCGCTAATCTAATAGCCATGAATTCCTAAGGGGCTGCTGAAAATTAGAGTTTTGTAACCAGATAAATCATGGCAAAAAAATCATGTTTATTTTCATTCGATTTAGATATGTCGTTCCAGCTTCGATTAAATTCCAAACAAAAGTAGTCACTCAACTCAGCCTATCGCAGTCCACTGCTGGACATAGGCCTCGCCCAGGCTGCGCCACAACGCCTGTCCTCCGCCTTCCGCATCCAGTCCATCTACACGTATCTGGGGGGCGTCCCACCCCACTCCACGCTTGCCGATACACGTACAAAAGTAATAAGTACCTATGAATACAATATGGAAGATTTTTTTTGCTATGCTGTCTTTTTATTTTACCTTGCCCCACCAATCTGTCCCACACGTGGGACAAAGTGGAATGTTCACAACGCTGACATCCCTGTGTTCCACTAATTGACATTGCTTTGTGGGACAAAAAGGTCTAATCCGTCTTTTTACCATTTTTCAAATTTTCAAAGGACCGGGTCCCTTGCAAATATTAGCCTGAGGGTCGACCCTCAGGCTAGTACCGTAGATAGACTTTAATATTTTTAGCAATTTTTTAAACTGTAGAAAATACTCACCTCTCGGAGTGAGTACTAGGTAGGTCTAGGTATCCTTTGCATTTTAAAAAGTCAAAGACGATTAGACGATAATGACCCTTAACTCAAAATTGAACGTGAACGTTTACTTTACCCTAAAGCATTTAAGCCGGTTCGTAGTCAATTAACGTTATGACCCCTGGTAATCAGATTTGCGGTTGGATTTGAATTGAATAATTAATGCGATACTTATTAATTATAGAAATTGAGATTGATAACACGAGTTCGAAAATTGGTTTTGATGTTTGAAATATCAATTTGGTAATTAGTACCTAACTGATGACAGTCTTACCGTAAGCGTAAATATTATGCTTTTTTTTTACGGACACCAGCTCTTATTACCTATTTATAAATAGTGACCAGCGGGGTAATTTCGTAACACACTATCAGTAGCAATGGTTTTCATTTTGACAGTTCAACAACATTCATTGCGTTATTTACATTGTTGAGCACACAAATTTTTCGAACATAAATATCATGCAGTGGATTAGCAATAGGTTCAAAATGATTCAGATTGTGGTTAATAGTGTGATAAGGGTGCTTACTGGATAGGTTTTTCAGAAAGGTCAGGTACATAGTACCAACTCGCAGCCGGCGTGCGTGTAAGATCGATGTGTGAACGTAAACGAAGCAAAAGCAGTAGGTATAATGAATGTAAGGATCGTATACATAGGTGGCGTTCTGTAGTTTCTGCTTACCCACATGGGAAGAAGGCGTGAGTTCATTTACGTAATTAAAGTAAGTCTAACATATACTTCTCCGAAATCAATATTAATAAAAGCTAAATACTTCAGGCGATATAGGTATTGAAAAAAAAAATTAGTTTTTTCTGTTTCGTGTAACTTGTTAAGTAAGTATGTGGAATAAGGAATTAACATTTTGGTATAATGTTTTTGACTGTTCGGTCTAGTATCATGTAAAAGGAATACACGATTCAAAGAATTTTTCTCGATAAAAAAAATTGCAAAGTACCTATATCTATTTTTTTACTTTTTTCGACAGCACGGCGCGGCGGGCGGCGGCGTAACTCTTATGCTACGTTCACACGCGCGCGTTCAACTCGACATTCAACGTGCACATTCACATTCACGAGCGTGTAAACGGTACGCCCGAACCCGTAAACGCGCCTGTGAACGTGAATGCCGCGAACCGGGCGTGCTGACTGACACGACGGCGTGCGTGTGAACAGCTTGAATGTTCGCCGACCTGGGGCGGGCTGCATGCCGCGCAGCCCGCCAGGCAGCCCGCCGGGCTGCACGGCGTGCATGTGAACATAGCATTAAGAATTATTCAATGGCATTTACTTTAAAACATAGATAATTATCATATCAAAGTTTACTCAAAGTAGTTTTAAATTTAATTCATTTATTTTGTTAAAAAAGGAGTAAATTCGTTTTGGCACATAAGCCGTTTTATTCCGAGCGCACGCACATTATAGCCATATCTCTTCTTTTGCGTTTCAAAAGTAAATGCATCACTTTCGCTCGCTTAGTAGATCAGTCGCTACGATTTATTTTCGAGGTAGCGCCTTAAGGCGAAAGCGCCAGGGTAGCCCGCGAAATTCAATTTTTTTTAGGTTTTTTGCAATTTGCTGGTCAGTATTAAGTTGTACGTTGATTAAAATATGATTCGCGGCCGTATACGGTCTGACCGGGTTTTCAAGACCAAATTTGGCTTTGCAAGTCATCAGAGAGCTCACGAGAGGAAAGAGAAATAGTCGGGGTCGCTGTCGCCGGATACGGTGAAGAGGACTATGTATATATAAGACCATGTAATCCCCAAGAATGACTATTTCATGAAATCTTGACATTTGGGGATTACATGGTCTTAGAGAGTTGTGTTTATGACTTTAATGATTATAATTCTGTAAATACATATTCGTTACGACCGCGAATCATATTTTAATCAACGTACAACTTAATACTGACCAGCAAATTGCAAAAAACGTAAGAAAATTTGAATTTCGCGGGCCACCTTAGGCTTCCCCCTTAATGTAAACAAACAATTATAAGAACTTTTCAAATAACTCTTAATTTAGAACCAAACTTTTAACGGTTTAAATTAAACCAAAGGTAAAAAGTTATATACCAGCTTATAACATTAGCTGAGGCTACTTCCTTTTGTTTCAGAAAATAATTACGGTAGGTACTTACCTACCGTGCAAAAAAATAAAAACCCATGAAATAAAATTTGTGTTCGGGTCCAAGCCGCAACCAAGTCGCGGTCACATCTAGTTATTATTAAATTCTTTGAAACAATCCCGTACCCAACGTGTGATGAATCTTTCATGGCCACATGTAACGAGCCAAGTTCTTTGCATTGAATACTTTTCCTCTACTATATTTTGTTTCAACAATGCGTTTTCTAACCCGCAAACATGAATTTGCATACAGATGCACTATTCTTAGTTGAATTTATGCTAGATATTTGTTTCAAATGTATTTATACATGTTACGTTGTTCGTATATAAACAACAACCCGCAGAAGGGTTGAGTTTCGAAATTTCATTGTTATTTTTTATTCTGCCCGAGACTTCAATCAACTCAGCCTATCGCAGTCCACTGCTGGACATAGGCCTTATAGAACACACCCTTTAAATTTCATGCCTCTAGGACCAGCGGTTTAGGCTGTGCGTTGACAATATCAGTCAGTCAGGACTTTGAATTGTATATCATGTTCCAATCTCATTCCAGGCTGTAAGTTGTCAGTCTGTTGATCTGTGTACACAGTCTAACAGGAGTACATTCATTTCCATCTGGAAATATCCTGATAAAAAAAATACTCGAGTAATATTACGAAAAAGCTTTCTTGAAAATATTCTTGAGAATCATACTCATACCCTACTCAAGTATTTACAGAGAGAGATTATATCTTATCTTATTGTTTATCACACTAATATTATAAAGGCGAAAGTTTGTGAGTGGGGGTGTGTGTGGGGGTGTGTGGGGGTGTGTTTATATGTTTGTTACTTCTTCACGCTCAAACGGCTGGACCAATTTTGCTAAAATTTGGTATGGAGGTAGCTGACACCCTGGATTAACATATAGGCTACTTTTTATCCCGATATTCCCACGAGATCGACATTTACGCGAGTAAAACCGCGGGGCGCAGCTAGTAAATAATAAATGTTGCTTTATTTATTCTTACTGTCCTTACCTACTTACCTGACATGACATGACATGTCAGGCATCTACTTCAGGCAGGGGTGCTCATAACTGTCGTTGACAATAATTCCATCAACAACAAAAACAATTGATGTTTCCACATACACCAACAGTCTACCGCAGTATACCTACTACCATAAGGACCATTGTTCTTTGTATACGGAGGAACAATCGTTTCCCTCTTTACCTTTGTTTCTAAAAGGAGCATTTATATGGAATATCTGTATTAATTGAATAAATGTAAGCTTTGTTGTCTCGGGTATGCCTATTGTTTTGACTTGTGATGGAGTCTTTTGATCAGGGACTTGAAAGCGAAATGAATTTCGTTCCGTTACCACTAATGTTATCGTATAACGTTCCAAAATTTGTAACGATACTAAAACCTAAAAATATCAATAACGTTACAATAAAAAAACGTTATAGAATATCATTTTCGTAGAACAATATTATAAGTAACGTTATAGGTATCAGTAACATTAAGCTTATTCGTTTGTAATAATGTTACAGGTGAAACGTTACAGATTCATTTGTAACGTTATTCTTCATACTTTTTCGTCTTTTTCGTCATCTTAGAAGTCATGAAGCTGGCAAAGTTGAGTATCGAAATGGATAACGTTATTATATCGTTATACTAATTACGATATATTGATAATATTGTGTGTTAGATTAAGATTTCGTTCCGTTTGTCAGTATCGTTTTAGCCAAGGAATTAATTTTGTTACGATCCTGGTGGAACGGTACAAATTATCGGTATCGGAACTACGCGTAACGTTATTTTTTGGTAACGTCTCAAGTCCCTGCTTTTGATATTGTTATTCGTATCGTAAATTGTTTTGTTTACCGCGTCGGGTGTGAGAATTTGGTCTTGCAAGATGTCTTTAATTAACATTTTGTAGGAATTTGTCATCGGGATGATAACTGATGATGTTGAGTTTTTTATATTTGCGTAAGTATCAATTGTGTTATTAACATTTTGAATATTTGTAGTCTTGTACACACAGCGACACATCAAGCTATAATATTTTCAGTTACAGTTGACGTCGCATTTTAGTATAGATTTTTCGTACAATCAGAAGTCAGCTTGATTTGTAGCCGTACGTACAATCATAATAAAGATGTTTTCGTTTTGAAGTAAATATTGTTACAGACATAATTATTAATTATTTACGCACTCGCCTTCCTTGTTACGAAACACAAAGATCATTAAAAGCAAACGAGATTATTTTTCTTTCTTATTACTTACGAAGATCATTAAAATGAAAAATGCTTACATTTCCCCCGGACACCGTTATCTCATCAATGAAGAATTACCGTGGAATTTTCCTAATTTTCAAAAATACTGCTGCTTAATATGCACATTTTTATCAGGGGTTCGTTTTAAGCCACAGAGGCGTAGGCGTCCCCTGGGGTTGGGGTAATGTTACAAATGGTTAACCACTCCTGCGTTGAACCCCAGCTTAGTTAGCAGTTAGCCCGGGTACATTCAAATACAGAGGTATTTGGTAAATTAGAAAAACTGGCCAAGTGCGAGTCGGACTCGCACACGAAGTTACACACAATATTTATTTTATTTTGTTTTTAGTACTTATTTGTTGTTATAGCGGCAACATAATTAAATAAATTGCGATAAGAACAAGAGAATGATGAAGTCTACTATAATATACGCTACACGTATAAAGTTGTCCACTCAGCACTTAAAACTATAAGATTCGCAAGAAATGTCTTCGCAGTGATAAAAATACACGTAAAATCACCTGAAGGGGACTACAGGACCTAAATGCAAGAAACGCAAGTTTTATAATGCCTAAAAGTATATGATCGACTACAGTAAACCAAATCAGAAAAATATATGATATTCTTCAGGATATATGCTAGGTAGATAGTGTGTTGAAAATATAATACAACTAATTTGATACGATAGAAAAAAATTATGAAGATACCTCTAAAAACTTTCTTCTCGCAATAAAATAAAAACCATACAATAATTCAGATTTTTTGTCAGATTATTCTACAAGCAATGTAAGTACCTACTAAAGAACTAGTGTTTTAATTTTTTTGTGCAAACAATAGATTTTTTTGTAAATAGATAATTGCAACATATTTTGCAATAAATTACCAGAGCGTTGTGTCATAGCGCTTCTCTTTCTTTTCTATGCAATCTGACAGTGACCGCGCTTTAGGTCATGTAGTCCCCTTATTATATATTCTTATAAAGTTTTTGTCTTACGCAAAGGAATCCTGTGATCACTCGTTTACTAGGAATCACGCTCAATATTCAACGTGTGTCATGTGATAAAACATTGAATATCTTGACTCAATCGTCCAATGTCACCATAAACAACTTAAAATATTCCCTAGTTATCCAATCAAACTAAACTATATTATATACTCACAAGGTACTTATTGTCATTCTTAATGCATTCTTTTCGATCACTTTACTACGCACGATCTGTCATCAATGTGAATTAAAAACAGCTAAACAAAAAAAAAAGGATAAAATTAGTATTCCATGAAAGCGGGCAAATTTATCGTAATTTTGAGAATTCCATGCTAAATTGATTTCGTGCGCGAATGTACACAAGGATACTGTCGCACGCATCACATATTAGCTGTTTTAAACGAAGTACAGTCACGTACAGTGACTCACCTGATTCATGAGCGTATAATGTGGTAGCCCGTTGTTTCCTGAAGTGGTTGATATTAGTGCCGATTCCCTTGTTCACAAACTAAACTAAATTTAAGTTCAGTGCATCTTTTTCTTTCTATTTCATTTAGAAAAGGATAGAAGATAAATTTTAGTCCTGTCAAATTAATCAGCGCTTGACACTACTCCATACAAGGTTAAACGTGATTAAAAACTTGCCTACTAAAGTTACGTCAATTTACGTCAGGCACTGATTAATTTGACAGGACTAAACAAAAGTTTAGTATCTGTCCTAGTTCAGATAATATGGATTTAACGCCATTTTGAGCAATGTAAGTAGGTATGAACAATGAACATATTAGTTATTAATTTTATTTTACGTCATTTTATGCTATTTTCTCATTTAATACAATTTTAAAACGTACTTATCACGAAATAAATATTAAATTAAAATTCGGATTTTGAAACTCGCTATTTGGCTTCAGCACCCTCGAAAACCATGAAAACGACACTTATAGGCTCATGAAGCTTGTATAAGGCTTCATTGCGCAACATCTTAAAATTACACCAGAATATTCCCTTCCTTATAAGTAGGTACGAGTGTTCTCTTAACAAAGACGCCAAAACAGCCAATTTCAGTTAATCAGTACCAATATAAATCGTTTAACTTAAACCCACTCGCACCCAAAAAATGTTAGGTACCAATTTGACGTCCAGAAATGGGTCCTAATTGAATCAAAGACTTATAATTGGTGAATCAGTTTATTTTGCACAATTATCCCGTCAAATGTGATATTTTTAAGTGATGCAGTGACAAGTGACAAGCTTACTTGTGTTTCAATAAGTGAATCACCGGGATTTCCACAATCTTTGTTATTGTTGTGCAAATGTGCAAAGGTCACTTAATTGGTTAAAAGATCAAATTATCACCGGGTAGAGTCGCAGATCTATGAAGAACGGAGTTAATAAAAGTTTATAATATATGTCAAAAAAAGAGTTTAAACAAAAAAAAAAAACTTTGATTTTTTTCTAAACACATCTGGACTTTATTAACCGATGTTACTTGGAAGAATCATCACACCTCCTAACAGCGGCGTCAACGTCCTACACCATTTTGAAAAGTACAAATAAATTTTAATAAATCATCATCATCTGCCTAGCCTTTTCCCAACAAATAAATAACTAATAACCATAATAGCAGCACATAATTGATGATTTACCAACTCCCAAACTAAGTCAAGCTTGTATTTTGGGAGTTAGTGGTTCTTAAGATGCAGGGCTTCATCATCATCATCATCATCATCAGCCTATAGCAGTCCACTGCTGGACATAGGCCTCCCCTAATGAGCGCCATAGCGCCCTGTCTTCAGCTTGACGCATCCAGCATCTGCCTGCAGTCTTTCGCAGATCGTCATCCCACCTGGCCGGAGGGCGTCCCACACTACGTTTGCCGAGTCGCGGTCTCCACTCAAGAACTCGTTTACCCCAGCGGTTGTCGGTTCTTCGCGAGATATGGCCGGCCCACTGCCACTTCAGCTTGCTAATTCTTTGAGCTATGTCGATAACTTTCGTTCTCTGTCGGATGCATTCGTTACGGATCCTATCCTTCAGAGAGACTCCGAGCATAGCTCTTTCCATAGCTCGCTGAGCGACTTTGAACTGGTGGACCAGCCGTATCGTGAGTGTCCACGTTTCAGCCCCGTAGGTCATGACGGGTAGGACGCACTGATTGAAAACTTTCGTTTTCAAGCATTGCGGTATAGATGACGAGAAGACTCGACGTAGTTTCCCAAACGCTGCCCAGCCTAGCTGGATCCTTCTCTTGGCCTCCCTCTCAAAATTGTTTTTACCTAACTGCAGAATTTGCCCGAGGTAAGTGTATTCGGAAACAATTTCGAGAGGGTGGCCGTGCACGACGACCGGTCCCGGATCAATGAGGCCATTGATCATGACTTTGGTTTTATCCAGATTCATGCCGAGACCGATGTGTCGCGAGGCTGAAGCTAGGCCGTCCAGCATCCGGGTTAGCTCCTCCAGCGACTCCGCCATCAAGACTATGTCATCAGCGAATCGCAGGTGTGAGATGTAATCGCCGTTTATGTTAATGCCCTTACCTTTCCAGTCCAGCGTCTTAAACATATCTTCCAACGCGCTCGTGAACAGTTTCGGGGATATGACATCCCCCTGTCTCACTCCTCTGCGCAGTTGGATGGGTTTGGACTGCTGGTCCTGTACTTGGACACACATGGTGGCGGCGTCGTAGAGACATCTCAGCACCTCGATATAACGACAGTCTACTTGGCATCGCTGTAAGGATTCCAGAACAGCCCAGGTTTCGACAGAGTCAAAGGCCTTCTCATAGTCCACAAAGGCCAGACACAAGGGCTGATTATACTCTTCGGACTTCTGTATAATCTGCCGCACTGTGTGTATGTGATCTATGGTGCCGTATCCTCCGCGAAACCCGGCCTGTTCCGGTGGCTGGAACTCGTCGAGTCTCCTGGCGAGACGGTTCGTGACCACTCGTGAGAACAGCTTATAGACGTGGCTCAGAAGCGAGATGGGTCTGTAATTTTTAAGGAGGGTTTTATCTCCCTTCTTAAAAAAGAGCACCACCAAACTCCCGCTCCACGCCTTTGGAGTTCTCCCACTGTGAAGGACGGTGTTGAAGAGATTCTGTAGTTCCTGTATAACAGGGGCCCCTCCAGCTTTCAAAAGCTCTGATGTTATTCCGTCCTCACCGGGGGCTTTTCCATTTTTAAGCTGCCTCAGAGCTAGCACGATCTCGTCTTGACTGATGTCAGGCAGTTCGTCAGTATAGTGGCGTGTCAGGGTGGCTCTGGAATCTTGGCCGTCTCGTTGGGGACGAAGGGCATGTGCAGCGTATAATCGGCCATAGAAATCCTCTATCTCGGTGAAGATCTCCGGTTTCGACAAAACGGTCCTCCCGTCGTGCGTTTTAAGCTTCGTCAGGTGGCTCCTGCCAAGCTGCTGAGTGAATACTTTGGAACCTCGGTTTCGCTCTATTGCCTCTTCAATGAGGCGTGTGTTGGAGCTCCGAAGGTCCCGCCGTACCATCTTCGCAATTCGCTTGTTCAGGTCTGACCTGTCTGACGAAGTCGCTTGGGTGGTTTCCCGTCTTTTTGTCATCAGCCCGAGAGTCGCATCCGAGAGTTTGGATTTCTTGCCAGTACGCTGCTTTTGACAGAACTTGATGCCCTCGTCTCTCATAGTTTCGACCAGATTGTGTAGGGTCTCGTCAGCGTCATCAGTGGGATCCAAGGCAGCAAATCTATTCCCGAGAAGCTGCTGGAACTTCTCGGTGCCCGCCATGATTTGCATTGGGTTAAGTCGGAGCGTGGACTTCATCAGACGGTTTCTTTCAAGCTTCAGATTGATATTTAGAGAGCCTCGGAGGAGTCGGTGATCAGATCCGGTATTGAACCTGTTGATCACTGAGACATCTCTGAATATATGCTTGCTATCCGTCATGATGAAGTCGATCTCATTTTTAGTCACAGTGTCGGGGCTTCTCCACGTCCACTTCCTCTGGGGCTGCTTCTTAAAGAAGGAGTTCATTAAGAACAGCCCCTCCTTCTCAAGGAAGTTAACAAGCATTTGCCCCCTGTGGTTCCTAACTCCATAACCATGCGGGCCTACGCGAGATTCGTTGCCAGTCCGCGTTCCCACCTTGCCGTTAAAGTCCCCCATTACAACGTTGAAGTGAGCCTTAGTGGTGTTGTGTAAGGCTTTGGATATGTCCTCATACATATCCTCCACTTCATCATCCGAGTGCGCCGAGGTCGGTGCGTAAACCTGAATTACCTTCAAGCTGTACCGCTTGGACAGCCGAAGGATCAGGTACGCTACCCTGGTCGACACACTGGAGATTTCTTGGACGTTGTTTGAGAGCGCCTTGTTGACGAGGAAACCTACGCCACCCTGGGATGTTTTATCACCCTCGCGAAAGTAGAGAAGATGGCCCGAGTCTAAGGTTACGGTGTCCTCCCCCTCTCTACGGACTTCGCATAACCCTAGAACATGCCATTTAATGTTCTCTAACTCCACTTCCAACTGCGCTAGATGGTGGTCAAGCCTCAGAGTGCGTCCGTTAAACGTAGCCAGGGTCATATTTTTAAGTAATGATCGGTAGCCTAATGTAGCCCGGGGATTCTTAGCACCCCCTGCCCCGCCGTTACCATGGCCGCTACCATGACCAGGGATAGCGAGGCGGCCGGGAACTGGGGGCCATTTTCTGGCTTGTCTTATCATTAAAGGGTAATGCCCATAATCCCCACGCTGGGCATGCGGGTTGGGGATCGCAGTTTGGTGATGTTATCAGTCTGCAGGGGGCGCTGCTGCCCGCCCCCCGGTGTATGTCCCTTAGTCGCCTCTTACGACACCCACGGGAAGAGTTGGGGTGGTGCTATTCTAGGCCGGCACCACACGGCAGGGCTTACATAGACATAATACATGGAAAACCTCCCACGGGAAAGTTTTACCGGGATTAAACTTTCCCTATATGTAAATTGAAGTTAAAAACAATCTGTGTGCCAAATTTCATCCAAATCCGTTTTTGCGCCACTTCGGGACATACATACAACACCTAGAAGCAATCACTTTAAAAAAAATATCTAATGTGCAGTTTTGACTTAATTACTGTTTATATGCCTACTATGCTATACCTACATATATAGACTTTCTATTTAGAAGAAAATATTTCAAGTCGAAAAGTCTTAACAAAAACGCACCTTTTTTTTTCTATTTTGTGTATGCAAGTCCTGTGTTGGCCCTTCCTGCTTTCAAACCTATATTTAGGGCAAGCACGGTCTAAGCATTACCTTATTGAAGACCCATTAAACAGGAAGTGTATCCAATTGGTAATCGAAACCCTTATATCTGGTGATCTATTTAATTTCCCTAAAACCCTCCGGGTGTAATCATGAGCCATCAGCCTCCCAATTTATTGGGTTACCGAAATTCCTTCAATGCCATTCGTCATAGAAATGAGATTTATTACTCTGTTGTTCTGTTTAATGGCGGTGTTAAGGATAGGGTTGGCAAGCGAGTGATTTTATTTTTTATACATAACTAGCTGCTCCCCGCGGTTTCGGCCGCATAAGTGTCGATCCCGTGGGAATATTGGAATAAAAAGTAGCCTAGGGTAAGTCCGGGGGAGATGGCCGTACGGGAGAGATGACCAGTAGAAAGTAATGCGAGTTACAAACAACAAATGGCGTAAATAGTAATTTAGTTCGCTTCGTTGTGTGATCGGCAACAAGTTGCTGCATGCTTTTTTGCAAAAAAACATTGAAAAAGTAAGTAAATTCCATATTGTTTTTATTACAGGTGCATGATCTAAAATAAGGGGTTAACATATTATGAGGTCGCAAAAAAGTTTTTTCAATTTCGCTTGTTTTTGACGTTTTATTGTGAAGTTAATAACTTTTTTAGTATTCTAAACTAAAACGATCGTTGGAGACTGCATCATACTTTTTGAAAGTGATATGGCCATCTCTCCCGTGCATTTGGGATAGATGACCTTAATCCCATAATACCGTCAAATCTCAAACAGCAGTTGCAAAGAAATACCAGTAGATTATCACGATTCCTCTGGAAGTGAAGTAGACGAAAATAAAGTGGACAACTGCCGAGGCTGCGGCGAGAACAATTAATAAGACACAACTAGTCGAAGATTAGTTGCAATGTAATATTTGCAAGCTGTGGGTGCACGAAAACTGCACAGAGTTTGAAGACATGTGCTCAAACTGCGGAAATAAAGAAAAGGACTTCTCTTTTTCTTTCCCTAACCGTCGTTAGAGACAGGACGGGTAAAGGAAAGGGCAAAAAAAGTATTGGCCATCTCCCCCCGAGCCCTGTGGCCATCACTCCCGGACACTCTGGGTGAGATGGCCAATCGTATTTTTTTTTTAACTTAAAGTTTTTCTATGTTATGTTGATTCAAAGACTGTATTCCATTAAGATTTTATAAGAAATATACATATTGCTTTGTTTGTGATTAAAATTGTTGTTTTATTGAACTTGGTTTCCTGGCTATAGATCCTTAATGTTAGTAGGGCCATCTCCCCCGGACTTACCCTATATGTTAATCCAGGGTGTCAGCTACCTCCATTCATATTTTTTTTCAAAATTGGTCCAGCCGTTTGAGCGTGAAGAAGCAACAAACATATAAACAACTTTTCGTCTTTATAATATTAGTGTGATAAAACTCACGCTTTCTTCCCATCGGGGTAGACCACAGATATAGAATCTATGGGGTAGACAGAAACTACAGAACGTCACCCGCTACGATCCTTACCTCCTTCCTCCTCCTTCTCCACCTCCTCCTCCTTTCCTCAGCTCCTCCTCCTCCTCCTTCTCCTCCTCCTTTTAATTAAAACACTAGTATTTTACTATGTTGCTTGTAGAAAATAAAAATCAGAATGTATGTACATTAGTATGGTTTTTATTGTAAAAAGAAAGTTTTTAGAGGTATCTTCATGATTTTTTTTCAATCATATCAAATAAGTTGTATTATGTTTTCAACACACTAACTACCTAGCATATATCCTGAAGAATATCATTATATTTTTCTGACTTTGTTTACTGTAGTTGGTCATATACATTTATTGTTTCTAAAACTTGCGTTTTTTGTGTTTAGTGGGCCCTGTAAGCCCCTTAGGTTTTCTCAACAAAAGAAAATACATTTGGGAAATCAGTAGGCAGGCAGGTAGGTACTGTAATCGTAAAGAATTCAAAGACAAACCTTGGAAGCACTATACTTACCTGCTTAATAATGAATGTTCTTTAGTTAGCTTAAAAGAAAAGTAGCTGACTTTGTTTTTTACTTTTTATACAGTTCCTTTTGGATGGCATTTTAAGTAATAAGATTCTTTTCCAATGGAAAGTACGAAAGTAAAGTAGACATTTTATTAACACCGTCTGCAAACTTTTTAATATTCTTTTGCGAAAGTAGGTAGGCACCTACTTTTATTCTCTCTGGTACAAAACTTTATCTCATACCAAAACCATGCTTTCAACGCAGAATGCGAGCTTTTATAATTCCTAACGTGACGATATTATCGTGGACGTGTCTGACCGGTAAAAATAAAAAAAATCATGGAAATTGTTCTACTGGAGTCGCGTCGCGCCTGTCTGTCGGGAGCCCTAATACAATGTGTGATTTTCAATATTTTAATATTTCTGTCGTTCAAAAATATATTCCGACATCGTTCTTGCAAAAAACTCTTAGAAGGCAAGACTCGCAAAATATGTAGTTTTCATAAACAAATTAGTTTCAAAAGAACCTGAACTCCTACGTGATATTGCAGTTATTACGTCACGAGAATGACGTCAGTTGGCAGTTGCATAACTACCCTCCCAAGTTTTATTAAAGGCAGACTCGAGTGCACTTCAGAATATACTTGTAGCTTTGAATTTGAAGTCAAAGGATATGTCTGCCTCAATTTCAAGTGTATTCCTTACTACCTATATACGAAACTACTGTCCGTTTTCACTTACACTAAGAAACAACTAAAAGTTTATTGAACTGCTCGATTTTCAACTCTCGGCGCTAGGCCGAGCGCTGAAAATCCAACTTTGCGCTTTTTTTTGGTGTCACCCAGCGTTAGGTAAAATGGGCATACGTGTTCCTTTTATACTTTGTGTAATTAAATTAAGGTTCCTAGATCCAAAAACTGACTATTATAGACTGACGATTGGGAGGCTCATCTAATAGCACCTAAAGGATCTATAGAGGTATTTAGAAAAGGGGAAATCCTCCGACCAGACGTGTGTCGTGTCTGGTGGGCAACTGCTCAACAATTGATGCCGGGACGTTGAATATATATATGCTAGTTGCGCGGTAAACTCTGCTTGCGCGATGTAGGATTTTGCGTGACGTGAGTATGACGCGTGGTTCGCATGTGGCGTTGTAAATGCCGCTACAGATCTCTCTTAAATACTACATTCGTCATATTATAACAAATGTTATGTAATTCTCATCAGTGTTAATACAATAATCTTATTATTTCTGTTTGAACATAATATTCGTGTTATTCACACTCCGATTGCTTCTGTCTGCAAACGTTTTGTTTTCGAGATGTTATCCAATCATGTAAGTTATATGTGCAGGCACGCGATCAAATGTTGTACCTACAATGGTATCTATTAATAAGAGGTGCGTAATATGTATTATTAATTACTAGCTTTATCCCGCTTGGAGATCAGAAATTATCCCACAGGGCCGTCCTAATTAAAAAGTATCCTTTGTCTTAATCCAGGGTATAAAATACTTATATCTGTGTTAAATTTCGTGATTGAGTAACAAACATCCAAGGATACAAACATTCATATTCATAATATTAGTAGGATCGATGTAAAGGCGTATATGGTTATGGTTGTTTCCCATCCTGGCTGAGGTCAAGGATCAAAGAATTGTAATGCGCTGATCCAAGCTCAGACGTCATCGCTGATATCTCTCTTATTATACTTACAAGACAATTTGTAGTTCAACACAAGGAGGTAGGTACAGTTCTTTCGTTTTCGGAACTACGTACTTACTACTAGAAGTACCATGAATCAATTGAGTTTTAATTGGAATTGCATATGCCAAGACTGATAAAACCAATTGTTTATACCAACCAATAGTGACAGCATTTGCGAAGACAGCTATTAGGTAATGACAAGCAATTTATTTTAAAAAGGGCACCCTTTACGACACGTCAGCACTGCTCGAACACCAATAAAACGAACCTGACACACCATCATATATAAATAACCCCACACATGTACCACCCCAAAACTACAAGTATACGACGTCCCTAAGGTGACCCAAACACCGAACTGTCATTTGAAGGCCTTCATCACCCAGGTCACGTCCGTTTCGGTCGAGATACTTAAAATTCCCTTACTGATACAGCATTCTAAATGAAGGCATGTTACACCTTCAAATACTTTGAATATAGATGTCACCCATGTTTGCATGTGTTTAGAATATGTTATGGACACTAATTGTTCGAGAATTTCTTCTGTTTTTATGGTGATTTTGGTTTTAAGAGTCAGGGTACGTGTTGATGTCTGTTATTTATTGGAAGTGAATAATGCAGTTTGCTTAAATGAATCGTGTTTATTAGAGATCCGTTTTATCTCATCAGTGTCTTAAAATTTACCTTTGACAGAAGTCACTTGGTCAGTCTTTAGGCGCAATCCTTCATTACTTCCTTAATTGTTACAACCGTGGCTGTGGGATTGGCTATATTTTGAATTATTTCCTGATTCTTGATCTTACCTACGGCATAATACCACTATCTTCTGCCCGCCTTCGTCCGCGAAAAGTTTCGGCCTCCGACCCACCGCGTCGTATCCTCATCGCCTCATTGCTTTTTGTATTTTTGCTCGGCTTCTAAGGGCCGTAGTGTGAAGTTAAATAGCCTATAACCTTCCTCAAGAAATATTTTTTCAAACCCGACTGGTAGTTCTAGAGATTACCGCGTTCAAACAAACAAACTCTTCAGCTTTATTATTAGTATAGTCTAGATTATGATTTTCATTAATAGGGACTGTATTCGGAATATTTGGTCTTTCATTATTTGCTTATCTGCCTTCCATTAAGATCTAAGGCATTTCTCTTATTTCCTCTCATGTAACATATTCATCTATCCATTTCTTGTTGCCTTATCCCAAAAACCTTTTCGCTTTCATAAAAGCAAACTATTTTATGTTATGCAAGATTTAGTCAACGGAGTATGTTTTTATTAACATTTCCTTTATTTCAAACATTTATGTCTCAGTTATCTACATTCGATAAAAGAACATTAATTCTAATACTTACAAAATCATTATCTTTTAATGTAATTTAGTTATTTATGGGTAATCTTAAGTCTATCTTTTGTATATCAAACAGGGGAGATATTTTGGGTTCCTTTCGTAGCACATCTTTTTCGCTAGCAGAGTTACCTGCTTCGTACAGCAAAGTACCATTAGCTATTATCCCTTTTGCCTTAAACCCGAGCCAAAATGTCAAAAAGGTTTCCTTTGCATTACGGTAACCTAGTTTCTATCTTTGGAATGGATTCTCTTGTATGAGGAAATGGGATTAAGCAAACTTGCTTCTAAGAATCTCGTAAACTTAATTGGGCTGAAATAAAGTCACTCTCGACTCTCAAGCATATAGTCTTTACATTATATATGTTTTCTACAAGGTGGAGACTACAATACGACCCTAAATTAAACTTTGTATATCTTATGACGTTCCCAGTCTACTTACAAAAACAGCCAAACACATTTAATAGTTTAGTCTACTGACTAAACTATTAAATGTAGGTATTTGGCTGTTTTTTGGCCGCTATAGTTAGCGGCTTATTAGTCGATTCGCACGAATTTACTAGCCCGAAACGGGCGAATCGTCACTTTTAAATAATATAAATGTTTCTATAGGCGACTCGGGTGAAGATTCGCCCGACTCGGGCGAGTAAATTCGTGCGAATATAATATAAGCCACTGTAGCTAGTCAAAGATCGGCAAAACCCATAGTCGACTCATCACTACCTACTATTTAGTTTGCTTTTAAAAATCACTTTTTTAATTTCGACGTTAGGATTTATGTGATACCTACTTTAAAAGCACTCATAAACATTAGTATTGATAGTGTTTTAATTTATTGTCGTATTTTCGTCCCCACATTGTATAAGTAAGTGGCATTTTATAATGCGTAGACATATATTATAAAAAATCACTCTGAACAAATCTTACGCTTTAAATATTCGAACTACAATCAAAGTTAAGGGCCCCTTTTCCGAAATTTACGTTTCTAGATCGAGTTGTTTTCAGAGAAATCACCATATTTAAATTCGCAAAAAAATATATAGTACAGATACATGTTTAATCTAGTGACTTTTTTGGTTAAAAACACAATATTTAACATTTTGCTCGACAAAAAAAAAATCAGAAGTAAAGTCGATTTTGAAAGGATTTTAAGTTTTATGAGACTTGGGGGAACGCAATTTTTATGAAAATTTTACATTTCAATTACTAATCAGGTTTAACAGGGATATTATTGGATAGATTTATAATATAGCACTTATTTTTTTCCATATAAAATAAATGCGTGAAAAACGACTCGCGCGCACCGCGCCAGTGTCCTGTCGGACGTCATCGAGGGAGGACCTATGCAATTTTTGCTCGCAACCACATTATCGTCTTCGCGCGTAACAGTGCCTACTTACCTGCGTAAAAATGTGTTGTATTAGAAGTAATTAAAATGGCAAATAAAAAAAAACAAAATTAAGAAAAAAAGGGCATCTGAAGTGAAGAAAATCCGAAAGTGTATTGCGTCACAATATTATTACTTGTGCTTCTCTACACAGACTAGCGAAGTCAGTAGGACTAGAGTTTTAAATCTTTAATATTGTTAATGGAAACATTCACCTTTACATATTTTTACCGACTTTACAAAAAGGAGGAGGTACTATGTTCGGGTGTTTGTATGTTTTTCTTTTTTTTTTTGTATGTTTGTTCATCGAATACGCCGCCAATTGTCGACGGATTTTCAAAATTCTTTTTTTGTTCGAAAGTAGATAGTTCTGAGGTGGTCCCATTGTCACCAAGTTGGGATCTGATGATGGGATCTTAGAGAAATCGAGGGCAACCCTCAAATTTTATAGGCTCACTTATTGTTTTTCGCATATTTTATGAAGTATCTTGTGTATTTGTGTATGGTTGTCACCATCTCAGGTAGCTGGGCTGATGATGGAAGGTACAACTCCTTAACAGTAAGAAGTTACTCGAACAGGCAAGGACTGTTTTAGTAAATTGTTTTGATGTTTGATAGGGCATTTGCCACATTTGGTCTCATGATCATCAAGTCATGACCTGATGCTGCAGTCAGGATAGTCTGCAGAGTACCTAACTCCTCGACAACTAACAGCAGATATATCGTGTTTAGGCTCATTGAAAAGGGCTCGATGTGTGGATAAACGTACTGTTAATGAGGAATACCGAAGTACTTACAGACCTGATGCTGAAGCCAGGAGCACCAGAAAAAGTACAAACCTTGAAATTACAGCACCGTAGTCGTGTTTGGACTCATTTAAAACAGGACTAAATTTTAGGTTCAATGCAATGTTGACATAAGTCTGGCCTGATGCTGCAGCCAGGATTATCAGCTAGGAGAGTGGAATACTAAGAGAACTCCTCAACAATTAACGTCCCTGCATCGGGAAAAGCAATATTTTGTAAAAGGTGACCAACAGACCCACTAAAAAGTAAAAAATAAAAACTTTTTTACAAAAAAAACAACCGACTTCCAAAAACACTATAAAGTGAAAAATAACTTTAATTTCGGAAGTCGGTGGCAAAAAACAAAAATACAAATCCAAAGACACCGACTTCCGAAATTAAAGTTATTTTTCACTTTATAGTGTTTTTGGAAGTCGGTTGTTTTTTACATAAACTCGTCGATCCGAATGGCGCAGCGGTAGTGAGGCCGCCTTACGATCTTAGGGCCCGGGTTCGAATCTCGGTAGGGGCAAATGTTTGTGTGATGAGCATGGACATTATTTTGTTTCTGAGTCATGGATGTTTGTACATAAGAAGTACCTATGTATTTACAAAAAAAGTATATATGTATTATATCATCTATCCACGGTGTCCACGACACAAGCCAACGATATTTATTTATTTACTAGCTGTTGCCCGCGACTTCGTTCGCGTGGAAATTTGAAAGCGTATGAAAAAATACATGTGTGCAATTCACACGTGGTAGAAGTGAAACCTTCAAAAAGAGCACAAAGAGAACCACGAACTTAAGAAACACTATACAATGCTTCCTATCTCATTTTCTCCCACGTTAAATCTTATGAATTTATTTATTAATTTATTTATTTTATAATTTATGTACACACAGTAAAATACATAGGCATATGACATAGATAATTTGGATCGTCTAGTTTTCAAAATTTTTACTTTTTTTTTTTGTTAATTTTAAAATTATCGCATATTGAAAGTATTACATATTGCAAATTTTACTCTGTTTTAATTCAGATTTGTATCAGTATCTCTTAAATTAGACCAACAGTAATCTGCAAACTTTTTTTTATACCAGAAATCTTGGTACTGTTCCCCAAAACCCTTATAATTATGGTAAAAACGAACATCATGTTTATCGTTCAAGTTTCCCAAGTTTTCTGGTGAAAATTTCGGTGTGAGTGTGGAAAATGATTTATTAAAGACATGTTGAGACCCAGCTATTCGCCATCCTTCAATTCAGATCCTTCGAAATCAAAATCATACATCTGGCTCGAAATGGGGTCTTAGGTTCTGTCTCCAATTCTGTGGGTTTTGCTTCGTTTTATTGACTGAAACTACTAGGCAACATCGGGTAAGGCATTCTTTTCGAACGTAGCATAGGATTTGACCCACGGTGTGGAACCTAAGATAGAAACGCTTGTACGATACGACTACATACAGATATCACAGCTAATAGAAATCTCTATTCCTAGACAGCACGTGTCGCCGAAAACTTTGTTGATAGACAACATTGTCCGTAGATATCACGGTTCATAGGAAGGACTGTTGACAGAGATCTCTGTTCATAGATAGCACTTCTTGCCGTAAATTTTGTTCATAGAAACCACTGTTTCCCTTGGTTAAAAAAGCGCAACGTAGGATGCAAGAGCGAGCGAAGGGCACCCCGAGGTTCGGTTTGGTTACTTTAAACCCTTTACACAGAAATAGGAGCCCGGCCAAGCGGGGCTCCGTCAACATAAGATGCAAGAGCGAGCGAATGGGAATACAGCTTACTTAAAAAATAATGATCTAATTGGTTTCCGTGAACCAAAGGTTCTTTCTGTGAACCAAGGTGAAACAGTGGTTTGTATGAACAAAGTTTCCGGCAAGAAATGCTATCTATGAACAGAGATCTCTGTCAAAAGTGCTTCTTATGAACCGAGACATCTACGAACAATGTTTTCTACCAACAAAGTTTTCGGCGAAACGTGCTGTCTAGGAATAGAGATTTCTATTAGCCATGCTTTCTGTATGTAGTCGTATCATACAAACGTGTTTGTATCTTAAGTACCACACTCTTTGACCCATGGGTCATCATTATATTGTATGTAAACTAACACCACTTGTTCTGGTTTTTAAAGCCTACATATTTAGTTAGGCAAAAATAGCAGCTAGTTTCGTGATTTGTTAGGTCTTGTCACAAAATTGACAATCTAAATTGCACGTATTTTTTATTTCTTGCTACCGAATTTTTTAGTACTTTTCATCTACTACTTGGAAAACCCTTTTTATTAAAATTTGCTACCGAAAGTTGAAGTTAAATAAAGTAGTACCATTTTTATAGCTTCTGTAACCGATCTGTTTTTTTACTACATATTTTTCTTGTAAATACAACAAAAAATGTTATGATCTAATTTGCACCGTCTGAAAAACATTTTCAACAAAATAGAATTTCATTAAATGTTTGCTTTTGAGTTTTAAGACAATTAATTGATCACTGCGTAACCAGATGAAGCCAAAACTTCTTGTGAGTGTTATAAAAAAACCAGACTTGATAAAAATATTTGACATTTATTTTTACTGATTAGAAGGTAGTCACAAAACAAATCCAACGGTTTTGTCTTGTGAACGAAAAAAAATAAAAATTAGTAAACTAGTGTAATATTTGAACTACTGATTTATTTGTACTGTGGCGTGCTCGTCCGCCGCCATAGGTCACCGGAGTTCATATCGCGACGGCTCCTGTGCAACGCGGGCGCAAGCCGACTCAGCGCGTAAAATGCCTAAAGTTTCGGGAAAAGGGGCCCTTAACTAACTTATCATTAAAAACCAATGAACGGAACCCACCCAAAATCAAAACAAATTAAATTAATGTAAACTACCCAACTTAGGCAACATTTCTCTTATAATTCAAGGCGTTACGATAATTATCAAAACAGTATTTAAACATGTCGATGAAGAAAGTTTTAACGAAATAGTGCCGTGATCTTTTGAAAACGATCAGTGTATGTTTACCTTTATCTTTTAAGCTTCCATCTTTAAGTGATAATTAAGTCGATGCACAAGACTTAAGTGTGGAAATGTTACTTTTTAAAAGCGTTTTTAGTAACCTAATGCAAGATGGTTTCACACTTTCTAAGAAACTAATTACTAATTAGGTAAATTGTACTGTAAATGTAACTGTGAAGTGTCTGATCATTTTGATCACGGAGATATTTATGTTCACACTTTCACACCCACGCCGAGTTTAGAGATAATTACTAATTCGTTGACACTTATTTTAGACAACGAACTAATCTATTCATCTATACAAATAAATCAAATTTAAGTGTCTATATGTAATTTGAAAATAACAGCTTTCTATTAAATGCATACATGAAAGTATATGCGGTACATAAAACAAAAAAAAAATGTCTCGTAGTTCTTCGTTTTAACACATCCTATAGCACTCAGCTATAATTTTTTTTTCTTTATTAGGTAATAGATAAGAACTAAAGTTCTTAGTAATTGATTACAATCTAGCCTAAATAGACTATTAAGCAATTTAACTCTTACTTAATATTTTACGAGATAGATTATGTTATAACTAAGAATAGTGTCAATTTGCACTTTTACACAGTTTCGTAGCAGTTTCTTAGGGTCTGATAAATTCATAAAACACTTTGTTCATGTGTTACGTGTATAGCACCATTATCACCCCACTATTATTCATTCACTATACCTATAAATACTACACTAACTCAAAAGGTTTAGTTCTCTTTAGCCTAAGCACTATGTCCGTGTTGTCACAGTATAAAGATATAGTCTAGCAGCTGAATTGCCTCTACATTCACATGTCGGTGAAGTCTGTGTTCGTGGGCTTCAGCAAATTTTTGAATGATGCTTGTGACGAGTTCCATTTTAAGGTCACGGTGGAGGTCGTCATTTCTAATGTACCATGGAGCATTTACAGCATCCCTGAGTACTTACTATATTTTGGAATGATTGGATTATTTTAACTTTACTTCGTTTAGTACAGCTCCAACGTTGGATGCCATACGTCCAAATTGGCATAAGAATATGCTAATAAAATAAAATTTGATTATGTATTTACATTATATACTCGGCAATAATGAAGCTTCTCATTAGTCAAAAAAAAAATTCGGATCCTGATCCGATTACAAAAATTCTTTGACTACTGAGAAGATGATGATGATGTGTATTGTGTGAGTTTGTATGTTAGGGGTAATCTTCGGAACTCATTATTTCCGAAGGTAAGATACCCCCAAATTCAACCACAAATACTCACTTTAACCTCTTTATAATATCAGTATAGATAAACTTATATGTACAGAAGTACTTACATATTTAAGCATCAATTTGGAGTAAGGCGTCGATAGGATCCCAAAATACCAAATAACTAATGCACACTGATCTTGTTATTGTTGTTGTAAAGTTATTGAAACAAATATTTCTAGGACTTCATTAATATTATCATATATTTGAAGATGTTACCAAGTTACAGGATAACATAAAACGTTCTGCTTTCTACGATGTTAACTTTCTCCTCATCAACTTTAATGAATATTCTTCTAAACTTGATCAAGTATTGCTTATATTAACTGACTTAAATTTTCAAAATTAACACCTTTAACTATATTACTTAAGACCATTTTCGAAAAATAGTGTTACAGCCAAATTAGACCGATTTTAAATTTTCCATAGACAGAGATTTCCAGTTATCTTTTCTTAAATAAGATATTTCGAAAATGTTCTTAAGTAACTTTTTAGGCCTTTGTATCCTGCTTATGCGTATGATATTTTCATTAAAATCCGTTATTTCATTTCGCAAGAAATAAAAGGCTTTTTTATTTTATTTATTATTTATTTCATTTCGAAAAACAAGGGCTAGAAAGTTTGTATGAAATGCCATATGTCGTAAAGGCTCTTAAATTCAATTTCAGTGCTGTTATCACAATCTTAGTAGCTTTCGGCGAACTCTCTGGAAAACTAAGATAATCAAAACTTAGACGATCAAACCGCACTACAGATTTGAGTTCTCCCTCAGGCTTTTTCTCTGACACACGAACACCCTCACTTTGCTTTATTTCTATAGTTAATCCCGTGTAACTCACGCAACATATTCAATTAACTAGCTGTTACCCGCGACTTCGTCCGCGTGGAATTTAACAAAAAAGTTATTGTTCAGTTCGCAGAGTTTACGCGATAACTTAATTCTGTATTCTGCGTAAAGAAATACCATGCTAATTTTAATGAAATTCTTCTATTTTGTGAATCGATATTTTGTTTTTGTACATATTTCTCCATTTAGTTCTTTTTTCGTTTTTGTAGTTTAATTTTTTTTTTGTTTTATTTTTTTTTATATTCGTATTAGGTTTGTTGAAAAATTTCTTTTTAAACAATATTTGGTGTACGATTTTCTGGGGCTAAAAAAACAACACTACTGGCATTCCTTGCACGTGAACATGCCACGTATAGTTACCCATGGGTAAAGCAACCCTTAGTTAAATCTATGCCAGCTTTGCTTAACGTTTGCCCTTGTGACTTGTCGATTGTCATAGCAAAACTGACATTGATAGGGAATTGCAATCTTTTGAATTCAAATGAAAATTTCGACGGTATTATAGGAATCCGTGGTATAAATACTATCTCACCTTTTCCGCATCCAGATATTATACGACTTTCTATAACGTTTCTTTGCTACGACACTACTCGCAACCTAGTACCATTGCAAAGTTTCGGTGGGTTTAAATTACGGAGCAGAATGATGGGCACGCCAATCTTAAGTTCTAGTTTGTGAGGGGGTAGACCAGGCACAAATATACTATTTACAAATTCTATTGGGTAATTAACCACTTCATCCGGATTGCAAACTGTATTGATGGAAAGGTATATTTGTGATTCACCAGATAGTTTATCTAAAATGCGCTGATTAAGCGCAGTAACCTGGTCGTTCATAGGTGCTAAAATTGATCTTTCACACAACCACGAATCTTCTTTGATATTGAGATTGTGAATATCATCATAAATACTATGTATTAAAATTTCAATGTCCGCCACAACCTCACAAATACCGGTAGGTAGTTCTATATCATGAGTACTAAGTATTCACTTCTGGAAACTTTCCCTCTCCAACATCAAGAAGAATTTTGCTAAATTCTGAATCGGCTGAATGTGCTCTCATATTTTCTTTTAAATTAAGTTTTTTACAATGTCTCCAAAGTACTGAACGTTTAAAACAGGCGTTAATTTCATCAGCTCGCTTACCTTTAATCACAACTGGTAATATTTGTCTAAAATCTCCAGCGAATAAAAATAAGACTCCTCCAAATAATAGATTATTACTTCTTATGTCCTGCATATCCTATTCACGGCTTCTATAGATTTTTTTTGCCATAGTGCATTCGTCCCATACTACAAATACACAATCTTGTAGAACGTTGGCTTTGAGACTATTTTTGGATAGAAAGAAAGAAAAGAAAGAAAAACTGTTTATTCTGCACAAACAAAACGCACATATACACACGCGGATATACTGCATACTGAATGGAATTTTCCATACGGTCTAAATCTAGTGGGATTTTAAACATCGAATGTGCCGTTTTTCCCCCAGGAAGTAAGGTTGCCGTTATGCCGCTATGAAAGAAAACGTTAAACATTAATTTATAATTATTACTAAACTAATGGTAAAAAAGGAAAACAGTAAAAATGTAACAAAATATTGGGTTAAAAACTACTACCTAGTAAGTAATTTATCAAATTCAAATTAAATAAAAAACTAACTAAATAGGTCTTACTTACTGCTAGAAAACATTGCACAATGCACATGTAAGGAAACAATTTGAGTTAAGAAGAACAGAACAGTGGAAAAATAAATAAAATACCTAATCAAACAAAAAAGTATGATATAAGTGCTGGAAATCAATTTTTAAACGAATTCGTTGAGACACAACCGTTAGCAATAGCCCGCTCGCGCGTTCTGAGCCCGCGCGATAGGCAGCCTTTGTGATATTAAGTCGTTGGTGGGAGAAGCGGGTGGGAGGCGCCCGAGCCACGACGTGACGGGCTGACGCGTGGGCTGCGCGCGGTACTGGACGGTACTTGACATTGCAATATTACTTTATTTTATAATAATTTTATTTTAACAATATTATGTGTATATGACATCATAATACATAATTATATTATTTATTCAACAATCAATTTCTATGGAGATTAAGAAATCTTCACGTATTCATTGGTTTTTTTTTTTTCGTGGAACCTTATTATTTTTTCTAAAAAAAAAGTAGCCTAAGTTACTCCTTATTACATCAGCTATCTGCCAGTGAAAGTCCCGTCAAAATCGGTCCAGCCGTTTCAGAGATTAGCCGGAACAAACAGACAGACAGACAGACAGACAGACCGACAGACAGACAGACAAAAATTGTAAAAAATGTTATTTTGGTATATGTACCGTGTATACATCCATATGCATTTAGTAAAAAGCGGTTATATTAATATTACAAACAGACACTCCAATTTTATTTATTTGTATAGATATCCCATAAATCTTAACTAACCACAATGATAAAGTAAGCAATAAGATGAGCAAAGCATTTAATGTCAACCAAGTCCCCTTCTACTGTACCTATATCTATGAATATTCTAGAAATCTCTGTGACCTGTCTACTTATTAACTGCCTGACATTTAGAATCTATAAATTATTGGAAAAACGACCAAAGGCTTTGAACGCAATGAGCAATGTTAATATAATCGGTGAGTATTAAATTCAATGCAGGTACGCGTTTTCTCAATATTCATTGCTTTAAAGTACTTGGTAGTGATTTAGCATGAGATCAGCTTTATCAAACCGACATCACTAAGGCAATTAGATAAAGATGAAGATGATAATCGTAACACAGATGTGAGAGTCCATGAAAGGACAGAACATGAAAAGACAGCTTAAGGTCAGCTTTGAAAAAGCTACAGATTGAATGAGGAAAGCTCCTAATACAATTTATGGCAATAGGCGGTATTATCGCTTTAAGCGGCAAAACCGCCCATTGTGTCACCCTATGTAATATTTCTACTTTTATATCTGTAATTCGTATGGTGTACATAATAAAGAGTATTTATTCTATCATCGACAGTAGTAGCAAAATTTCCTTAATCGTAAGCTGAACTTGGACTAACAAACGTAACTCCAATATTCATTGACTTGAAAACTACAGAAGGATATAATTGCAATTTGAAATTATTACTAGGACTGGTAATGATGCAAAATATTAGAACCTTGTGATAGAACTGGCAGAAGTGAATCTACCATTCACTTCTAGTACCCTAAACACTAAATCCTTTTACGACAACAGCGCAATTACTTTTGAAACATAAGTTATGGGCACACATGCAGGCGCAAGGTGCAAGCCTACACCTGCACGTAATGTTTACGCACGAGAGAGGAATTAATGCTGCTTTTAAGAATACTAAGTTGCTGTACGATAATAGCCTTAGTAATGTGAACTTTGGACCTAAATGTTTTATGTCAGACGGGTTGCCTGTTATGGAGTTATGTCATGACATGATGTATGGGGGCAAAGAGATAAAATAGTTGAACAAGAAAAGATAACTACATATCTACATGGCTCGGAATTCCCCTCTCTACTGACCGAAGAGAAATGGCAGATGCAATTTTTTGTTCAGTTTCAGAAAATTTTTATTACCGTGAATTCCAGAAGGTTTTAGCAAAAATAACCATTGAAACTTGTATTAAGAGCGCAAAGTTGTTTCCAATCTTGCTGGCTATCGAAGATAAGACCTGGTCCAGCCTGTTTTGTTGTCGAGCCAAGATCAGCTGTGAAAGATAAAAGAATGCCAACCTTTCCAACCGTATATTTACACCCTTTTGAACCAGCCGCTAGCAGGTATATTGAATTTCCAAACCAATGAATAAGCATAGAAATCAAAACAGTTACAGGTACTGCGAATTCTTCCCACAAAGATCTAATCCGAAACCAGTCATAGATGCAATTCTATCGTATTGCGCAAAACGGCACGCCAAAATCGCATTCCAACCAGGTAGTTAGCTCATTGATGCACTATTTAACCCCTATTGCTTATAGCGAAAGGCGAGAATCGAGTGGCGTATCAATTTACAATGAGATTTGCAAATGTTCAATTCTACGTTGATATTTTAAATAAGGTTGTCATGTGAATTTTAAACAGGGATGTGGTATTAACTGAATATATAATACCTAGATACCAAAACACTAAAGTTCGTCATCGTTAGTTTTGTCTCTCTGAAACGGTTTTATTTACGTTCTGCTGCGCCCTAAAGCCTTGGATATAACTTCTCAAAAGATTTAAGTGGTACATTCAGATTTTGATTTTTGTAACGGTCCCGACTTACGAATTGTAAGGTCGTGGGTTCGAACCCAGGCAGGCGCTTTGCTTTGTGTAAGTATTTTCCTCACCATTGCTTTCAAAACGGTGAAGGTAAACATCGTGAAAAAAACGGCATGTCCTAGAACCGAACATTCTAAGACGACATCTACCAACCCGCACTAGGCCTGCGTGGTAGATTATAGCCCACTCCCTCTCAAAGTGAGGAGGCCTGTATCTCAGCAGTGGGAACATTGTAAGCTGATTATCCAGATTTTGAAGCGAAAATAATCCATATTAAAAACTGAGGAAAGTCCTACACAGATGTAGGTATCTACTGAAGCATACCTTATTGATGATGGCCTTCAGAAAGGTCAGATACGTTATGCAAAACAAAGTAATTACATGGATATCGTGATGCAGTGGTCTTACATATATCGTAAGAACGCTTCAATTCCGGTGTATTGTCTGCTATAGAAAAATAACGTCCATCACTTAAGTTTTGTGAATCATATACCTATATAAAAAAAAAAAGAAATGTCGTTTACTCACGACAGCTGGATCTAAGTGAATGATTACAAGTTATACAGATAACTGGCAGCCCTGTGCTGCTCCTATTGTGTTTCGATTCTCATGCGCGAACATCAGGTCGATTCTCAAAACTTATTCTTTTGTGAGAACGTAGAAAGAATTTTAATGCTTCCGTTTGAACTTGGTATACAATCTCACAATAGAACAACACTTTATTGCGTAATGCCGACCCATTTGATAGTCGACAATCATTTTCTTGGCTCATTTAAGTTTCTGTCCATGTAACTTTGTGTTGTCGTGTTATTCGTATTTGCATAGTAGGACTCGATTTGTTGTCACATGTCACATTTACTGTTCGGCAAAAGCACGATTCGAGGAAGCGCGGTGTTTGTTATGCTTTACAAAGAACAGCTATTATAATAAAAATGTTAGCGCTTGAGGCACGTTTATTGTTATGCTACGAGTATCTCAGTCGGTACCCACTGAACACATATACAATTTCAGTTAAATGTAAAACAGCAAAGTTCGCATTAAATGCAACCCTATTTGAATATCATCTGACGAAAACTGGTTATGCAAATGCCTTGAGGCAGTAGGTTACAATCTATTACAACCAGACCGACTGCACCTGCATTAAAAACAGCACCTTTACACGAATTCCATAATCGTACTATTGCTTCTCTCACCAAGTAACAAGTAAAAGCGACAATCCAACGGGGCGTATTATAAAAATCTCAACAATTAAACACGTTATATGTATGTACGTTTAGCAGACCGTGGGAACGTGCGCCGGAGCCGAATCGACGAATCCATGCAAAATCCTGTTTCGCTCCAACATTCACTACCTGTTGTAAAAAATAGAATAGCGAGGTGTATGTGATGCTTTTATAGCTATTAAAGTTTTATTTTTGTGGTGTAAGTACTATCTACTGGGTATGACTATGTAATGTGCTTTGGATGTTGTGGGGTACTTCACCTAGTCGAGGGAATGGGATTTTTGAGTGAGCATTCCAGTGTACAAGTTGGCCCAACGTCCTTGGTCCATTAAGATGTTGGCAAGTCTTTTTCTCTCAATTTTAGAAGTTTGTCTCAGTTTCTTATAGCTTTCGATTGTTTGCATTACTTTCATTTGTGTTCAGCGTTGTATTTCGGAAATCTGATATTTCTTTACATTTTTGACATTGAAAACTCGTACTTGCCAAGATGGCAATGCGCTTCTCTGACTTTTAATAGTGGGATCTTTAAAATCCTTTTTAGATAATCGTGCATTCAACAAATGTGTCATGGGTTCTCGGTTAGAATTCTGAACTCATGAACTGTCGGATGACTCAGTGCACAATGCAACTGTATTGCATAGCTTTACATGAATATTAGTAGGTGTTGTTGCGTCATAACAACTTACTTTGGGTGTATTGAACCTGTTTCGAGCAATCCCAAGTGGTGTTGACATAAATTGCATTGGACAAAGCATTATTAGTTTTCAGATGTAAAGGAGCTTATGCTTCTGGTTTTGACATTCGAAACCGATTTGGCAAACTGGCAAATTCAGAAGATCATGCTTGTAAGCGGGTTTGAATCGCAATTCATGGTGAATAATTATTCAGTCCTAATGTATCCGATAGTTTTGGGGTAAACAAAATGGAAAAACGGAAAGCGCGTTAAGCCGTAATTGGTCCTGCGCCTCATCTCTCTCCGGTCGTGTCGGATTGCATGCCGTCCCATCGGACATGAGATTGAGGGAAGAGAGAGTGCATCTGTGTCTCTGCACATTACTTGTCCACTATAAATAACACCCGCGCTGAAGGTCAGTCTGCTGAAATAGGTCACCATGGCCGAAAATCGGTCTGGAGGTCAATTATATTATTACTGCTATAAATTGGCTAAAGTTCTGAACTTTGATACATAAGCATAATCAGCCTATAATTTTCCCACTGCTGGGACACAGGCCTTCTCTACTTTAAGAGGGAGTGGGCCATAATCCATGCGGGCCCAGTGCGTTGGAATGGGTTGAACTTTAGTACAAATAGTTTTATTTCGTAATATTATGGTCATATTTATTATGACTTATGCTCCTGAAACTTCACTTTTAACCTAAAACAGAACATTGGATATTTTTTGTACCAAACAATTCAAAACATTCCTTGCAGGTGAAGTCGCAAACCCAGCTAGTTATTTACAAGAATACGAAGTGTCAACAAGAGCTTTATGCCCATACATAAAGCTTAAAACTACACTATTTCAGCAAGACTTCGCACATTACGACACGGAATATTTAAACGTGTTTTATTACCATAGTTCAAACCATTACATATTCTATAGTCCTTGTATTAAGAGCTAAGATTCTAGGCACACAAATATTTATGCGATCCTTCGCCTAATAAGCGAAATACCCAAATATTCTGCGAATTGAATTGCGTATTTGTTTCGGAATGTCTCTTTGGCTTTGTGGTCATTAGAGGCTATACGAATACAGATTATTTTAGTCCCTACATTCCATAGTTGTCTACTGACTTCTGACTTTCATTAGGATTATTAACTCTGGCTGGCTTTTCTTCTCACCAGGACATGAGCTATATTTAAGCTCGGCACTACACTTGGAAGCCGATGAATTTGCTTTATCTATTTGAATTCCAGGAGATTTGTAGCAATTAGCCAACGTATCTAAGTATTTTAAAAACGGCACTATAGCATAATTAATTCTAAAGTTAAATGCTATCAATTTGACGTCCTATTTCGGAATGGACCACATAGATATCCGAGTGGACCACCTACAGAAGGTCGCGGGGAAGACATGGACGAAACTCGCATGGACCAGGGTAGCATGGCACAAAAGGGAAGAAGGTTTTTAATCAGCAGAGAAATGTGCTGCCAATAATGAGGCTTGTGATGTTAGATATTGAACAAAAAAACCGAGTCGGACTCGCGCACCGGTAGGTATGTAAATAGTTTATCACGGGATTTTTTTAATGTAGCTACCAATTTACGGTTTTTGCAGCATAAACGGCCGTATCTTTTTATTACGTTAACTTAGAAGTTTGATTTTTTCACAGCTTCAAGGGACCGCAGATCTGAGTACCTATACGGTTTAATTTCAACTCGATACTTCCACGCGTTCCCGAGATAAAGGGTCTTGACAGACAGACGGACAACAAAGTAATCGTATAAGGGTTCCGTTTTTTCCTTTTGAGGTACGGAACTCTAAAAAGGTTGAGAAGTCTTGCATAACCATAGAACATGTCCTTACTGCATCAAACACCACAGAAGCAAGCTTCCACAAAAGGTCAAACCGATTGTTCGAAAAGAGAAAAAAGGAAGGATAAATTCCTGACATTTGGCATGTGTAACGTTCCCCTATCATTACCGACGAAGCCAGGTGCTCGAACATCAGGCATGGCACGTGCACACGACATCTGCCGAGCAAAAAAAGAATTTATAATAGTATATTATATTCACTTACCTTTATACCCTGAGACATCTGTTTTCTATCGTATGTGCAAAAGAAAGGATGTGTCTTGAGATTAGGGATGCGGCTTTGAACGTCGCCAGCTGATTCAGCCGGGGTTGTTTTTTTTTCACAGCGAATGAGTTGCTAAAGTCGTTGCGATCAGCTGTTTTTATAAACGGCATTTTTATATCAGTTCGCAGCCGTTTTGTTAATTAAAAGAATTACAGCAGAGAAAAGGTGGCAACTTTTATTAGCACAACATGTAAATTCTATTGATACTTGCACCGTGAATTTAAAACGATTTTTGTATCAATATTTCGTTAACACTTTTAGTGTTCCCTTTTATATATATAGTTCGAAAACAGCGCAGATGCAAGCGAACTCGTACTACATAAAAAAGGCCATCAAATCACGCATGCGCTGCTGTTATTAATAGACTCTAACAAATTGCTAACCCACCTTTGGAGCTTTGCTTCCGTAGAGGCAAATGGCTATTTTTGAAAATACATTTTTGGGTCACTTAAAAAAAGAACAGGACAGGACAGATGTTTCTTATTTTGCGGTGGAGTATAGCAAAGGTGTGGGGAGTACACTGCCTTCTGTAGTTTGTGGTCAATTTGGATCTGTGTGTGCCCATAGATGGAATATCTTTTATTGTCTTTGGTGTACGAATGGTGCGATGGACTCGGCATTGTGAGTACTTACATGGCCAATGCTGACCATTTGTACCTGATATTTGACTTTAAAAGTTTTCGAAATCTTTGATGCCATCTAACTACTGGTTTGTCTTCAAACTTTAAGTACAAGACAAGATAGGTATAATGGTGCTCTAGGAGGCAAAGGGTTCGTTCAAGGGCTCGGTCTATCAAAGGCCTCATAAGTAACATAATAATATGTATCCTAGTTAAAAGTTCGCCATTCCAGGTTTTATTACGCGCTAACAAAAGTAGTATAAGCTAGCTAAACCACTTTCTAAGTTTTATGTAAAAAGTTAAAGTAATTCGGCTGCCGTTTAATGGACGACTTCTACCCAAAATGGTTTTATTATTTATTTAATTATACTCTAAAAAGCTAATAAGGGCAATAAAAATCTAAATGCGTATACTTAATAACTCTTTTTTGGTCTTAATTGCGCGCCATAAAACTCCTTATCATCACGATTTTTATGTAACAAAAAAATGGGCGGATTTTGAGCTTTTAAAAAAGACTCACCGAATTACTTGTTTCCTGTTCTAATTTAAAGTCTATAACTTACAAGAAGTATTGAATGAGATATTCAAACTTTTATACCAATTTGATCATTCTTCCACTGATTTTAATTCGAATATTATAAGTATTCCGTTTGTCTGTATTTCCGTTTAATTCCTATAATAATCATGTCTATACCTTCTCTAGCACGATGCCTATAGCTGGGAAGCACAAGATTTAGATAGATTTAGATTAGCAGAAGATTCAATCTTTACATATACATAATGTATGCTTTTTTCATCAATAAAATAAACACTTTTCGCCTTGATACCAGGGCAAATGCACGCAACCCATATGTACCCTGTAATCTTTTTCCACTGGACTTCCAGGCATAGCTTTTAAGCACCTTCGTATTACTGTAACTTATAGTTTAACACTTTCTAGGGCGCTAACACGTCATCACAATAAAACTTCTGTTGTTTCGCGTTTACCTGTGAACCTCTTTAAAAGACATCTCATCGAATTCATCATTAACAATAATTTATTTTTGTTTCAGGATTGCTACGGCTCCGAATACGAAGACCTTGCTGTTGCAGACGATGTGAAGAACTACGAGCTGATATCTGGATATCAGAACGATACACACACTACTGTAGAGTTTAGAAGACAGCTGGATACATGTGATAAACAGGACTTCGTTATTGGGGTAAGTAGAAATGATTAAACTTTTGATGATGATGTTGAGCTCCTTAAGTCTTGAGTTGAGCTGCACGATTTTTGACAAATGCGTGCACTGACTGGACAGGTCCTCTCAATCTGTGTGGTTCTTTCCTCAAAAGACCACCTCAGACATCGATCTACATGGTCTTCATATAACCTGACCAAGATTATGTCTGGATTTTAAAAGAGACTGTGACCTCTGAGTTTGTTTCGGCCTTTCTTCTCAGAGTAGCAGATAGGAAACGCCGACTTCATCTAGTTTAAAAAAAAACAAAACATGATTGACGTGTAAAAGTGTTTGTACAAACCTACTTACAAAAAATAAAATCATTTCATTTCAAACTAGGTACATATATTGCTGCTTACTTTTGTATGGAAGGTCTTGAACCGGTCCTTTGGTCGAGGCCCTAAGGCTTAATGGCACACGGATTCTAGAATGGAAAATCAAAATAATCCTTGTTTCGTAGCATATTATCTAGTCGGTACAAATCTCCAGCCACATATTTTTAATATTCTTTAAATCTCTCTATACTGCAGAATTTTGTATAAAGTATAGATAACGTAATATAGTTAGGAAAACCTGGTAACAAAAATTTATGTAGATTTGGTATCGCAACTTTTATAATTTTGTATTAGGGCAAAACGCCTCGTGTAGGAAAAAAAACTGGCCAAGTGCGAGTCGGACTCGCACAATAAGGGTTCCGTACCACTTAAATATTTATTTTATTCTGTTTTTAGTATTTGTTGTTATAGCGGCAACAAAAATACATCATCTGAAAATTTCAAATGTCTAGCTATCACGGTTTATGAGATACAGCCTGGTGACGACGGACAAACGGACATTGGAGTCTTAGTAATAGGGTCCCGTTTTTACCCTTTGGGTGCGGAAGCCTAAAAACCGGCCAAGTGTAAGTCGGACTCGCACACCGTACCACCTTCCTTACATAATTAACAAAATATCAATTTCAACTGTCTACCAATTACGGTTCATGAGATACAGCCCGCTGACAGACAGACAGACGGACAGCGGAGGCTTAGGAATAGGATTCCGTTGGCACCCTTTTGGTACGGGACCCGGGTATAAAGAACTTCATAAAACTGCAATAGCTACTAAAGTGCACTATTCTTCACAGGACGAAACAACACAAATCCTCTGGGCGTTAGGACCAGACGGGTCTGATGGTCAGCTACCAAAACACGTGAAGAGTGGTGCAAGGCCGTTGAGACTTCTCCAGCCTGTGTCTAAGCCTGAATCCATACCGCTCAACCATTGGGATGTTAGGCTTACTAATGTGAGTATGAACGATACTTGGTCCTTCTTGGATTTTTAATTAATCCTGATAATCAGTGATGATTATGTGTGTCTGATACCCCCATTGATATCAGTGATTAGGAGGGTCGGTTGAACAACTGAATCAAACAAGCGTAAAGAGCCTAGTTGTAAGCTTGTGGTAAAAAACTGGAAGTCAAATAAGAGCAAAGGTAAGGTAACAAGAAATGATAAATCTGTGACAAACTGGGTCTCAGATTGTACTTGAAATGAAGGCAAAGGAAGATATGAGGATTACTACAACAAGCATTACCATAATATTATGAAGAAATTCCATTCTATGATTATTTAACAGACACGCTTTAGGCATGTAGAAAACCTACCTTTATTGTACAAAACGTAGATAAGTACAACAAAAGAAAAACATAATACCTACTCATAAATTATCAATTTTTCCACCCAGCTCACAATCCCCTACGTAATGGCAACACTATTCTGGTGCAAGATCTTCAAAGCTCCTGACCTACCGAAAAAACATCATATCGTGGGCTATGAGCCGCTTATAGACAGCCGACCAATCAGGAACAACGTACCGGTTCCAGACCCGAACAGCATGTCGCCAGTACATCATATGGTGTTGTACGAATGTGCTGAAGATGATGATAAGCATCTGTGGAATGGGTGGGCAGAAGGCGACGGGTATTTTGGACCTAATAGACCGAGTGCCTGGGCGACTTGTGCTACTCCTCTTGCGGCTTGGGCAATTGGGTCTCAAGGTAAGAGGACCAGTTTGGTTTTTACTGTGAAAATATATCAAAGCAAAGTTATATACAATGTGTCCGGTCATGAACTAGCGATATTCTAGTAGGTACAAACTTATATTTGTGGCGGCAACTCTCCTGGCGCGCTTTCCGCCGCTGGACATCCTGGCGGATATGGACGCGAAGGTCTACGACCAGATTCGCGATATCCGCCAAAGCGGGAACAATGTGCCAGTCTCCCCAGAATTGTGCCTTACAGGCGTTGCACGGGGGGGTTCCGGAATTGGTCTTTTAAGAGGAACCGGGACCACCCCTATGTGCTGATGTTGATCCTCGGGGTTGTTTTAGTGAGGTAAAAATCCTACACTCCCCGACCTCCCCGGCAGTCCGGTGACTTTTGAAGGTTTACCCCCGAAAAAAAAGGTACATACTTATTAGCAACTATTCTAGTGCACAAATTCACTACACACTAGGGTCCATTATTCCACTTCCCCGCTATTTGGCAGCCATTTTGCTTCTTTTTGTTGAGATGTTCTATACGTGTGTACAAAAAAGGTCATATCTCACAAAGTTATGGTCCTGCTGAGATAAAAAGTAGGCTTATTTGGAGGGCAACAATACTTTACGATCCAATGGGTTAACATTTTCGTAACTTAAAAATAAATCTCAAAAAAAAAATATCAAAAAATTATGCCAATCCACAAATTATTGTAAATTTCTGCAAAAACAACCCCTATGACCCTTTTTTTCCTAGATCGACAGATTTTGAGCTGAGCTACAACAAATACAACATTAAATTAACATTAATATTTTTGTGGATTGGATCCTAGTGTATTTGTGTACTAGAATAGTTGTTATATAAGTACATACCTAGAATATCGCTAGTCCATGACCAGACACATTGTATACTCGGTGTGATTAGTTTGCCTGTGGCATACAATAATTTGAAGCAACAATAAAGAAAGAAATAATAAAGGGAGGCCTTTGTCCTGCAGTGGGACAACATAGGCTAAAAATAATAATAATACTAAAGATTTGTCTAAACAGCGTTTGTGATGCAAGCCATTAATATTGCTTCAATTGCATCGTGTAATTAGCGTTTTCTATGATATCTAGATAATACTTATCTTTTTACTATTATTACGGTTCAAAGGGGGCTATAGGGCTCTATGCCCTGTGAAAAACGGTCGGACGGACAGCGGAGCCTTAGTAATAGGGTCCCGTTAGAACTCTTTTGGTACGGAACCCTAAATAACTCTAATTTGTCAATCAAAAGGTCTTCAAAACAGAACGATACAATTTATTGGAGAATTCCAAACTATAGGCCGACCGCTTAACTGAGACGGTGACTGAGGTAGCTGCGCGGAGCGGGAGGGGTGATAGTTGTCACAAGTTGACGAATCACTGAGTTCTAGCATCACGTCACCACACCCCTCCCGCACCGCGCTACTACCTCAGGCAGTCAGGCTACGTCTCTAAGCTCGCGAATAAACATCTTTCACTGAAATTAATATAAGTATACAACAATTTCAACCACGCGACATATTTTTGTTTCATCACAAGTTCGTAATTAACACCTTGTCTACCTCAAAATCTTTAACAATAATGAGCCTTCAAATCTTCATAAACATCTAATTAGCAAGTTAGTTAATTATCCTAATAATTTCAGGTGAATTCCTTCCTGAAAATGTCGGAATACCTCTGGGCGAGAGAGGCGGAGTTTCGTACTACATGCTGGAAGTTCATTATGATAACCAGGAGCTGCATAATGGTGAGTTTGAGCCTTGTATTCATTTAATAAAGAAAACACACGCACATATGTACCTACATAAACACACGACTTCTACCCGTGGGGGATAGACAGAACGTATAGAACGCCACCTCCTACGATCATTACCTACTCCTGTTGCTTCGTTGAGCGCGAGCCCTGTGCGTTAGCACCCAGCACCCGCGTCTAACTCGTTTTGAAATTTGTTGTATATAATTTGAGTCTTATGATGACACATCAATAGATCTCAAATTGCATTCGTCGAAGTACACGCGACGCGCCATGTCAACCTCGCGGTCACCCCGCACACGCGCTGCACCCACCCCAGGTGTCACATCTCACGTTGTGACACCTGGAAGCCACTAGGTCCAGTGAACGAAGTCGTCCAGTAGTGTGCGCTGATTTTTCCCGAAGCGAGCGCGGGTGTAAGGCGGGCACAACGCGTGTGCGGGTCTTGTGCGTGGTCGGCGGGGTTATCTGAACACGGCCCTTACGTTCATACAAATGTTGCTAGTACTACGCACGTGACCGTTCTAAAGAACATCATCAATAATGTCACTATATGTACGTCTTTCTTGGGCGTCTCCTCCTAGCGTTTCCACTCACATCTGTCTAAGGGATTCAGTTAATGAAAAGATTTATTCCGGTCTGATCCCCTGAACCCCCCTCCACCCCCCCTCCTCGATCCCCTGCAAGTTCGTCTTCTGTTTTAATCACTGTCTTATCCACAATACTTAATAGATTATTTTTGTGACCGTTCTATATTTATTTTAATTAGTGTAACGGTGAAGCACCAATGATTGAAGACAAATATTTTTGTCTTTTGTTTCGGAAAGGTCTTATTGTTATTTCTCCTTTAATTTTTGTTCTTGTCTACCCTGCATTCCACTAACCACCATCTTTATTCCGCAGTCCTCGACAGTTCAGGCATTCGAGTCCACTACACATCTTCACTCAGGCAACACGACGCAGCTCTCGTTGGCGCTGGTATATTAATATCAGCGTTGCACGTGATTCCGCCCAAACAGAAGCAGTACAGAACCGTTGGGATCTGCAGCACCGAGTGTACTCAGGAGGTTGGTAGCAAATTTTTTTTTTTTTTTTGTTAGCCTATTTTGTGTCCCACTGCTGGGCAAAGGCCTCCCCTTTTTTCTTCCAAGCCCTGTCTTGTGCGATCTCTGGCCATTTTGGCCCTGCAAATGATATTAGATCGTCACGCCACCTTCGCCTTGGTCTTCCTCGACGGAGATGTCCTGCCTCAGGCGTCCAGTGAGTGACGATCTTTGCCCATCAATATCTATACAGGGTAAAACATTGTCATTAACAACCTCTTAAGAGGTCATTGTACTCATCATTACGATTTACTATGGGATCAAACCTGAAATCGCGAAAAAAAAATCAGCTGCTCCCTACACTTACCTATGTTCGTATAACTCGTCAAAATGTAGGGAACCGCTGTTTTTTTTTTTCGAACAGTGCACCAGATACTCTATGTTTTACTAATAATTTTGCCCTTTGGATCTGCTGATTATGGTCTCTTTCAGAAAACAAACTTTAACAACAACATTTTTGTTTATAGACTTTACCAGAAGATGGTGTCAATATAGTATCAGTTCTTCTACACGCCCATGGAACAGCGAGAAAGATTTCCCTAAAACATATCAGAGGCACACAGGAACTACCTAGGATATCTGAGGTGAATAAAAATACCTATTGGAAAAAGTTTTGCAAATATTCTAATTAAGTTAAGCGCCATCTATTTACTAAATTGTGAACTATTTCAAACAAGTGCTTGCCTTCCCACTTCACAAAAACAATACTAGATGGCGTTATGTTCTGTATGTAACAGCTTGACATGATAGTTTTTCTCAACGGCAATAGATGGCGCTAAAATTTATTTTTGGGAATGTTTTTCAGGAAAACTTCTACGATTCGCACTATCAACAGTCCCGCATTGTACCCCGAGGAAGGAAATTCATGAGAGGAGATACTCTGATCACAGAATGTACTTATGACAGTACATCAAAAGATAAACCTATTTTGGGAGGTTATTCCGCTAATCAGGTAACAAACTTACTTATATTTTTTTGTGAACTATTTAAATGCTTTTCTTGAAAGTGAGTGATACTTTTAATGTACTCACGGTTTTATTGAAGTAGCTTATTTACAGTCGTTATCATAACGCATTGCTTGGTGTAGTAGATAATGTAGCATAATAATTATAGTAGATGTGTAAAATCCTGCATCGCGCAAGCAGAGTTTACCACACGACTTGCATATATACTACAGCCCCACATGAATCATTGGCAGTTGCCCACTAGACAGGACACAGGACACCCGTCTGGTCGGAGGATCCTCCCTTTTCTATGGAGGATGAATGAACTTTACACCCTGTTCCTCATACTTGTATAGATATGGTTCGTTTTTGAGCCGCAGCCCTGTCAAATACGAAATCTTTATTTTCCCTTCCAGGAAATGTGCCTATCATTCATCCTATACTACCCGAGAACTGAACTAGCTGGCTGCTTCTCCATGACGCCCGTGAAAGAATTCTTCGAAACGTTTGGGGTCAAGGAGTTCTATGGTTTGAACTTCATGCAAGTTGAGAATATCTTCCTGTCTTCTGGGTTAGTAAAAGCTTATATTTTTATTTCGAAGAGATTTTATCAGCTTAGCATAACATGATCATCTGCCTAGCCTTTTCCCAACTATGTTGGGGTCGGCTTCCAGTCTAACCGGATGCAGCTGAATACCAGTGTTTTACATGGAGCGACTGCCTATCTGACCTCCACAACCCAGTTACTGGGTAACACGAAACTCTCAGCATAACGAAATACAAATTCTACGCACGTATTGAAATAACCATTAAGAGAGATGATACTTATTTAAATGCATTGTGGTTGATGGAGGGGCTCGGGGCTAGATAGTAACAGCCGCACGGGTCGATATAAGGTTAAGCTACGCTTGCCGTGGTCGGTCCGTAGATGGTGACCATCTATAGCATATCGAGATCCTTCCGTGCCTCGGAAAGCACGTTAGCTGTTGGTCCCGGCTGTCATTCGTAGATCTTTGACAGTCGTTACGAATAGTCAGAAGCCTGAAAGTCTGACAACCAGTCTTACTAAGGGGTATCGTGTTACCTGGGTTGTAGAGGTCCGATGGGCTCCTTGTAAAATACTGTATTCAGCTGCATCCCGTTAGACTGAAAGCCGACATGTTGGAAAAAAGCTAGGCAAATGATGATCAGTTACGACTATAGAAAATATTATAGACGCTTCAATTGACACTTTTGAAAGGTGCCTGGACCTGACGTCTCAGTGCTGCCACCTAGTGAACGTCGTTTCAGAAAACCCTCATTGTTAACCACCTGCCTACAACATATTTCAGGACCGGGGAGAACCTGCCACCTCTTGAAGCATCCTCGTCACTGTCAGATCTGGAAGCTCAGAAGCGCATGATGAACGAAACTGGGGGGGAGCAAGGCGTGCAGGGCGATGACCAAGGAGTTGGCTTGATGAGTAAGTCTCATATTATACCTAATACACGACCACCCTCGAAGGTTCCTTCGGCTATCTTCGGAAGAGGCAAAGAATGGCGAATTCAATTTCACTGATCCAATAAGGGAGTGATGGATGGAATCAGTACGTCAACCTTTTATAATTTTGCCGGGAATTAGGGTGAGGCACCCACGAGCAACTTTTGTCTCCGCAACTAATTTGTCTCTTACATCAAGATTTACGGGTTTGTATGAAAGTGCGCGCATGTAGGGACGCGACAGCCGAGGAACATTTTTGTCCGCGGGTTTGGACGTAACTGTCGCCCGTCGTTATATTGATTGCATTGCAAGTGCGCGCACGGCGACAAAGAAGTTCCTGGCTAGCCAGTGGCCGCTCAGCCGAAAATTTTACAAAAAAGTAGCGTTGCTGTCGCTCCCGTGTGCGCATTGCTCAAATTACGACAAGGAGACAGCGTCAGAGACTAAAAAGTTGTTAGGCAACTAAGTTGCTCGTGGTCCCTTATTTCTAGGAAACGACTTTTATTTTTGGTGTCAAATTCGCTGTTTACGGTAGGGCGCAATGTGCGCACGGCGCACGCACGGCTCGTGGGAGTAGCAACGTGTTTCCGTAAAAAAAACCTCAAAAAATGTTGTAACTTTGAACTTATCCGTAACCAGGTTCCCAGGTATGGTCCAGTACAAAAAAAATATCCTAATATCGGGGAGAACAAGTCAGTCTCGGCTTCCTTACTTTTACACACGTTAATTTTAGATTGTTCAGCTTCTTAAAGACTTCTCTAATTTTTCAGAGGAGCTTGTCATCTGGGAGCCTCCAGAATTCCGCAACAAATCGTTCATGGCTCATCTGAACGAGATGCCGTGGGCTGAGCCGCTGTTGACTGAACAAATTGAGAAGACTCTGTACAAGGGCATGCACATGACCTTCTGTAAGAAGAGGGATGATACTTATGCAGTGGTGAGTAGCTTACTAACTTTTATTTGTTTTTTTACTGACTGATGATGATGATGGGGCTCCCTTTTCCGCACTTAGACTCCCATTCGGTGAGTTATGCGTGGGGATTCTGGCTAACAGAGCCAGCCTAGCTTCGCCCAAAAGCACAGAAGCTTCCTGGGAGCTTCACAGGCTTCGCGGAGCGACTCATTGTTCCGAGGATTTCTGCACGTTGAGAAGCCTCGCATTCCAGGATGACTGACTGATAACCATAGACTTGATTTCAACGGTTACTTCTATAATATAGTTTACTTAGGTGTAAATACTATTAGCGGCTCGTGGAGTCGTGGCTAAATAATAACAGCCGAACGGGACGACCGAAGATAAAGCTTTGCTTGCCGCGGTCAGTTCGTGAATGGGTGATGACCATCCATTACCTACATATCGAGAACCCTCTGTGCTTCGGAAACCACGTTTAGCGTTGGTCCAGTCATTCGTAATCTTTGGCAGTTGTAACGGGTAGACAGAAGCCCAACAAACCACAACCAGTCTTACCGAGGGGTGTCGTAGTGTTACCCAGTAACTGGGTTGTGGTGTCAGATAGGCAGTCGCTCCATGTAAAATACTGGTATTCAGCTGCATCTGGTTAGACTGGACGCTGACCCCAACATAGTTGGGAAAAGACTAGGCAGATTGATTTTTAACTTATTACATAATAATAATATGAATACCTACTTAATTATAATTATTTCTTCTTTCATTACAGCCAATGCAGATCCAGAGCTACCCGAACTACACAGAACTAGTGTCAAACGAAACTGCCGAAAAGTCCTGCCATTTCAAAAGCGTTAGGTTGCCATCAGTAACCAATACCACTGGTTCAGCAACCAGTACATTCAGCTGGACAACCTTGGTCGCCTTATGTACAATGTTGGTGGTTACACGGTAATACTGAACATGTTTTAAAAGAGGGTAGAGATGTATGAGGAATTGTTTAGAAGCTCGGCACCGTAATTACCTAACACACTATGAATCTCAATCTGAATCATTTTGAAGGATATTACCAATCCATTGCTTCATATGATCGAAAAATTTTTTTGCTCATCAACATAAATAACGCAATGAATATTGTTGTACTGTCAAAATGAGAGCCATTATTACTGTTAGTGTCTTACGCAAACTCCGCTGGTCAAACTGCAAGTCCCTCGAGGGATCACCACCATTCTCCTGTCCTTATCCCAAGATATTTGGGGTCGGTGCAACATGTCTTTTTCTTCCATACTTCTCTATTAGTCGTTATCTCAGTAGTCACCCCTTTTCTAATCATATCATTCGCACAGTCCATCCATTGTCCTTTGGTCTTCCCCTGCTCTTATAGCCATCGACATTCATTATAAAAACTTCCCTCACGACATTTTCCTCATTCCTCCGTACATGCCCATATCATGACAACCGAGGGATGCGGTATGAAATTTATTAGCGCTGGTTGTGTCAACTGTGGCCTTAATGTGAGTTTTTTCGACTCACGCTCGATCGCGAACGCGTTAGAATTTTGTATGGGAAATTAGGTTATTCCTAGTGACCACCAGGTGGTGCTATAACTATTTCCCTTCAAAATTCTAACGTTCACGCAATCGAACATGAGTGAAAAGTGTAAGTAGTCTAGTGACTTCCCAATCGTTGAAACAATCCACGCGTGGTCCTGTCTCGCGTCCCGCTCGGGATTCGTCAGTACTTTGCAGTTTTGAGGTTGAAATCTCCACTTTTCCTTTTGTGAGGCAAACCTTTATTTTTTTTTTGTTTTCTAAAACGCTCAAATTATCTACGTGTTCTTCTTTTATTAGTGTTTTGTTTTGACATTCTCGGATTTTTTTTTCATCCTGTATTTTCAAGTACTTACTTATACTTATTTCTAGATCTTCAATGTTTCCCTATAATAATTCGTAAGATTGGTAATAATGTTAGTGCCTTAAAACTTCATGTGCCTTTACGCCAACTTTTTGAACCATTTTAATGTGGATTGTGTGGCGTAGTTGAAAGTAAATGTTGTGTTGGTTGTCAACCGAATATTAAGGAAAATCATAATATTTCTCATAAAGTATATTTTTATCCAATTACTGGAAACGAAAGGTTTTAAAAAGTTTAATTGTCTATGTATGGAGGTCCGATGTTAGCTCTTAGACTACTGAGCAGTTTTTTGGCAAAACTGAGCTTTGGTTTCGATAATGTTATTTTGTGACAACGTTTTAAAGTCAATATATTTTTATTTAAAGTCATTCGCTCGAGTTTTTCTCACACATCTGTACCCGGAATCAGTCTGAGCCAATGATTTCGTTGTTTTTTTTTAATTTTTACTTTTTAAAATGTTTTCGACCTACAAATAAAATAGTATTATTCAGCCAAATTATGTATCATAATTTGCGAATATATGTACAGTTATTTTTATGTATGTATCATTAGGGCGTTGAACTGTTTAACGGTTTTATTTTTTAATAACTTAGGTACATTGAGTGGATGTTTTTTTTGTGATTATTGTACTTATGAGTGTTTCTCAAGGATGTACCCAAACGGTATAATTATTTTTTATTCATAATATTATGAAACTTTCTGTTGTGTCCAGTGAAGTCATTCAAGTGATGGTTTTTGTTCTAAACCTTTTTAAATTAGAGGTATTTATCACAATTCTAATGTTTAACAACTGATTTGGAATGGATCAAAATTTATTTTGATTTTTTAAATAAAAAAAAAACAATGTAGGAACGAAATTAAAGTCAGACCTAGAACTATTTTGTTACTTAAAATTTAATATAATATGTTTTATTAAACCAATGTAGACACAAAATTAAAGTCAGATCAAGAACTATTTTTGTTAAGTACTTAGGTAAAATTTAATATAAGTACATATAATTTCGATTGCAATTGTGTCATTGTTACAATATGGACTATGGTCCATGGCCGGTCCGAACTTAGCGCAGAAGGCTGCGCAATAACATTTTTTAGGAACCAAATGGTGACATATCAGGCAAGTGTGAGTGAGTGAACATGCGCAACAGTTCGGAGAGCCTATATTCAGACATAGGCCAGGTTCAGACACAGGCCAGGTCCAGACACGGCCATAATTCATTGACCGTATTGTACACCTTTTAAAAGCTCCAATATTATTAATCAAACTGAGGAAATCTGAGGTTAATATCCGGAAATAATCCAGTTTACTGGATGTGCTATCAAGTTATGGCTCGCCTATAACATTTACATAATAATTATGTATATTCCTATTATGTACACGAATGTAGCTTAATTAATAAAAATATAGGCATTTGTTGGAGTCAATGTACCGTTTTGAATGAATCTCTGGTTCCAAAACAGTTTATACTGTTGTAAAATGAGCTTACTTTGTATAATTATGATTTCTACGTTGTGTTTCCCTTTGAGTTAGGATGAAAACTTAATGAATGCTGTTGATTCAGAGGTTACTTATTTAAAAAACTTATAAAAAAAAAAAACTTGTGGACGGGGGACCTCAGGAACGAAGTTTCTTACGTGCACACACACTCAATACGGGGTTTATTTTCAAAGACCAGCCAAATTTAACAGACCATCACACTGAACAACTTTCTTCCGATAAGGAACTTCGTACCAAAAAATTTTCATTTCGTTTATAATTGATTGGCATCTCTTCTCTTATTAATTCCTGTATTTGGTTAAGCTTTCTGAAACTTAGGTAACATTTAGGGCTGTGCTTTCTTAGCTTCGTAGTGCCTTGATGTCTATACAGTCAAAGCCTTCAAATAATCTAGAGTAGAGCGTAAGCCACGTCACAAGTGTGACGTCATTATTTTATACAAAGTGAAATTAGGCAACAACATTAAAAATATCATTGGATATTTTAATAATTATAATATTTTTGTACAATAATTTATACTTTTATAAAAATATTTTTTTGAAACAACTTCGTCGTACGAAGGTAAGGTTTTCGAGTCAAATAAAATGAACAATTGATTGCATTTTACTATTATTTTTATTTATATTCACTCTTATGAGGATTTAGTTGTAAGAATACGCTTAGTAATTAAGTTTTATTTATTTAAAAAAGTCAATAAAAATGTTTCATTAAATTAATTATTGGTTTTTCTTACATACTTAAATAACTAAAAGAATGCATGTCCACTTCTTTGCGGATATGTATCCGTCCGTGGGTAATATTCTGGATATTTTTGTGCCGTTTGGAAACTAGCACCAGTATTGGCAATCGCCCCGGAATTCGAATTAACATTAGAAGGCTGATATACATTCGAATTGGGATTACCAGTGGGATACACATTTGAAATGGGATTAACATTGGGATACACAGTAGAACTGGGATAAGCATTGTTATTAAAATTACCAGTAGGACCAACATTATTACTGGGTTGGCTCGGAGCAGTAGTAGGACCGAATCTGTTAAAAATTCCAGTTGATTGAGTGCCAATAAACCCAGAAGTAGGTGCTGAAAATCCGTTGTTCGCTTGCCCAAAATTAGCGTTCAGGGGTATAGGATCCACGAAGGCATTGGGCCTCTGTGGGTAGGTCTGTGGATCCTGCCTATGTTTCTCATATGATTGCCAGTTGATAAACCAGAAGGGTTGCTTGTCTATGGGCAGTTTGCTGAGCCGGTCGATGAGGTCCCGGTCGCCATTTGCTTCGATTGGTAATCTTTCTGTTGTGCCTTCGCCGAAACTGTAAAAAGAATAAATAAAAGGTTATAAATGATTTACTTTCTGTAAGTAGGTTTGCACAAACACATCATATTTTAAAAATAAAAAGTAGATGAGGTCGGCGTTTCCTATCTGACTACTCTGAGAAGAAAGGCCGAAACAAACTCAGAGGTCACAGTCTATTTTAAAATCCAGACATTGTCTTGGTTAGATCATGTGAATAGATCGATGTCTGAGATGGTGTTGAGGAAAGAACCACACAGTTTGAGTGGCCCTGTCCACTCAGTGCACGCATTTGTCAGAAATCGTGCAGCTCAACTCAAAACTGAAGGAGCTCAACGACTCGACGAATTATACCAAAGAATGAAAGAAAGGACATTTAACATAGAATCTAAGCATTTTGTCACTAATTTCTAGACCATGGTAAAAACCTCTGTTATGTTTACCATAATCTGCTAATAACTTTCCCACTGCTGGGACTCAGGCCCTCTATGATGAATAGTGACCAAAATCTACAACGCGGGTTGGTGTGGACGTCTCATGTCTTCCAAACGTTTTTACTACAAAATGTCTGTTTTTAACCCCCGACGAAAACAAGACGAGGATAAAAACAGGCATGGAACGGGAGGGGGGAATGTTTCAATCGATCAATCAAATCAGTCTATAGCAGCTTATCCACTGCTGGACATAGGTATCTCCCATGCTACGCGACAATACCGGATTCTCCTCTCTCCAGGTCCTCCGCCTTCCGCATCCAGTCTGTCCCAGCATGGGACAGACTGGATGCCGAAACCAGGGACCAGGGACGACACTTGGATCAAAATATTACCTACACCTTTTATAAAACTTAAAGGGCCAATAATTTTAATAATATTTTTTTTAAGCTTTAAAATTAGGTAGGTACTGTGTTTCTTGAGTGGCATTACAGCCACACACTGTAATATACCGAAGAGTTAAAAACTTTTTGCCTTTTTAAATATGCGCTAGGCTTCCAATGTACCTACCTATAGAAAAACCCAGTTGGTTGTTCCTTAAATAGATTTTATGTTATAATTAATGTAATAATACCTACCTAGAGGTTTTATAAGCTTTGTCTTTTTGTACCTACTATACCTGTCAACGCCAGTTGAATGACATTGACGGTACCTGTGGTTAATAAGAAAAAAGTTTTATACATACAGCCGACGTTCGCATGGACGAAAAAAATCAACTGTTCCCTACATTTTTGTTCGTATAACTCGTCAAAATGTAGGGAACAGCTGATTTTTTTTTCGCGATTTCAGGCCTGGTCCCATAGTAAAAGTTGTTCATAATGATGAATACAATGACCTCTTAAGAGGTTGTTAATATTTTACCAATAACCCTGTATATTGCGGTATATCCCTAGGGATATAACTAAGTATATCACGGCTTTAAGCATCTTACTGCGACATATAAAGTGAATTAATTGAACAGTTAAGTGGTGATTATTATTATTAAAAACAATACTATATACGTGTGTGTGTTTGTTGTTGATGACATCGCCGCGCGCGTGACACTGCCAACTACCTACATGTGTAAGACTGCTTGCTACGCGCGCGCCGTTACCGGTTGTATAGGTCACTGATCTAAGTTCTATAATTATATTATTATGAAGGACGATTTATATCGTGACAATTTTTACGCTTCTTATTTTGTTTGAAAATGTATTTTTTATTATATTATATTTATTAAGTAGGTATACTTAAAATGCTAATTTTATTACCTATTCAACATACAATTTATCAACTTGTATAAACCGCTGTACTATTTAATTATACAGGATATATTATTAATATTATTATAGATATTTAATAGGATACGTGGAAGAATTTGGGGAGGCAATTACAACCACCACCACCTTTGTACCTATTTTTCTGTTCTTTTTTTTCTTGTCTGTTTATACAGCTTTATTGGCAAAATACCAACAACCTCCTAAGAGGTCATTGTACTCATCATTATGAAAAACTTTTACAATGGGATCAGACCTGAAATCGCGAAAAAAAAATCTGCTGTTCCCTACATTTTGACGAGTTATACGAACATAAATGTAGGGAACAGCTGATTTTTTTTCGCTCCCTAGCCTTTTCCCAACTATGTTGGGGTCGGCTTCCAATCTAACTGGGTGCAGCTGTATCTCCAGTTTATAATACCAGCCTATTATATTCCCATTGCTGGGCAAAGGCACATACAAGGCTCCATATTGCTACTGAAAAATTCCCAACGACACCTCCTTTTTTTTTTTTGTCCTGAGAATCGAACTCTGGACCCCATGCTGTATGGGGCATTGTTAACCTGCCTGTGGCCCATAGCGCAAGCGACCACTACGCCATTGAGGCAGTATTTTTCAAAACTATACAAAAATTAGTCAGCAGTCGGTTAAAATAAACTTTCCACGGAGACGATAAAGAAACCAAACAGGAAAATAAAGAGATAAAATAGAATTAAAATATTATATTAAGTACCGGTTTCCAAGAGGATCTGGTGTCGTGGTGGTTCTGTTTGGCGTGTCAGGGAACCCAATGGGTCTTGTGCAAACCAAACAGGAAAATAAAGAGATAAAATAGAATTAAAATATTATATTAAGTACCGGTTTCCAAGAGGATCTGTTGTCGTGGTGGTTCTGTTTGGCGTGTCAGGGAACCCAATGGGTCTTGTGCAAACCAAACAGGAAAATAAAGAGATAAAATAGAATTAAAATATTATATTAAGTACCGGTTTCCAAGAGGATCTGGTGTCGTGGTGGTTCTGTTGGGCGTGTCAGGGAACCCAATGGGTCTTGTGCCCGCAAAGGACCCGCGTTGCCCCGCCACGATTGATGACGTCACCAAAACCAGGGCTGCTATCTGAAAATTTTGATACATACAGTGGGTAACTGGGTAAATCACACATCAAAAGTGTATAGGGATCAACATATATTTTTGCAATAACTTTTCTCCTGATTGATATTAATTAAAATTTTCTTTAAGGATTCATCAAATAAAGTGTTTTCGTTTGTCACAGTAACGATAAACCAAGTCACCTTTGCATTAATAAAGAAATTTGCCATTTTCCTAATAAAAGGATTTTTGACATTTGAACCACTAACACAAAAGTTCGAAAAAAAGACTGAAATAACAGTTTTCTTTAAAATTTTATTGGGTAACTTAAACAATTAATAATCCGTGTTTCTACCGCGAACACTAACAACACAAGAACATCGGTTTGGCATACTCAAAATGAGTTCATCCAAATCACGCTGTGGAATGGCCGCCCATGTTCGTTGCAACAACAAAAAAAGGTCTTCTTGCGACTGGATACCCTCCATATTCGGCAGAGCTCTTCTCTGTAGCATATCCCATGCATGCTCAATCGGGTTCAAGTCTGGCGACGGAGCAGGCCAGGGCAGGACATTGATGTTAGCTGCGGCGAGAGTCTGTCTTACAACTCTTGCGGTGTGCGGTCGTGCATTATCATGCATTAACTGAAATAAGGGACCGATTTGCACTTGTAGAGGAACGATGACGTCTGATACAATCGTCTCAGCATAAATTTGAGCGTTGAGGTTGCCTCTGATCCAAATCAACTCAGTTCTTCCGCCGATCCAAATACCCGCCCATACCATGATGGTTCCACCACTATAAGGATGGACTTCCTGGCAGGATTTTAATCGCTGTTGGCGTCCAGGGGTTCTCCAGTGTCGTATACGTCTTGTATCCGGTCTCATACCAAAACGAGACTCATCAGAAAAGCACACGAAACGCCATTGTTCTTCTGCCCAATTTCTGTGTTCAAGAGCCCATTGATATCGAATCCTACGATTGTGCATTGCTATAGGTGGTACCCGTAGCGGTCTTCGGGAATGAAGGTTCACTTCATGCAAGCGGTTTCTGACTGTTTGGTCGCTAATTAAGTTCCCTGAAGAGTGATGAAGCCTCACGGCTAACATCATGGCGGTTATTGTTGGAGCTCTTCGAGTTAAGATTTGAATGTATCGGTCTTGTCTCCGTGTGGTGCAGCGATACCGTCCTCCATCCCAAGCAACACTTTAGCGGAAATTACATCCATAAACAAGCTATATTACAGTCAAATGCTCTTAAGTAGCTGTACTAACGGATATGACGATTCTTGAGACTGTATGAGGGGTGATCTCTACACTGTTAAACAGCACAGCTGACTAATGGCTGTCTAATGGAGAAAAAAACAACAAAGTGCATTTTAGTAGAATTTGAAAGAACTATTGTCCAGCTTTTGGCTACGTATAATGCTACTAGCTGGTTAAGAAGACCAAAGCTTGTAAATGGCTGCATAACGCGGTAAAGTTACACCTCTTCTAAGTTGTGAGCTGTATTAGAGAATAAAATTTTGCCATTGGCTTTTTTATGGTGTACACTAATTCTATTAGAATGCTACCTCAATGAGCTTAATAGTAGCTGGTTAAAAGAATTTAAAGACTGCATGAGCTGTAAAGTAGTGTAGCCTTACTCCACTTTAATTCCAATTCTCATAGTGTAAATATTAGCTATTTAACAGCGTCTAGAATTATTGAAGAGTAAATATAGGTTAGTGCAAGGTAACGTCAATTTTGACATAACCTCGCAACGCGACCTAATTAATTTTAAATATTTAAAATGAATACGGTTAAATCATGGAAAAAAAGGAAAAGAACTGGTGCAGTTAAAAATAAACATTCAAAAGAATACAACAAGCAAGGATAGTGAAAATCTCCTTCATTTATCTAGCTGCAGTCACGTGCCGGTGTCGATTGAAAATGAGGGTTCCGGACACATAGATTTTGTTACCAATGATCATAGTTCCGTACAATTAACGAATTCGGTCAGTGACTTTTCTAAAGCAATGATTGAAAATAGAAATAGTGAAACTTTTGAATCAAACCAGACATATGAAGATGAGCGAGAAAATATTTATACGAAAAACATTTTATTAAAAGAAAATATAAAAGAATGGGCAATAAAGAGATATATTGCTCAAAATATGTAAAGATAAATATTTTATGACAAATAACCGTGAAATAATTGAAGTACAGTCAAAAATAATCGACTTAACAATATTTTTAACTACCCTTTGAATCACAGGGTAGTCAAAAACTTCTTAAGTGAAATCACACTGTGATGTCATCAATTTTCGATATACATATATAATATATGTATATTGAAAGCGAAACTACTCAGCGCGGATACAGTGTAAATAATGAATATTATACTGTTATGAGATTATATATTAATACTGCTGGGTATGGAATTGTCAATAAAAATAAAAGTCATTATGTATACTTTATTTTATTAATCACAGATACAAGATTTGGCTTTGGTAATTCTATGTGCTAAACCATTAGTTTGTTATTTAAACAGTACATATTTCTTCTTCGTCAAAATGTTCTACATCTTGATTATTTTTTTTTGTCTTTTTCAAAATCTGTACATTACTTAGCACTAGGTAAATTCTTCACCAATTTATTTTTCAATTCCATCCATTTATTTTTCAGTTTCCGTTACTTTTACGTTACGTTACTGGTGTTTCCCCCTTTTCGGTTATTATTGCCGTTGCAATTGTTAGTCGTATACGGACAAAAAACTCAAGTATGTGTCAATTTATTTACATACATTATTTTCAACAACAGGATTCTCTGTTAAGACGTCTTCTTCCACACGTTTTGCTGCTCTTGGAGTGTCTAAAATTAAAAGCATTAAATTAAGTAAAGTGATGTAAATTGATGAGAAAAAGAAGTGGAGGAGAATATTTAGCTAAGTTTGCTGATGTTTTAGTTTTTCAATGTCGGAATACCTTTTTACTTTATATTCTGCATTTCTAAGCTACATGACAATTTATTGGCTCACTAGTTGGGCATAACAGACGAGAATAAATAGGATCACACAATCATAATTACGAAATGCCCGAAATGGTTTTCTATCAAGATTAGAGATCCCTAAGACGCTGTTGTATACTCTCACTTTACTCCTTCAACCAGTCGTTAGAATAACTGAAAACCATTGTACAGCTAGCGTACAGTTTTCAGCTGATAAATAGACTTAGATAAGGCCACTAAACAGAAAAGAGAGGTTCAAGGGAATTTAGTTAGAATTATTGCTGGATAACGAATTAACGCCATTTTAATGTAAACAAGCTGATTACATATGAAAAAGACACTGATATCTGTTAAATGTTCATGATATTTGAGAGCTATTAAAGTAAAAACACATTATTTTATTGTTACAAATAGATATGAATGCTCATTAAATGGAAAAAAAATACTAAAAATCCATAAATTATTCGTAAACCGTATTTATTTTGTATAATATTTTTAGTAAAACTACATTATTTTGATGGCGCGTGTAATATTTGATAATATTACCTATAATATTAACAGTAAAGTGGCACCCGCAGTACAATTTACCAATACAGATACAAAACAAACGTGAAAAACACTTACCTTAAATTAGAATTTATTATTTGTCCACAGAAAGAATTTGACAGCGTTGACGTATAACACTTGCACTGCACAAAAATTAAAGTTTTTTGTTGCCATATTTCTTTGTAGATTTAGCACTAGCCATTATTAAGCCATAAACCAGATTTTGGCTGTCTAAGAGAATTAAAGGAGCTGGATAGTGGCCTATTGACAGCTGTCTAAGCCATTGTCCAGCCCATGTACAGCTCTTACAATGCTCGTGGACAGCTGTTAACAAGCTACTATAATGCTCAGGGCTGGTTAATTTGGGGCCAAATTTAGAATTATAAGAGCTGTGTAGCAGGATATACAGCCCTTGTACAGCAAGCAAAACAGCCTTGAGTTTTCAAAAATTCTGTTGTCCAGTGACTATACAGCTATGTGTGCTGCTTGGGATGGCGCTCAGCCACGGTACCAGTGCTTCGGTAACGTGTCCAAAGTCGACTGATAACACTCTGACTTGTATTCAGAGCTAAAGCCACAGTACGTTGCCGGGAACCAGCTTCTATCATTCCCACGGCTCTGAGCATTTCTTCCCTGCTTAAATGACGTCGCCGCTCCATAATAACGTTGGTTTTAATCAGTAGTAGGGAAACAGTAGCACTAATAATGTCTTCAATGCGTTGTATGTTTTTATAGGGAAAATATTGACAGCTGATTTTCATCTTTTACTCGAATTTGATTCACAGTTCCTGATTCAAATTATGAAATGCACCAAAAAGGATCCATATAAATTTATAAAATCATAAATTTATTACAAAAGCCACATCTCAATCTCAAGAAATCCGCATAAAAATGCTTGATCCCTAGACACTTTTGATGTGTGTAGTACTTAACAATATTCGTTGCGAGTACCTATCATTTATTTGATTGATAAATGACACTAAAAACAAATACTGTTTTTTTTTGGTTTAGGTCAGAGTTTAATATTTAAAAGCCTGTTTAACGATTGATCAAAATGGTTCTCCTTCCTTCCTTTCTCAACTGCATATAGTTTGATGTATGAAAGCCGTATCACCATCCCCAAAAAAATGGAATCACGTTGCTGACAGTGTTAAGTTGAAGTGTCAATGAGCTAGCTAAATCTTTCGTAGTACCTATGGCCATTGGAGCAGAGGAGTCCAAGAGTGGTGACCACGAATTAGCAAGCATAGTGGGAGACGCCTCCGAGACTCTAAAAAGTCGACTGAGCCAAACTGGAATGCGGAAAACTGGATTTTGTAATGCTGGTTGGTAAAGCCTTGTAAGGTTTTGTCCAGCAGTACACAGAGAAGGAGAAGATCGACGAATAAAAACATTTGACACCGGCAGTTCTGAACATGGTAGGTAAAAATAATACACTGATTCGGTTTGCAAGACCCATGTTAGCAATAGACTTCGTTCGATTTCAATGATCCAGGCTAGTCTTTTAGGACACCCGGACGAAAACACTGCTACAGCTTCATTGTCGCGATAACGCGAACACACTTCGTGTACTCTTTTGTGCGGTGACACCGAGCGGAGTGCTAGACAGCGCGCGAAGTGTAGTTCGCGTTGTCGTGAAAATGATAATTATGAGCCTTCTTAATATCTACTTGCATTTGTTCAAAAAATTGTAGATGTTAAATAAATAAATTATTTATTTCACCAAAAGCCGTCACGTTACAATGTCCAAAGACTAAGAGCATCTAAGGCTTATAACTAGGTCACAATAATTATAATACTCTGACTCTTAAACTAGGTGTAGGTGCCTGTGTCTTAGGAGTCAGTGACGGCCTACCTCAAGGTAGTGTCCTGGCACCGCTTCTTTTTAATATCTACACCAACGACCAACCGTCCAGCCCCAAAACGTCCCGCTTCCTCTATGAGACGACCTTGCTCTCACGTCCCAAGCCACCACCTTTGAGGAGGTTGAGGCCCACTTGTCAGACGTTCTTGGTGACTTAGTCACATATTACTCCGCTAATTCACTCAAGCCAAATTCGAGCAAAAGCCAGTCTTGCATATTTCATCTCCGCAATAGAGAGGCGGGCCGCAAACTTAACATCGTTTGGGGTGACTGTCCATCGAGCACTGCAACTCCCCTAAATATCTTGGTGTTACCCTGGACAGGTCTTTAGCATTCAGCAAAAACTGCAAGAATATCAAGCAGAAGGTGCACACTCGCAACAGTCTTCTTCGTCGACTGGTCTCATCGAAATGGGGTGCTTCACCGACGTTATGCGGACTACTGGACTGGCGCTATCTTTTTCTGCGGGAGGATTCGCGTGCCCCGTGTGGAAACGTTCTGCTCATGAAAAGCTGGTGGATACAGCTTTGAATGAAACGTGCCGGATCAACACTGGCTGCCTAAAACCAACCCTGGTACAAATAATGTATCCACTAGCAGGAATAGCGCCACCAGTGGTTCGCAGAGCGGTGGCAAGCTCAAGCGAAAGAGCCAAAATGGTCTACGAGACACGACACCCTTTGCACGACAACATCCTTGTGCCACAAAGGCTGAAAAGCCGAAACAGTTTTTTAAAGTGTGTCGTTCCACTCACTGGCGAAACATCACAAAAGAGACTGATGCTGTGGCGAGACAGTGCTTCCTTACCCAAACAGTTCATCCCACCCGCTGAAGACCTCCCACCTGGACATGAGTTACCTTGGGTAACCTGGAAGTCTTGTCCTGGAAGTCTCTTTGTCCGGACCCAGGTTGGCCGAACCAAGGAAAACCTGTTCAGGTGGAGATTCATAGACTACTCCGCCTTGGAATGTAAATGTGGTGCTGTTCCACAAACGATGGGACACTTAATATCGTGTCCTGCGTGTCCTGTCAATTGCACGTTACAGGAACTGATGGACGCTGGTGAAGGCGCTAAACAAGTAGCCGAATTCTGGGCAGAGTCCATTTAGATTGCTATCGACACGCTAAGAAGAAGAAGATCTGACAGACACTACAGACAGATACTTCGTGTGCGTTAGTTTTTAGTGTAGGTACCTAAATATAATGTTGTATGTATTTATAGTATTTTTAAGTTATTATATTAATATTGTATGTGTTTTATGGGCCTTGAATTATGGTTAAAAAGCACTTCATCTCTTCTTAAACATCATCATTATATTTTCTTTGCTCCTGTTTCATGTTTTTTATTGTATGTATATATTTATTTAGATTAGTATGATATACTTTATTTGTGTATTTATTGTATGATGTAAATGGTACACCACAGACTACCTACAGTATTTGTCTGTCCTTCCCCTTTTTAATCCATCCAAAGGTTGTCTTTTAGCGATATAAGACCGCCCACTGTGTCATCCTTTGTACAGTTTCTATATTTATGTCTGTAATTTATATGGTGTACATTAAGAGTATTCAATTCTATTCTATTCTATTCTTGCTGCCTGAAATAAATGGATAAATAAAACAAATAAAATTATCTCCAAACACTGAGGATCTTCTGCTGGGTAATTTGCACTGATAATAAACTTTATAAATCTAAATCTAACCATAAACGGATGTTTACTGGGTGTATTATATATATATATATATATTGCCCTATCTAATCTAACCATAAACGGATGTCCGTTTATGGTAAGATTAGATAGGGCAAAATATACTAATTTTAGCGTTTCGTTATCAACAGAGTTTCGCAACTTCTAAAAAACATTTATGTATTGGCTTACTTATGCGGGACGTGACTTTGACTTTAAGGGGGGGCCAGTTAAGATGCTGATCAATGAGTAGGTACTTAAGTACTCCTAGATACCTTACACAAGTGGATTTGGCGAACTGTCAGATTAAACGCACCTGCGTCTCATAAATAATAACTATTATTATTATTAATTTTATAATAATATTATAAATGCGAAAGTAAGTTTGTTTGTTACCTTTTCACGCCTAAACCACTGAACCGATAATCTTGAAATTATGCATATACGTTGTCAGGTATACAGAAACGGACATAGGGTACCTCTCATCCCGAAAAAAATATTATAATAATAGATGGCGCCACGTGTCTTTCAAATCAAAAATGGGACAACGTCTGTCGGGTCAGCTAGCATTTAGGTAGGTATATAAACACTGGTTGCTAAGGTCAACCGTTTGAGAAAACGGTTGACCTTAGCAAATACTAACTATTTACCTACGTCATTAAGACAACTAACAAATTAATATATTAATATGAACCGTTTTTGAGCATAATATACTTACATTATAATAGCTTAGACGACTTTCGTCAAGATCAGGTTTTGGTCAGTGAATCGTCTAAAATTAACAATGTCACGAATTCTTGGATTTATAGTAGGTATTAATGTGATGATACAAATACCTATAAAAACATAGCTGTAGAAAAATATGTATTATTTTGTGACAAATTAATATCTTACATACAATAAAATGTATCCAATAAGAGCAATGCTTAGTCTGTCAATCATTCCATCTTGCTAATCTATGACTAACATCAGCAATTATTGTTCTTTAGTCGTATCTCGTTACGTTTTTCTAATCTTTAATTAAACATCTAACTTTATGAATGACAACCTATTTTAAAAATCCATTGTTAACATGACTAACACAACTTAAGAAACTAATTAAAAAAATAAACACTGGCTTGAAAACACACTTTAAAAATCATTCGAATTTCAATTCATTATTATTTTGAAACAAACTTACCAGCATCTTCATTCTTGTGAATACAATTTTCGTTTTAGAATTCAAAAAACGAGCACTCTGGTCCACGGTTAAAAAGAGACTGGTTAAACCGTCAATTTGAGTAGGTACAAAAAAAAAAAAAACAAAAACTTGGTTGAGGAAAACTCAGGCTGAGCACCCGTGGTATGTTCACACCGGTTTGTTGTTATACAAATTACTAGTGTTTATGTTCATTTGATTTAATTTACCGTTTCAACAATACGTTTACCCACTTTTTGCGTGTATTTTGGGTGCTCCTGCGCTCTCTCGTATCTACCTACATTTACGTAAGTATGTTATTTTTCAATGAGTATGTCTGGCCTTGATTACTTTTTCCCAAAGATCGCTTGGAGTGCAATGTCTATTTATAGGCGTAGGTCCAGCAGAGGTATGCTATAAACTGCTGATTATGTTGACATATTCGTAAAAGATTTCTCAAACAATTGACAGTTCCACAACATTCATTAGGTACGTTGTTGACCAGACAAGAATTATGAACAAAAGATGGAGATCTTTGATACAATTATGCAAGTTTAATATTAAATGTTTTATACACACAAACGTTCCGGAATTAATTCTCTAAATGATGTTGAAAGCTGCTTCAAAATCCGTTGCGTAGTTTAAAAGAATAATGTGGCCACACAGACATAAACGAAAAGTGATTTTAATTTATAATTATGCAGATATTGTATGGGTATACATATATTATATTGTAGGTAATAAGTTCGTGTTCCTATGAGACGAGAGCTTAATTTAAGCCTACCCGGAAAATAGTTTGTCCTGCAGCTGTTTCCTGTTTTACTAAAGGGTAATCCGTTTATGTACTAGGGGATTCCTGCTACTACGCAGGAGTGTATAAATTCGTCACTAGGTACATACCTACTTAAGACGCTTTGTATATTTACCGTAGTGACACCTTTATGGCTCCTTCAAACAGGCGCGACACGCCATAAAATCGCGCGCGACACAAAAGGCATCGCAAGTCGCGCTACGAGCGGTGCCTTTGTGTCGCTCGCGATTTTATCGCGTCTCGCTCCCGTTTGAAGGAGCCTTTAAGGCACTGCCCAAACGTAGGATACCGTAAAATGCTCATTTTTTGTCCTACAGTTAGGCGTACACATATTACAAGTCAGAAGAAAATTGGGTGTATTGTCAAATGTTCAATGAAAAGACTTATCTACTCAAAATATTTCATAAAATAAAATAGTACCATGATCAAACAATCATAAAACAGCGCATTATTTTCATAATGTTGAGCGTAAACTATCATAATATTTTATGTCAAGGGAATTCAATAAATTAAAGAAATACCTAAAAATGATTCCACTAACCCGTGCATTAATTCTTTATTTTCAATTTACTTTTGTTTTTCCTCATTCGATTCAACTAACATTAAACGAATCGCTGTTTTGAACCTTATGGCTCCTACAAACAGGCGGCTAATTTCAACTGTCGGTGCCTTTGTGTCACGGGCGATTTTATCGCGTGTCGCGCCTGTTTGTGGGAGACTTTATTTGTTGCCGCGATGCGCTGTTGTCAATTACCTAAAAATTTTCCTTACTGCGCCTTAATCAATCAATCCAGGTGTTTTTCCTTGATGACTCGACGACCTAGTCACCGAAATACTCGTAAATCGTAATGCTTACCTTTAAACAAGTACTTATGCGTATTGTAGAAGGTGTGGGTAACTATGCAAATCTTAAGCTCAAGGTGGAAAACTCATACGCTTGTGGTTATTCTGCCAAGTACTTGGTGGTAATGATCTGCCATGCAATTTTTTGAACTTTCATGTTCAGGCGAAAGGATCAGGGTAGCCGGCGAAATTAAAATTGCTCGTTACCCGGAATGTTATCATTAGGTATATAAACATTTTGGCCTAGGTATTGTGTATTTATTTTTGGGTTATTTAAATCTCTTCGTAGCCGGCGTTGACGTGACGACGTCAACCGGTGTAGGTTGACGTCGTCACGTCAACGCCAGCTGTCGCTGAAACCCAGCGCTGGGGAAATAGATATGTGGCTGGGGCTCTGTCCTGCTTAAGGTCCTAACATTATGCTGAGCTATGGCCGTTTTGCGTTGATGTGATTCATATTTTTTCCCAAACTGTTATGTTTTGTGTTTGTGTTCTCTGTCTGCGTCATTTTCACCGCAAATAAACTTTATTTTTTTCTGCCAAATTTCTTACGTTGCAATTTGCAAGCCTAAAAAGGCCACTGGCAGAATCATACAAGGATAACATAATGGACAGTTAACTGTTAAGTTAATCGTACCAAATCCCATTGGTGAATCATTTTTCAGTTATTTTTTTTTTCTGTGCTATCTGTGCCAATCAATCCAATCCAAATCAAATCCCAATCTCCTACGTAGTGCAGTGAAAAAAATAAAAACACGGACTGTCTTCGCCATATTATAGATAATTCATAATGTTATCCTTTTATGATTCTCCATAGTGGCCGTTTTAGGCCCCCAGGTTGTGTGTGATGTAAATATGATTTGCAGTCGTAACAAATATTTATTTCTCAGTTTCATTTACCGAACCTAGTCAAACTCCGATAGCAACCTTGATATTGCTTTGGTTTCATCTAAGTTTGTATCACAACATTAGTTAGTCCAGTATTGTTTGTACGAAGACGTTCTACATCGCACTTACATCTTCGCATTTCCTATCTTCCTGCACGATCACGGTAGCCAACCTCACCAAATACCTTCGTACGAGGCTTATTAGCCGTAGGCTCGTCAACTATCGTACGAGGCCTATAGTCGCCCCCCCGGTGGGTTCCCGCATTGTCGAGGCGGGGGGGCTCAGTAGCCGTGGCTTGGACACCCAAGGTGAAGCGAAGAGGAACCCGAGGAGGGGCCGCTCGTCAGGGCTTTTGCCTATAAGCCGACGACGTAGCGGCCAACAAGTAGGTTGCGGTGCCGCTTGGGCGACATTGCAACTGAGGCGGGCCGCGATGTCGTATCGGAGGCATCGCGGCTGAGGGTTAGAGGCCGCGGCGGGAGAGGAGTGCCGGTATTGCGGTGCGCCGCTCTCCCTCTCTTCCGCGGCCTTGACGGGATCGCCACCGTCCGATGGCGGACGTGGTGAGGCCGCAGGGGAAGAGGAGTGTTGGTATGACATTCGCCACTCTCCCTATCCTCTGCGGCCGAAAATAGGCAGGCGGCGGGGCCAATGACCTGACCCGTCGCAGGGGGACCAAGGGTGGCAGATACGGGGTCGTCTGGCGCCCATTTGCTGGTTTGGTCCCAGGGGTGGTCACGGCGTGCTATGTGTTCTGGTGCGCCGGTGAAGGGGAGTACTCCCCGGAGGAGGGTCCGGTGACGGACAGCCGCGGCGGGTTCACGGATGAGTGCTAACGCGTGCCCGTGTTCCCGCCATAAGCGGCAGAGGAGGACACCTTGGAGTTTTAGTGGGTTAGAGTCCCACATAACTGCATTATCTCCCCGTGGTAGTGCAGAATGCATGAGCATTTCTCCACGTTAAATAAAAAAAAAAGGCCTATAGTCGTCGACGACTACTACAACAATTGTTTGTACTGGTTCCTCGTTAGCAACGTCACTTTTCATAGAAATTGCAGTGTGGTCTAGACAGTGAGACCAGAAATTAACAGTCCTGCGCTTTAAAAGTAGACATTTCCGTGCATTGATTTAGGTATCATAAATTATCTTTAATCCATACTGTACAGTTTTACACATACACATTACATTACATACACACATACACACACCCCCATTAAATTTTTCTGTGTACCTACCTACATTTTTATTGCAAAATAAAAATGTATAATGTAAATAAAATAGTGCATGTGGTGTTAAGCCTGTAAGTGATTGTTGCAGTTATAAATGTATATCGTTTACTTTTAAATGAAATGTAACGTGTAAACAATTGTAGGAATAAATAAATAATACTGTGTCTTCAAAATGTGTATTTTTTTCTTTTTTTTGTACTATCGCTACCTTCTGATATAGATTATTGGGACGTTAAAACCAAAGATATATAGGTTTTTCTACTCCAGTATTCCATAACTGGTGATAGATAAGTAATTGGGTTCGGCCGATAATGACTGAAGGAATTTGGATGAAAGGAACACGTAACACGTGACCGACCGTTAGGACATAGGATATTTTAAATCCCGGTAGTCCCGGATAATTTTCGAGCGAAGCCGCTGACAAAAGTCAGTCCTTCCTAAGAAGATTACAATACTTAAGTCTTCGTAATTAATAAGTGTCGCTTATACATCTAAAACCTACAAGGAAAATTGTAGAGATTATAATATTTCCAAATATGCAAATTAAGATAACATAAAAACTAACATGTTTACCTGTTATCCTCTGTTAGTAATAAATTAAGATTATTTTACTCGAAAGCCTTCGATGAATCTGTTTTGGCATCCTCATCGCCACATGCGAGCTATGCATGATCTTCTTTCATATATCTATGCATCATACTGACGTCACGCAAAATTCTGCATCGCGCAAGCAGAGTTTACCGCGCAACTAGCATATATTATTATTATACATTAATCGTCGGGCAGTTGAACACCAGATATGACAACCTTTTCTATGGAGGGGATGAGTGAACTTTACACCCTGTTCTTCATAGCTCTATAAATCCAAGACAGGATTACGATGTTGAAAGTTGATTCCTTGCGGGGGTAATTGGTTAACGTACTTACAGTAGCAATGGGTTTCGTTTTGACAGTTCAACAACATTCATTGCGTTATTTCCGTTATTGAGCAGACAAATTTTTCGAATATATGAAGCAATGGTTTAACAATATCCTTCAAAATCATTAAGATTGTGATTGAAAGTGTGTGTTATCTACACAATTAGGGTGCCGGTCGATAATATATAGCACTCCTCCACTTAAATGTGTTTGTCTCCTTGGATTTGATCCTTGGTTCGGGCAAAGTGTTATTGGATTTTCCCACAGATATAGATACACCTAGATAACGCAAGAGCAACTACTTCGCGTGCCCAGCTTACGTACAAAAATCGTATGCCGCCATTTTCGCGCTCAGTCCTGAGTACTGCTGGCTGGGTGCCGCACGCGGCGGCGTCTTTGAATTGATTTGATTTTCCCATCACTAAATAGTGCTTGTGACGTCATAGTAGGAAGCCAAAAAATGCCACGCTTGGTTTTCATAGAGATCGTGATACTTGCGTTATCTAGGTCTATCTTTATCTGAGGAATTTCCCTTTAAGAAATTGTAGGAGTTACTTGCTGTTGAACAAACTAAAATAGGAATAGGTTCGCTCTGTTACTTTAATTACTAGCTTCTGTCGGCGACTTCGTCCGCGTGAAATTTCTTGTTCCCCGACCCACCCTGTCGCATCGCATCGCCTGTCCGCACTATCACTTCGTTTTCGCTTAACGTTCTTCTTGTTTGGCTCCAAAGGGTCTTAGCGCGATGTTTAGCCTGTAACCTTCCTCAAGAATTAGTCTAACAAATGCAAATTTTTAGGGTACCGTACCCAAATGGTAAAAACGGAACCCTTATGGTGAGACTAAGTCTGTCTGTCTGTCTGTCACAGCTGGATATCTCAAGAACGACTAATGCTATCAACTTGAAATTTGGAATATTTTTAGATGACGTTTGCCTAACTATTTTGCAAATAAGAAAGAAATAAAAATATATGTAAGTATATTTTTTGTAACAGGGACTGAAAGGGGATCTGAAAAATTCGAAGTGGGGCTACTAGGGCATGTGGGGTATCATATGAAAGAGCGCAGTTTGCATATTCTCAAACCTTTTTATAATTTGTCGACTTTTGATGAAATTAAAAAAATACCATACCAGATTTTTCTATGTGATAGAAGTTTATGTAAAGATTACAGGAAAAATAAAACGAAGTCTCTAAATAGCACCCTTTTTCAGAACTCATCAACAGAAGTTACATTAGTTCCACTATCGGTCAAGAGATGGCGCTGACATAAAACTTCAATATTCTACACCGCAGTACACAGTGTTAAAATTCTCCGATGGCAGTTCCAGAGATTAAACAAACAAACTCTTCAGCTTTATTATTAGTACAAGATTATAATTATCAAAACTGGCGAAACCTGTATGAAATATATACCTTTGCATGCCCCTCGAGGAAAATTTCCGTGATGATCATAATATTATGCTATAATTTAATTATGTTACCTAAACGTCCTTGTGTAAGAGCAATATACTGTGGTCATCTATCTGTTTGCCAAGAATGGTAATTATGGCAAAATTCCAAACCGGCTGTTACTTGTTGTAGCTGAGCTTGGAACCTCATCTTGAGAAATGGCTATGTGCAGATGCCAGCACATCAAGCTACCCGAAACTGTCAAATTTTCCCAATCAACCTTGAACCTTATGCTTTAGCGATAAAGTTGAAATCTAATATTAAGGAAATCTGACAGATTGTTAAAGCTTGATGTGCTGACGGCTGTACAGCCACGAGCAAAAGTATGTATACACTTGGCTTTATTCAAAGGCAATTTTCTGCTTTATTTTTGAATGAAATTTTATATTAGTAGGAACATAGTATTTTATAGTATATGAAAAGTGTCGTATTTCAACGTTGCATTCGTTATTTCGTGAAAAAATCGCAATTTAAAGTTGACAAGTGTTGACATATTGGTGCTCGTGACTGTACTTGCCTATATTATTTTCTATATTTTTATTTTTATAAACTATGAAAAAATAAATACTGGGCTTTTCAGGTTTAATTACTAAACCTATGGTACGAAACTTTTTGTTTTTAACCGACTTCAAAAAAAGGAGGAGGTTCTCAATTCGGTTCTATTTTTTTTTATGTTTGTTACCTCAGTACGCCGTCATTTATAAACCGATTTGGAAAATTCTTTTTTATTTGAAAGCATATACTTCCAGATTGGTCCCATTTTTATCAAAATCCAGTTCTGATGATGGGATCCACGAGGAATTGAGGGAACTCCTCAAATATTATAGGGACACCTATAGCGATTTGGGTATTTTTTACAGTAACTCATGCATTTGCTCTCGGAAACCACCATTTGGTGAAGTGGAACTGATAAAGAAGACCACAGATGGCCAACGTAGCTACTTAATAATAAGTATTTCACGGGTTGCGATTCGATTACTTTAATATGGTTGCTAAGCAATTTATGCTCGTCACAATGCGAATGGTGAAATAGAACTGATGATGGTGGAATACTAGGAGAAGTCCTCAACAATTAACGTCCCTGCATCGGGAAAAGCAATATTTTGTAAAAGGCGTTGGGCAAGTTGAAATTAGGCTATTGTAACTTAGACACGTTATAAACAGACCCACATAAAAGCGAGAAATAAAACTTTTTAACAAAAAAAAAAACCGACTTCCAAAAAAACACTACAAAGTGAAAAATAACTTTAATTTCGGAAGTCGGCGGCAAAAACTAAAATAGGTACAGATCCAAAGACATTAAAGTTATTTTTCACTTTGTAGTGTTTTTTTTGGAAGTCGGTTTTTTTTGTACAGACTACTAGCAGCGCCCCGCGGTTTCACCCGCATACCTAAGTGTCAAATTTCGGAATATCGGGATAAAAAAACTATCCTATGTCCTTCCCCGGGATGCAATCTATGTCTCTGCCAAATTTTATCGAAATCCGTTCAGTGGTTTAGGCGTGAAAAGGTAACATACAGACAGACAAACAGACAGACCGACAGACAAACAGACAGACAGAGTTACTTTCGAATTTATAATATAAGTATGGATGGATTGAGCATGATGTACTTGCCATTTAGTTGCAGACTTTCTAAGAGGATCAGTAAAATATCATGTTTATCGGATTTTCATATAATTTGAATACTGCCAGATGATCAATCTTTTACATAGATATGGTTAAGCTGTCGGGTAGTCGGCTATATATACACAGTAGTGTACGGTTAATAAAAGAGATAAGTATGCAGGATCGTCGGATATAGTTGAAGTTTAGTAAGAAACCGATGGATGTTCTCGAACAAAATTTTATTTTATTATTAGAAAATAAACAGCTCATTTATCAACTTAAATTTCAGTCGACAACATCCATCGGTTTCTTACTAAACTTCAACTATATCCGACGATCCTGCATACTTATCTCTTTTGTTGACTGTACATAGACATTGGACAAGCTTAATATGGAAGTTCTTACAACTATCGGTATTTCATCCGATTAATTATACATTTGTTTGCTACAAGGGGGTCTAGACAAAGTGACACTATCAGCGTTAAGGACCATAAAAAAGCCAAAAATGCATGAGACGACATAAGCTACCGAAAAACTTATGCTAATCCCGTTGAATAGTGCTGTTAAAATATGCTTTAAAAGTGATCGTCACTTGTCTAGGTCCTCAGAGGGACAATTCTCGTAATTTCAAGAACGTTCACAGTCTGAATCTATCAAAAATACTCGTACCTTTAATTTCCCTAAATTTTCGACCAGTTTTTGACATTGATGGTCGCCGAGATGAGATTGCGACTAGATTTTGAACGTTTTTAATTACGGGAATTGGCCTTCTGGTATCCGTCACCCTGACGTGTGAAAAGGGCCTTAAGCACATTTCAGCTTCTAACACCACTGTCAAAACATTTGAAGATCGCATAAGCCATATCTTTAGCATCAAAACCAGTAAGAGTTGTACACTTCTGAAGAAGTTCCTCTGCGTCATTCTTCTCAACGCCTATTAAAGTTAGTATAGCCATTGCAGCATCTGAGTTTAAATTGCCATCGGGTTCCAAAATGCCTGCTTTATGAAAGAAGCAACGGGTTACTTTCTCCATGGCTGCTATTTCTTTGTTTCGTTCGCCGGAAAATATTTCTGTGACGGCATCCTCGTTCATTTCGTATTCTCCTTCATTGATGCATTCTGTGACGTATTGATTAATTTTTTGTGTTAGTTTCAATATGTCTGTTACTTCTGCCACCTGCGAGAAGGAAATAAGATTCAATTATTATCTTAATCAAATTATTTTTTGTTGTGAAGCTTTACATACTCGTAATTACGTTATATATACATCTGCCAGCAAAATACTGGTATTCAGCTGCATCCGGTTAGACTGAAAGCCGACCCCAACATAGTTAGGAAAAGGCTAGGCAGATGATGATACATCTGCTAGCGTTATCGAGTCAAGAATAGTCCGAATTTTCAGCGGGTTATTTCAACCGATTAATTCGGGAGGCCCGTGTCCAGCAGTTGACGTCTTTTGGCTGAAATGATGATGATGGTGAAGTAGTCCTCCGGGATATTTGTCTAAAATCGCGCTGAGAGGTTCTCAGTGCGATTTTAGACAAATATCCCGGAGACAAATATTCTTCCAAAGAGTTTTCAATTACAAACTTAACCTCATTTGTTCATCATTTTACAAACTAGAATATCTACTCTTTTTCTTTTACACTTCCAGTTTTTATTCGAATGAGGTACGTTTTTGAGTCATCATCATCGTCATTGGCAGCCTTGTTCCTTCCACTTCACGCATTCCTTTGCTCTACTCCTAAGAGTCCTAGCGCTATGTTAAATAGCCTATAGCCTTTCTCAGACATTGGTCTATAAAATGCAAAAATATTTTTTCCAATCCGACTGGTAGTTTCAGAAATTGGCGCGTTCAAACAAACTCCAGCTTTAAATACTCACATATGCGTTTATTCCACTCGCTGCGAACGCAACATATAGCAATAGTAACAGCTTCATTGTATTCTAATATAGCACTAATCGTACAAACCAAAGGTATGACGAATTTAACTGAGAGAGTATTACGCTATCAGCTGATATTTATACTTCCTTTAACAAAATCAATTTGTAGATTTGTAACACCGTAGCATATAGCATCTCTTTATAGCTTAGTGTTTATAGACTATGAAAATAACTATTCTGTTTATAACAACAATGTATATGGCCTGTATTTGCTTGTTTAGTGACCAGCGGGGTAATTGCGTAACACACTATCATCAGTAGCAATGGGTTTCATTTTGACAATTCAACAACATTCATTGCGTTATTTACGATGTTGAGCAGACACATTTTTCGAACATACGAAGCAATGGCTAAGCCATATCCTTCAAAATGATTCAGATTGTGATTGATTGTGTGTTACGCAATTTGGCTGCGGATATCTTTTTCATCACCATCATCATCATTCTCCTGCTCTTATCCCAATTTATTTCGGGTTCGGCGTATGTACATACATGTATTTTTCTTCCATTAGTTTTATTTATTTATTTGTAGTTAAGACGCTACAACACCAATGACATTAATTGACATAGAGGCAGTAATTACGTTGTCAATACATAATCCGCTTATAATTTCCCCACTGCTGGTACACAGTCCTCCTCTCTGTGTGAGGGAGTGGGCCGTAATCCACCACGCGGGCCCAGTGCAGGTTGGTGGATATCACATGACTTCGAATTTTTGATTCTGGGACAAACCGGTTTAAACACGATGTTTTCCTTCACTGTTTTGAGAGCAGTGGTGATGAAATTATTTACACAAATTAAAGCGCCTAGCTGGGTTCGAATCTCACGACCTACACCTCGTAAGTCGGGGCCGTTACCACTGGGCCACCACTGCTCTCACACGTTGACATTAATATAAGTAATATATTTTAAACTAACATGGACCAGTGGACTCCCTTTTTTTTTTTTTGCGGATGGGAAATCATCCGCTCTGGGTGGAGCGGAAGGGAGTGTCAGACTCTTACTGACTAAAACCCACCCGTGTTCCTTCCTTAGCCCTTTATGTTCCGGGCCAGCGGTAACCCTTTCGGACAATCCCGCTGACCCGGCAGGCTTCGGCCCTATGGGGCCCCTCCTCGATGCTGACATCTCTTTGAGGCGCGCGTGGAACACGTACGCGCCGTCCGGCACGGGCCTGGTCCTGATCGGACGGTGAGCTACCCATTACTCTCCGCCCGCAGGCCCGCGGCAGTCACCCCCTTTCTTTCATCTTTTACTTGGTCCATCCATCGTTTCTCCAGTCTTCCCCTGCTCTTATAGTCATTCACATTCATGATCAAAACTTTCCTCACGTCATTTTGACCGGATATCTTTTTATAGAATCAAAATGGTACCTGATCAAGAAAGGCTGAATCTATTTTATTTTGTCGCGGAATCGGAAGCATCACAATAGGTTATCAAATAAGTAACAACTGCCTTGGTTACTACCCAGAATTCGGAAGAACAATTTCTGCGAGGTTTATTTAAGGAAACGTTAATCATTGCACAACGTTGTTATAAAAAAATCTGCTCACAGGAAAACACGTCGCTAAAAATGTTTTTTTTAATTGAGGAAGATATATGATTGTAATGTTGTTATTAGTGAATCGCCTTGCTTTTAAGAAATAATTAGCCAGTCATAGACTTTGTGACGACTCCACAGATCACAAGACGATAATTTTATCCCTTATGCGCGAAGCTTAGGAGGCTAGTTTTATAAATCTAGGATAGCAAGCTAGAACCTCTGTATACTATCTTGTCCTGGTATTATTCCCGGATCGGATGTAAAGTGTTATTGAGTTTTTCCATTAGGAATTTCTTAGTAACAGCCCGGAGTTTGGAAGTTGGCGGTGTGATACGCCCGTGCTTCGAAAAGCGCGTTAAGCCGTTGGTCCTGCGCCTGATCTCTCTCTGGTCGTGTCGTATTGTCGTCCCATCGGATTATGAGAGTGAGGGAAGAGGGAGTGCACCTGTGTCTGCGCACACACTTGAGCACTATAATATCTCCCGCGCCGAAGGCTAGTCGTCGTTGAAGGTAGCCGCCAAGGCCGAAATACGGCCTGGAGGACTATATATTATATAATATAATAATATAATATTCCACAACTATCACACAACGCCGTCTAGTCTCTTATTATCCTGACTTGCTGTCTTGGCTTGGCATATGCTAGTGCTGTTTACATGATGCCAGATAATTTTAAGCCAGTACATGTGGTTGCGGTCACTCACTGCTCACTAGCCAATCGAATACTAGCTTCGCCGGCCACATGAAGCTAGTACACAAGCAAGGATAGTAAAATCAATGGCGGGTGTGCTACTAGCTCAAAAAAAATAACCCCATCCTATTAAACTATCGTAGCTTGAGACGTTACCTTACAGTAGCGAAGGGTCAATTTTTGTTAGAGGTAAGCCGGTAAAGGTTCTAAGGTCCGGTAGGTGGTTCGGCAGGTTTCTTACTAAACTGCAACTATATCCGACGATCCTACATCCTTATCTCTTTTGTTGACGAACATACCTACTCGTACATTAAAATGGACATAATATTGTAAGTAAAAACCTGTATATTGTTCTTTTTAACTTATCGTGTCCATTTGCTATGACACGTGTATTTGATTTTATGAAATGGTTTTCAAAGACTTTGTGAATACATAATGTAACTAAATAGTCAAAGCAGTTATTTCAAATAGACACATAAAAGCCAGTTTTGATCGAACATTTACAATGAAATAGAATTGCTTCTAGTCGCCCCTTCCAAAAGGAAGTTTTCGTATGGAGAAGAATGAGCAAGAAACCCCACCGTCCGTTTTACAGTATTTTGTTTTTTTATGTAAAAGCTACGCGAATTTTATTTTTTTTAAACTTTTTCAACTTTATCGCTAAAGCATAAGGTTCAAAGTTGATTGGGAAAATTTTACAGTTTCAGGTAGCTTGCTTGATGTGCCAGCTGGCATCTGTTTTATAATTATAAAATTACTATACAATAGGTAAAATAATTAAAAATAAGTAAGTACACCATAAGTTTTTTTTATTGGACAAAGATTTCCTCGCAATATCGTTAACGTTTTTCTTCCGTTTTTTCACAATATCTTTAAAATTGATGTCTTCTGCAAAACCATGATGGAAATAAACTGCCGAAGTCAACCTTATATTATTCTTCATAACGTTTTATTTCCTTTATTAATAAGTGAGACACCCTATACCCCAAGTCTCTGATGGTGAATAGAAAATTACTTTCACGAGGATGTCCGGTCCAAAATTTTCCTATTCGACGTCACACAACATACCTATAATAATTGCGCCTGTTTGTGTCATTCAAGCTTTGTAAGTTTATCAGGAGAAGAAGATCTTTTTTTTAGTGCCTATACTGTCCCACTGCTGGGCAAAGGGCTCCCCGAAGTCCTTCCAGAAACTCTTTTCCCGCGCCACCTCAAACCAGCCCTCGCGGTACGCGTCCAGGTCATCTCGCCACCGCTTTCTGGGTCGACCTCAGCGGCGCCGTCCATCTTCAAGCACCCATTGTGTAGAAACTTTTGCCCAGCAGTGATCCTGCATGCGGCTGATGTGACCCGCCCAATCCCACTTGAGCCTGACAGCCTTCTTGCCACCGTCTATTATACCCGTTTTGGAACGCAGCAGGAGAAGACCTAAGCTACTTAAATTTATTTGCAAATTTCAAACCTTCATAGTTTATGAGAGGAGCCTGTGCATTTCCAATTCGTTTTTGGACATAGAAATCACGAGCAGGGGGACTATATCATGGTAAGTTACTGTTAGTTTACTTGTACTTTGTAGTCTGTAGCCATCTGCAATCCTAGAGGCATTGCATTTGTAGACGCAAAATGTCTTAAAGTCAAAGTCAAAGTCAAATACTTTATTTCAAATAGGCACATTAAAGGCACTTTTGAACGGCAAAAAAAACTAAATAGAAATGATTCTAGTCGCCCATTCCAAAAGGTAGTTTTCGTATGGAGAAGAATGGGCAAGAAACTCCACCGTTACTCTTTTAAAATGTTTTACAAGGTCTTGTATACATAATATAATTATATGTGACTCTATGCACCCATAATAAAATTAGTCTACCACAAAAGGTAATATAACATAGCATAATCCTATAATATTCCCAACTGCTGGGACACAGGCCTCCTCTCGGTAAAGGTAGACGGTCGTAAATCATAATCCACCATTCGGGTACAGTGCGGGTTGGTAGTTGCCAAATGTCTTTGAATTTTTGGTTCTAGAACCTGCCAGTTTCCTCACCGTTTTGAGAGCAGTGGTGATGAAATTATTTACACAAAGTGCATATCTGGGTTTAAACCTGCGGCCGTTACCACTGGGCCACCACTTTTCTAACGTCTTATGTGTCTGGTGGATATAGATAACCGCATGTAAAAACTCTCAACATCCTATCTCAATTCTTTCAAAACAAGAAAAGTATTATATAAAACATTATTTTAAAGTAACATTTTCAAGACTTATGGAGTGCAGAAATATTAGCCAAATGCTGTTCCACAGTTTATCGCCACGGTTGACGTTTGAACGTTACGAGCGTTCGTAAGTTTAGTGACTAATGGTTTCTAAGCACGAAAACGATTGTTTAGAAATAGGTTATGTACTTGTACAATTTATTTTTCCAATAAAATTTTAGTTCGTTTTCCTATTGTGCTGGAAGTATGCCATGAAATGCATGCGGAATGAGTTTGCATTTTGTTTTTCGTGTGCACCTTTTAAGGCTGGAATAGATGTAGTTTTAAATAATATACCTACTCTTTTGATTTTTAAGATGGCTCCTCCCTCCTCCTCAAGTCGTACTCCTCATTACTGAGGGTCGTGATCCTCCCTTGAAAACATCTTTTCCCTGACGATGTTTCGCCATCTCTGTCTATCCTTGGCCAGGTGATGCGCATGAGATGAAATTTCATGTCAAGAGAAGAGCTTATCTGGTCGGACCATCGCAAAGGGCGAAAGATGATTTCCAGATGGCTATCTTATCTTATTTTTTATCTACGGTAAGAAGAAAAATAACATAGATAATTATGAATTCCAGTTGCCATTCCTTTGGAGTACTGTATCTGTAAATATGAAAGAAGGAAATACCAAGAAAGCATCCCCAATGTTTACGTCGCAGTTATCTGTAGATTTCCTAAAGTCTTGAAATTAACAAAGTAAAGAAAGTCTGCTTTTTAACTGACTACCAGGAATCCTATATCCTATATATAAAGCGATGACGTATAAAATTTATGATTGCATTAATGTTGACGTACTTCAAGAAAATCAGTTTCTCGGAATCTCGCGTGTTTATGGTTGTAGACCACAAAATGCTGCCATCATTGCTGTGACGAATCTAAATGCTAATCATGACCTTTGACCTTCAAGTTTACCATATTGAACCAGCAATCATGACCTTGGGATCCTAGAAAAAACAACAATAACTTTTAAAGAATTTTATTTGCACGAATAATTTCTCTGGAAGGTAAATATTTCATTTGGTACTGACGAAATACTGCTTTACTTAAAATACATCTTTCAATAGACTATACAAAAATAACCGTGTTTTGACGTTGATTCCTTCGTTATGATAGTAAAATTAAAGTGGAATACAATAATAATATACTGTGTATAATTTTGTATGAGAAAATGGACTTTGCTCCGGAATCATCTAAGTTTTCTTTGCAACACTTTGTCCCAATTTCGACAACTTTTGGGTAAAAGTCCGTCCAGAACTCGAAAGCTTTGTAATTAACTGTAGCTGGGGTACTCATTGTAAAATTGGCTCTATCAATGATCAAATATCCGGGCCTTTCTAATTCGTAAGATTGCCAATCTATGATTACTCCGGAATTTGTAGGGTTTGAATACCAGGCGAAATTCGACCACATCCTCATAATGATTTCTGAGATGCTTTTATCTCTATAGTCCCATTTACTTAGATCTTCAGGCAATGCTAAGTAGGGCATCCCGAAAGTGTATATCAAGTCGAAATTGTGGGGGACACCTATCCATTCAGGGAGGCCTTCATTAGCTATGTCTGAGAACGGTTTCAGATCGAATCTGTAAAGAAATACTGGAGCATGCGGACAAATATGTCTGGCCAGCTGATACGTAGTAGCGCCATGTGTTTTGTCGGTGTAGAAATCCACGAACAGTTTTCTCAAAACTGTTTCATTTGTAGTATGAGGGATGGGTTTATAGAAGAATGCGACAGCATCTTGAATATGATGTTGATTAGTGAAACACGAGCTGTTGTCAATAGTAATATCAGCTAGGATGATTTCTTCTCTCATAGAATCGAATTCCCTTTGACTGATACCAGAATCTCCACTTTCATCTTTTTCTAGTAGTAGACCATCTTCCATGTTGGTATATCCTGCTAACAGAGGTACTGGTGAGAAAATCTCGTCTTTGAACAACTTGGAGGGAAGTTCTGGTAAAAATGGACTGGTTATATTGCTAAAGCCACCGTCTACGATAGGTTTCCATTCAGCTACCGGCCCAGCTATATCTAAGAGTGCTTGATCGGGTACTCTTCTAAGACAATCAAGTAATTGGTACGTTGGTTTTCGGAAGCAGCTGAACGCAACTGCAACTTTGTCGACAGTCACAATTTCTTTTCTGGCTATGTTTACTGATTCCGATGACAGAGCGTTTCCACTCATTGCTATAGCCTTTTGGAAGAGTCCGGCGGAGTATGAGGATATAAGGTGGAGTGTGACGCTGACTGCCCCAGCATCGTGGCCGACGATACAGACGTTTTCAGGGTCTCCTCCGAAACTCTCAATGTTGTTCTTCACCCAGTTCAAAGATGCCACCTGGTCGAGGAGACCGAAGTTGCCTGAAGCTTCGTTGTCGAAGGTTGAGAAGAATCCGAAGATGTTCAGCCGGTAGGCTACTGACACGAATATCACCTGGAAATTGAAAATGAAAGCTATAGGATCGAAAAATATTTAGTTTATTTGCTATTTCTGACTTGAGTTTACTATTTCTATTGATTGAAAGACATTGAAATTGTAACTTAGAGCTCGGCCGCGAAAGTTTTGGAACTGATATTTGGAGTAGTACATGTCATATCTAGATATTTTATTATGTATTATGACTTTTAACTTACTTAAACTATTTAAGGCTAAATAATTGTTCGAATTGGTTAATAGACGTCGAAACTACGAAAATTACTTTCGGATTAATGTTCAAGTTTTTTAAATTCAAAATCTATGTCACCTATTTTCACACCAATCTTTGCAACAATTTTACACAAGCCTTAAACTTCTTCAACTAGGTCAGTCTCATTTAAAGTTGTGATATAATAATAGATTACAGGAAAAGTTTCATTACCCTTTGTTTTAGCACCAGTTGGAACGGATTGACACTATTAGGGCTGCCTCGCACGAAGTCACCCCCGTGAAACCAGACGAGGACTGGGTAGCCTTCCACTTTGAAATCTGAGAAAGAAAGATTTTTTTTTTAAATATACGAAAAGAAAATGCTTGTCCACAATAGGAAATGATTGTCAATTTTTTGTTTCTAAAAAGGTAGACAGAGCAACTTCATGTTATAACTGTACAGACGCCAGCACATCAAACTACTACAATCTGTCAAATTTCTTTAATAGATTTTCAACTTTATCGCTAAAGCATAAGGTTCAAAGTTGATTGTGAAAATTTGACAGTTTCGGGTAGCTTGATGTGCTGGCGTCTGTACATAATTTCAATGACAATATCACCTATATTAAACGATGCACGCTGTTTAGGTAAATGTTTCATAAGTATACAAAATTGACGCGAAGCAACGCAGCTACAAAAGTAAATAAAATTAACTAAACTAAGATTCAACCGTGTTGGATGAGGCTAGAAGCTGCTTTAGAAGCCCAGAAATACTTGGAAATAGCGTTAATGACACAAATTTTAATATTGATTCCTCAATCAAAATTGTCACAGTCCACACTAAGAATTAGGAACTGAACAAACAAAAACACTTCAGCAGGAACTTCAAGAAACAATTTCCTCTATCCTTCCAAAGAACAAGAAATTGCTGAATTCAAAAACTAATAATAAACAACAAAGCTTCTAAGAATTCTTGGTTTACTGCTATTCGGGTCAACAACGAGATTAAGGTTAGGTCAACTTGGCAGGAGGTCTTACGGCGGCCGATTGGCACGGCAAACTTGCATTAATGGCTACTTTACCTACTTACCACCCGTAATGACTTTGCTTACCTACTAATTAAGGTAAGGGTGTTAAAGTTGTTTACTGGAAAGGTTGTTAAAAGTTAATGTCGGGTTTCTATTGACTTTAGAACATCCAATTGCCAGTATTGCCCTCATCAGCCAGCACTTACTGGCTTTCTGCTGAAAAATGGTCCCTCGAATTATCCTTCCGATAGATCATGTTATTGCTAGACATGATCATAATAAGCTATTATTATGTCTTAATGTATGTATCGCGGTATGATTGCTTTTGATTTACCTACATTAGGATACGCCTACCTATGCTCTAGCTAGAGTCTAGCGGATAGCATACCCGAAACTCTTCGATTCATAAACTTTAATTGATCGATCATATTATACTTTAATTGTTTCTAAAATTTGCGTTTTTTGTGTTTAGGTCCTGTAAGCCCCTTAATGACTCCATCCACCAACATTTGTGACCCATAAAGCTTGCATTGCAATGATTCATTGCTAATCGCGCGCCCTATGACAACGTGAGTAATAGGTCACCCCAACCACAAATAATAAATTTATTACTCCACAGTCACAATAAAACTTTTAATTACCTTACCGATAAAACTATACACGGTTATACCTAGAAATAGTTATTTTTTCTGTGTGTGAAATTATGATTTATATCGGAAAATGAAAGAAAAAGCGGCCAAGCGCAAGTCGTTCAAGCACATGAAGGGTCTGTACCACTGCAGTACAATATAATAATAATAATATTCCACAACTATCACACAACGCCGTCTAGTCTCAAGCTAAGCAGAGCTTGTGTTATGAGTACTAGACAACTGATAAACATACTTATATATTTCTAAATACATACATATATAGATAAATTACACCCAGACACAGAACAAATGATCATGCTCATCACACAAACATTTGTCCTGGGTGGGAATCGAACCCACGACCTCCGGCATAGCAGTCATAGTCACTGACCACTAGACCAACAGAAATAACACAAAGTATAAAAAAAAATACTTTAGAAAATAAAACACGATTCTTGTAATTGTGTTGTATTATCTGTTGATATAGCGGTCATAGAAGTACACAGTCTGTGACAATTTCAAGTGGCTACCTATTACAGTTCAAAAGATACAGCCCTGTAACAGACGGACGGCCGGGTGAACAGTGATGCCTTAGTAATAGGGTCCCTTTGTGTGCGGGATTGATCCAGGTATAATTACAGGAAATAGAAAAAAAACGTTACTTGATGTGTACGTGCAAATTTATTGTGACCATATCACAGATGTAGTCATGTAGGTAGCCGGTCGAAAAAGTAAGAAAATAAAAACGATTAGCTATAATTTACGTAGCCTCAACATACTGTAGGTATGCGAATTTCCGTAGGCGCTTGCGGGAACACTTTGGCTCCTATCGGTACGGACCCCTAAAAATGTGTTACATGAGCAAAAAAAGTTGTGAGTCACAGAGAAATTATAGTTTTTAATGACGCATACCTAGGGTTAAGGATCCATAATGTGTGCTATGTTAATAGCATATTGCATGCACACTTGCAATTTTTATGGTATTTTTTCTATAAGTGAATAATAATAATAAATACGTGGAATGTATGGTGGTCGCTGCTAATATATAACTGGAGCCTATTAAAGTAAATATACTTGTAAGAATGGGTGGAGTAAATATGGCGGTACAATGCACAGTTTTATTTGATTAGTCATAACTTTTGTTTGAAGGATTGGTTGTAGGTTTTTAGGTAGCTTTCGTAAAATATAATCATGTGAACAATAGCAATACACTAGAGTCTGCGCTCTGCGGTAAATAATCGCTTGAAAAATTATATTATTAGCGTTCGCGATTTTATTTCGTATGAACATGAGAAAAAAATCGCAACGCAGTGCGAGTTTAGTCGTAGTGTCGCCAGAACTTTAGGTATGCCTGGTTTAAGACAGAACAAACAAAACAACAACCAAACAGTTCTCAGCTTTTAATAAATAACCAGCTATTTTTCAAACATGACAGGACAATTTTGCATTTACTTGTGTTAATTTTATACCGTTGCTGTTATGTTAGTCATTTGTTTCTGAAGGCTATAATTTATAAACCTTTTGTAATAATGTTTTCAGAGTCCCTTTTTTATACAGCATAATTATTTTTGTTAAATTAAATTTTAGAAAAAACCAGAGCACTAGGTAGTCGACCAGACTTAGTGTGGTCGATAATTCTTTGCCACGGCGACCGATTTCGATTATTCTTTTTTTATTAGGACCAGATATTTATGGGACCAATCCTAAGGTGATACCTACCATTGGTAGGAGTGGTCCCATATAAATCTAGGGTCCGAAGTTTTTTAGTTTGCTTCAATAATACGTATTAAATCTACTTCGTCCATGCTGATGATGTTACAGTATGTACCACTACTTGCAAAATAAAAGCAAGAATTTGTGTAGGATGCAACCACAAAAAAATCCGGTCTAGAGCGAGTCGGACTCGCGTACCGAGGGTTCCGTACCATCATATGTTTTTAAATTTTTATCGGTGAGGCCTATATTTGTCAGAGAATTTTAACACTGCGGTGTAGAATATTGCAGTTTTTGGTCAGCGCCATCTCTTGACCGATAGAACGTAATTTTTGTTGATGATTTCTGAAAAAGTGTGCTATTTAGTGAATGTGCAAACAGCGTTCTTTCATATGATACCCCACAGTAGTAGCCCCACTTCGAATTTTTAAGACACCCAGGTTGCAAAAAAATTAAGTGTTTTTATTTCTTTCTTATTTGCAAAATAGTTGGGCAAACGTCATCTAAAACTATTCCCAATTTCAAGTTGATAGCATTAGTACCTAGTTCTTGAGATATCCAGCTGTGACAGACAGACAAACTGAGTCGCACCATATGGGTTCCTTTTTACCATTTTGGTACGGTCCCTAAAAAAGAAAAAAATCTTATCTCTAATATCATAAATCTTTATAAAACCATTGTTTAGTTCATAAATGTCGTGTGTTTTTTTCTGTTCCCATGTTTATTATGGAAAACTGGAAACAACGACCCTTAGTGTCTACTACCGGCTCAATAATAAAGAAAAAAAATGAAAAGAGAGAGACATTGAATTGAAAAGAGTACCTACCGACTCTGTACTTAGATGGTTTGGTCATGTTGAGAGGATAAATGAAAGGTGACTAACAAAAGGTCGGAACTCCGTGACCTTATTGGTGACGTTCTTCAAAAAGGTCAGGTGCATAGTACTCGCAATCGGCGTGTGTGTATGACCAGAGGACCTAAAAAGACCACTTTGGCAGAATCATAAAAGGATAACATTATGAATCATAATGGACAGTTAACTGTTAAGTTAATCGTATCAAATCCTATTCTTAAAGGATTTTTCAGTATTTTTTTTGTCTGTGCTAAAATACCAATCAATCCAATCCAAAGCCAATCCCAATCTCTTTGATTATACCTTCGTATACGTAGTGCAGCGAAAAAAGAAAAACACGGACTGTCTTCGCCATAATATGATTCATAATGTTACTCCTTTTATGAATCTGCCAAATTGGCATTTTTTGGCCCATCTGGGGGCCTACGAAACGGTACGACGAAAAGGAGTAGGTGTTTATGGATCTTAGCATCATATTTTAATCAACATACAACCTGACACTGACCTGCAAATTGCAAAAAACGAATTTCACAGGCTACCTTAGCGCAGAAGCACCTTCAGTTACCTATAAAACGCCTGAGAAATATGCTTGTCAATCTCTCAAACAGTTACATAGTTGCTATTTTTATCATATAGAAGGCTCTTGCTGTTAGTTCTTATCGACACTCACGGGACATGAGCAGCCTTTTTCTGATAACCACACGCAAGTAAATCCACTATTGAAAACAATACATTTTCAACTCAGACGTATGAACATAACTTACTAGAACTTAACTTCACTGCAGACAATAAATAAAAAAAAGGAAAAACTGCCTCATTGGTCTAGTGGTTGCAAGCGCTACTGCTGAACATGAAGTCCTGGGTTCGATTCCTAGGTCGGGTAGTGTTATTGGGTGGCCATTTCCTTAATTAAAATCGTTCAAAATCTAGTCGCAATCTCATCTCAGCGACAATCAATGTCAAAAACTTCGATTAATCTGAGTTTGCATCGGTTTTTCTTCTAGGAAGGCTTGGAAACACAAACTTCAACACGTTTCAATTTGATTTATTTATAAATAACCAACTTATTTTTATAGTATGCACCACAAAAAAAGTATTTAATAAAAAAAATTGACGTAACGTGATAAAGTGTTATTTTTAACCAATTTATAAAGTATATATCATTCATAAAACGCTAAGAATATGAAATTATTCTCGTGAATGAAAAGAAAACTATTTCCATCATTTCCTACAACTGTCAGATGTCAACTATTTTTAGATTTCTTCGTAGAAGAATTTTAAGGACAGTATCATGGTATCAGTTTACAAAGTCTATTAATAAATTCTATCGATCGACAAGTCGGAGGCAAGTCATGTCGATAGTTCACACACACATGTCCTTTTCTCATGATCCACCAAGTGCGGGTAAATATTTGATTCAAACCGGAAGGCGGTTCTTGGTGTAATTTATTTATTATTTACTTTCTTACGGAAGGGCTCGTGCCTAAATACCGCACGCAGCCGCACGGGTCGATCGCAGGGTTAATCTACGCTTGCTGCGGTCGGTTCGTGGATGGGTGATCATCCATAACAATATCAAGACTCCTCCGTGCTCCGGAAAGCACGTTAAGCCGTTGTTCCCGGCAGACAATTATATATAATGTCATTCGTATATATTTGTTAGTCGTTACGGATAGTCAGAAGACCAAATGTTTGACAACCAGTCTTACCAAGGGGTATTCTGCTACCCAGTAACTGGGTTAAGGAGGTCAGATAGCAGTAGCGAAGGGTAATTTTTTTTAAGAGGTACGCTGGATTAGATATCTTTAATATGATTAAATATTATTTGTCTATAGAATACTGACTGTGCCATTTTTCAAAGGGAAGCCGGTAGGAATCGAGTTGTATGGAACCTTCGCCACTGTCAGATAGGCAGACGCTCCATATAAAATACTAGTATTCAGCTGCATCCGGTTAGACTGGAAACCAACCCTAACACAGTTGGGAAAAGGTTAGGCAGATTTATATACGTACCTACCTACACTAGAAAAAAGTTCATAAAGGCGATTTCCTACTACAGAAACCATTGAAATAAAAAAAAAGGAAAAAAATGTGAAAATATTTTAATTTTATATCTTACTCGTTTTATACGTTGGATAATTTTGATATATAAGCACCTTGCTGTAATATACCGTTCAAAGTCGGAAAAGTAATAAATCGTTCTTATTTTATTTTCCTCATGTTATAACCATCATTCCTTTTTTTGGGTTCCGTACCCAAAGGGTAAAAACGGAACCCTCTTACTAAGACTTCGCTGTCTGTCCGTCTGTCCGTCCGTCTGTCTGTCACCAGGCTGTATCTCAAGAACCGCGATAGCTAGACAGTTTAAATTTTCACAAATTATGTATTTCTGTTGCCGCTATAACAGCAAATACTAAAAACCTAAAAACAAAATAAATAAAATATTTAAGGGGGGCTCCCATACAACAAACGCGATTTTTTTGCCCTTTTTTGCTCGATATCAATAATGGCAACAGGTAGGCACTTGAAATATTCACCAAATACTCAGTTGTATTTTACTTAAATAATAAAATTAAAATAACTTAAATATTTAAGGGGGGCTCCCATACAACAAACGTGTTTTTATCGGCGTTTTTGCCTTGTGGTACGGAACCCTTCGTGTGCGAGTTTGACTCGCACTTGGCCAGTTTTTTTTCTTTTTCTTTTTCCTCATAACTCAAAATATTGTTAATCAACTTCAACCTCAATCCCAATATTATATTTCATCGTTGACGTTGAAAGCATTGGAGTGTTCTTGTGCTAGCAAATATTGGGGAAAATGTTTCATTACACTGATAGAGAACAGACAAGTGTATTGCCACCGCTGTACGCACGGCTACACATCAAGCTATATACATAACCAGTATAAGCTGACTTCTGATTGTACGAAAACCTTAGAGTAAGAAGGCTATAGAGCATCGGGTGGCGTGGCCACACATGAGACAAAAAACTAACTTTTTCCTTTTGCTGCCTTCTTCTTTGTGTTTTTGTAACTTGAATATTGTGTCTTCACTGTATCCTTAACTTAATCTGTGGAAACGTCATGGATTGTACATTTACCCACTTCCAATTAATTTATAATCTCAAAAGCAATATGTATTGTTTGTTTTCCCGTTAGGGAAAATATATTATTATAGGTATATATTATAGACTCTTGAGTTTATTTCGCCATTTCTTCTAAGGGTTACTCAGATAGGAAATTTCGACTCCATTTAGCTTATTTTTAGGGTTCCGTACCTCAAAGGGAAAACACGGAACCCTTATAGGATCACTCGTGTGTCTGTCTTTTTGCTCCAAATCTACTGGACTGATTAAGTAATAATTTGGTACACATATAAATATCTGTGACCCAAACACGAACGTATATCGTAAATAAATGAATTTTGAATATGGGGGTCACTTTTGGGGGCAAAAAGAAAATTATAAACAAGTTTTGCAAACTGTTCTGTGTGACATATCAAATGAAAGGACTTCTTGTGGAGGTCCCAACTATATTTTTTGTATAATTTTAAAATAAACGTTTTGAAAGTTATTTAATAAAATATATGAAAATTGATCATTCCACCCCCTTATCTCTGAAACTACTGAGCCTAAAATAAAAAAAAAAATACAGAAATTAGTTATTTGCTTACAGATTACAGAAAAACCTATAAGAAGTCTATGGTCTTAAAAAAACATGGTAAATCTTTCATTAATGAGCGTACAAACTTACAATTGCAGTTGGAATGTATGGGAGAACATGTTTTACAACTACAATGTTAACTAAACTGTTGTTCTTGGCATAAATTCATCCCATCTATGGATCCCTTTATTGTGCGTGGTCCGATACGCACTTGGATGATTTTTTTAATATATCGTCTGTATGTATAATAAAATTGATTTACAGAATAAACAATTTCATTTCATTTCGTTCTATTCTTGACTAGCGACCTGTTAAGCAATGATTAATTCTATATGCATAAAATTTTCTTTAGCTGCCATATCAGCATAGCATAAATTACAGAACAAATATTTTTCTTTCTTTTTTCCATTTAAAAATAAAGTCTTGGAGTCACGTAACTTACATTGCTGAGTTCAAATAATCAGCTGCTACAATAATTGTTTGCTTTCCATTGCATGTTATATAGCGTGTCCATTTTATATTGACACTCGTGATGCATGCTCGGCCGACAATGTAGTTTAAAGCTTGCCTACACGATATGAAATTATAAATAAGTACTTGGAAGAATAGTGGTGAGGGGATAGCAGTGGTGGCCCAGTGGTAACGGCCCCGACTTACGGGTCGTGAGTTCGAACCCAGACAGGTACTTTACTTTGTATAAAAATAATTTCATCACCATTGCACTCATAACGGTGAAGGAAAACATCGTTAGGAAACCGGCATGTCCTAGAACCAAAAATTCGAAGACATGGTAGATGACCAACCCGCACTAGGCCCGCGTGGTAGATCACGGCCCACTCCCTTATAGAAGGTCTGTGTCCCAGCAGTGGGAACGTCATATGCTGATTATTGTATTATTACTTGGAAGAATGTTGATGATCACCGCAGCATTTATTTATCTCTAGCACTTCCCCCGCGACTTCGTTCGCGTGAATTTCGTATTTTCTCCAGTAAATTCCACCTCTATACATATATTGAATATTTATTGTTTGTTTGTTTGAACGCGCTAATCTGTGGAACTAAATAAAGAAGAATAATAAAGAGAAAAAGAGAAAAAAAAGAAAAGAAAAGAGTATTTCTATTCTAACTAACAGTTGGATTTGACAAAATTCTTTTTGCATTTGATAGCCCAATTCTTGAGGAAGGCTAACATGAGTAGAAAAACTATAACATCACGCTAGGACCCTTAGGAGCCGAACAAAAAGAAAAACAGTCATCAAAGATATGAGATATTTTCGACGACAAGTTACAACACAACCGCAAAAATAACTTTTTTTTCATCGTTTTTTCGAGAAATACAATGAAAAACAAACTTATTTTGGCGGCCAGTAAAATTAATAATGTGTAGTGTGTGTGTGGATATTGATTTCTTAGTTACTTCTTTGAAGTCCCAGAATATTTACAATATTTTTTTTATGAGGTACGCAAAATACGCGCATTGACGTGGAGTTGTGGACACCAGCCCGTATTACCTATTAAGCGTATCACAAGACCAGACAACGTAATAAAAAAGCACTTACGTTCAGAGGCAAGAAAATAACGTACCAAATAACAATATTGTTGCGGTAAGCAGCATTTGAAGTTCGGGAAAAATGCCCATTTAAATAAAATTCAATGTAGGTACTTAGAGTACTAAGAATTAATCCTGCTAATAATTTCAAGAGGTGTTAGGTGTGTATAAAGCCTATAAAAGGTAGAAAATTCAGCCACGTACATTGTTTTAATGTCCGAGTGGCAAGTATCAAGATACTATGGTCGTAGTTGTACTAACAAGAAATGTCTGAACCATGAAGGCATGTTGCTGTAAAATTTCTTTGTAACTGCCTCGAATACAATCAAGTTAAAATGAAGGTCATTTTATTTAATGACTGAAACAGCGTTGTTCAGAAGGGCTTATTAGTTAAGTGGTAAGAATGGCTGGCCTCGTTGATTCTTTTGGGTCAATTTAAATTAGGTGGCGAAACTCCGCGTACGTGAAGGGTATTAAAATCTAATCCAAGGGTATCGTATTACCCAGTAACTGGGTTGTGGATGCCAGAAATGCAATCGCTTCATGTAAAATACTGGTACTCAGCTGCATTCGTTAGACTCTTCGATCAATAGACTGGAAGCCGGTCCCAACATAGTTGGGGAAAGGCTAGACAAATGAATAATGGACTAAGTGTGGCTGGATTGGTTGATTTTATTGGGTGATTCTAGGACTATATTTATAAGGCTATATCAATTGAGCTAATCACACTAATATTATAAAGGCGAAAGTTTGTGAGTGTGTTTGTATGTTTGTTACTTCTTCACGCACAAATGGCTGGACAGATTTGGATGAAATTTTGTAAACAGATAGTTTATAACCAAGATTAACACATAGGATACTTTATAACCCGATATTTCCACGGGATCGAAACATATGTGTAATTTTCGATAATTGGGTATTTGGAACGAAGATAATTTCGTGAGGAAAGATTTGAGTATGAATATGAATTGTTTTAAGAGTAGGGGACGACCAAAGAAACTATGGTTGAACCATGTGAGTATAGCTAGAAAGGGGGTGACTACCGAAGTACCGAGTTAGGTATAGAAGAAAAAGAAATGTTGCGCCGACGCAAATTAATTACAATAAGGGCAAGAGAATGATGATTGGCGTTTGAGTATTGTCCTTCATTAGTTCTTAAAAGTGATTTCGACGTGAATACGTCTTTCAAATTGCTTCCATAGTGGGAGGCAAGCCAAAAAAACCAATGATAACAAAATCAGGGGATACAGTTTGGTGTTACAGCTTCATACCTATCATCTTCATCCTAAATTCAATTACACCATTGGATAGCTAAAGGATCAAAGAATTCTATAGGCTAAGTGAGGACTGTGACGTATCGGGCGAGTTGGAGGGCGAAGCGCCGCCATTTTGAGGTAATTTTGCTGCGTATCGAGATTTCCACTTAGTATAACTTTTGATTCGGAAAAGCTACACCGTTCGTTTTAGTTTCAATCGTCAGCTCTCGTCAAAATCTATCGATTTTATACAAAACATTACTGTTAAATAGTGACAGTGAATATAGTGTTAAAATAAAAAGAAAAATAATATCAAAAATATAAGGGTTATTTGTAAAACACCAGTAACCTCTTAAGAGGTCATTGTACTCGTCATTATGAACAACTTTTACTATGGGACCAAACCTGAAATCGCGAAAAAAAAATCAGCTGTTCCCTACATTTTGACGAGTTATACGAACATAAATGTAGGGAACAGCTGATTTTTTTTTCGCGATTTCGGGTTTTTGTCCCATAGTAAAAGTTGTTCATAATGATGAGTACAATGACCTCTTAAGAGGTTACTGGTGTTTTACAAATAACCCTGTATAATGTCGGCCTATACGCGTCAAAAAGCCAAATGAAAATACAGAGATCGTATACGGTTGGAAAGGGCTTCTCAAGAGCAATCGAATGGTGCCAATAAAACACCATATGCCCGAGTCAAGCAGAGCCGAGAACGTGAAAGAATAAATGCGGCCGAGCGGATCAACGTCGTTACGTAAACGTATTCACACATGGCCGTGTCTATGACACAGCCACGCCCCATTTTTTTATTGCTTATATTTGCCTCTAAAAATAAAAGTAAATATGTGTGTTGATACTTTTAGCTTTAATAAAATTGGAAGTTATAGGTTAGGCACCTATAACTTCCAATTTGATTTTTTATATGATTTTCTTATTAATATCACAGACATTTGATCCCAAAATCCAGTTCAATTTGAGTGTAGACCTGAATAAACGCAATATCATAGGTTGAATAAAAAGGTCGAGTTCGTAGAATACTTTCAGACCCTTATTACAAGAGAATTAATTGATTTGATGAGAGGTTAACGAGAAATTCACACATGATAAGTAATTTATTTTTGGCGAGTTACTGTTTACAAGAGATCACTACCAATATCCTGGCCAGCCATCATCAGAGTTCATTCTTGATATCTTTTTTATATAATCTCTGTAATAAAAAAAAAATCCGCTGGATGCGGGAAGCATAGAACCGGTTGAAGTGGCGGTGATTGATGGAAGCCTGTGTCCTGCAATGGACTTCTTTCGGCTGATATGATGATGAAAAAAGAAAAGATTGATTTTGTTTAAAATTGTAACAAACAAAAAAAAACCTGGCCATCCAACTTGACGGCTCCAATGAAAGGTCAAAGTAGACATTTCTAAGAGGAGCTTGGACAATTTTTGAACAATTGCAGTCATGTTGCAGTAATTTGTTGTGGCATTGGCAGACAGAAGAGTTCCTGCTCCGCTATTGACAACCTTTTGACAGGCTGTCGTGTCGAAAATGGCACATTTTCAATTACTGATTTGACTTGAGCCGGGTAGCACATACTAAATGTGCGCTGGTTACCTTTAATAAAGTGACCAAACAACAAAAGGACTTTTTGTTTATTGTATATTTAAGTTTGTTATTTAATTTAGTACCTAGTGTAAATAGTTGCTTTATATATTGTTTTATGATCTTTTTAATGTTTATGAAATAAATTATCGTTAATTATAGGCATGTATAAATTTAACTTAACAATAAATAATTCCCATTTTGCTTTCTTTAAAATATTATTGAATATGCTAATGATTCAAAAAATTGGAGGGGGTCCTAAAAATACTAAACAGTTTTGTAACTGTAACTTGTTACTGCGACTAACTTAGATGTAGCGCTCTTGGTCACAGTTCTAACTTCACCTAAGCCGACAAACTGTGAGAAAAGGCTAAAAAAATTAAAAAGAGGCTCATTTAATAAAAAAAGAGTGCATCATTAGAAGCGAAAAAAAGTTTTTAGAGGTTCATTAAAATACAAAAAGCGGACATTGTATACATCATTAGGAAGTCAGTGAGTTTTATACGTAGCATTCGTTTTATGATCAGGTGCAAAAAGTTTTTAGAAGTTCATTAATTTAAAAAAGCGTACATGACATACAAGATTAGAAGGTCTGTAAGTTTTATAAGTAATATTAGTTTTATGTTCAATATTTTTTTTAGTTTATTGCTCTTTAATATTGTAACAAAGAAAAACGATACCCGTATAATGAAAGTTCTCTTTAACATTTTGACAAATTACCTGTACAGTGAATTATGCGTGTTTTAATTACGTCACAGAATAAATTAAGACTTTCGTTGCCATAGGTATTCTAATTGCGGCACAAGGCTGTCAAATTTGTAAGTATAACATATTTGAATAATCCACGCATAAATTATTTCGTATTTTAGCTTAGTACGAAATACGACTGTCATACGTTTTTGATTTATTGTAGGTAAGTGACTACAAAAAACAGAAATAGGTAGGAATTTACTTTATTATGTTTTACTGGAATATGTTTTTGTGTGCATTATGTTTTACTGGAATATGTTTTTGTGTGCATTGTGTTTTACTGGAATATGTTTTTGTGTACATTATGTTTTACTGGAATATGTTTTTGTGTGCATTGTGTTTTACTGGAATATGTTTTTGTGTGCATTATGTTTTACTGGAATATGTTTTTGTGTGCATTGTGTTTTACTGGAATATGTTTTTGTGTGCATTATGTTTTTTTTGTTACATGCGCTAGGTTAGGTAGGCCGCGAAGTTCCAATTGTTTTACGTTTTTTGGTATTTGCAGGTCATAGGTTATTATGTTGATTACTGTAGAGATTGCAGCCTATTTGGTGCTTAAATGCAACCTTTATGAATAGGTACTTTGAAAAGTTGATGTCAGAAATACGAGACAAACATTAATTCATAATCATTATAATCAGCCTATAATGTTCCCACTGCTGGGACAAAAGCCTCCTCTATGTGAGAGGGAGTGGGCCGTAATCCACCACGCGAGCCCAGTGCGGGTTGGTAGATGTCACATGTCTTCGAATTTTTGGTTCTAGGACATGACTATACTCACGATGTTTTCCTTCACCGTTTTGAGAGCAGTGGTGATGAAATAATTTACACAAACTAAAGCGCCTGTCTGGGTTCGAACCTACGACCCCCATCTCGTAAGTCGCGGCCGTTACCACTTGGCCACCACTGCTCATACATATACCGTACATACTGTTTTACAAATAGTTATTTCGACGACCAACATAAAGTTCTACAAGTTATTTTGTTTCCTACTCCCGCTATTTTCTCTACTAATTATTTTCATTGCAGTTTCCAAGACAATAAATTAGTTCTCCGGGACAGAACACGAAGAGAGTCATCCCCATTTATTTTCTTACTAAATTAGGTCTTGGTATAAATGAGAGAGCAGTTTTATTAATTAAATCAAAGATTTTGTTTCTCCAAAGGTTTAGGCCGGTTGTTCACGACACCCTTTAAAACTAAGGGGTGCTGCACACTGGGCACGCCACAATTGCGGCGATAAGTCCCCTCTTTGAGGAGTGGCTAGAGAGACGCCACGGCGTCCTCACCTTCCGCCTAACGCAGGTCCTCACCGGACACGGCTGCTTCGGGAGGTTCCTGTTCCGAATAAGGCGGGAGGAAACGCCCGGGTGTCACCATTATGTGGATCGCCCGGAGGACACGGTGGAGCATACGGTGGAGATCTGCCCAGCTTGGGCAGAGCACCGCCGTGTCCTCACGGCGGCGATCGGCGGCGGCGATCTCTCGCGTCCGGCCCTAGTCCGGGCCATGGTACGGAGCGAGAGTGCATGGGAGGCTATCGCCTCCTTCTGCGAAGCAGTGATGCTCGCGAAGGAGGAGGCGGAGCGCGTGAGGGAGAGGCAATCCTTGCGCCCTCACGCCCCCAGCCGCCGCAGGAGACGCCCCGGGCGTCGGGAGTCGATAGCCGATTCCCGGCCACCGTAGGCGCGGGCTTGCGGGCGGCGAGCAATGGGCAGCTCGCCGTCCGGTAAGGACCAGGCCCGGGTCGACGGCGCGTTGTGTTCCACGCGCGCCTCAAGGAGATGTCAGCACCAACTGACGGGGTCCGCTAGGGCCGATGCCCGCCAGGGTCGCGGGTTGTTCGAAAGAGATACCGTGGCCCCTGGCACAGGCAAGTGAAGGAACACGGGTGGGTTTTAGTCAGTAAGAGTCTGACACTCCCTTCCGCTCCGCCCAGAGCGGGAGGGGTCATTTGATGACTTCCCACCCAAAAAAAAAAAAAAAAAAAGGGGTGCTGCACACTTGTTCGGGGCAGCACATTGTAATTTTATGTGTGTTACGCAATTACCCCGCTCGCTTAAAGGTGACTACTAGAGCATGTTTACTTGTAACAAAACATCAAGCTTTCGAACCGCACTTCGGACACGACACTCGATGTTTTGTTACAACCCGATTTTAAAGACCAACGAGCGTATTGGCGTAACATTTTATCAAGCAAAGGCACGAGCGGTACCTGTAAGTCCGACATTTCAACAATGAATGCAAGATAGAAAGATTACAGGAATGTTACAGGTAAATGCTCACTCGCCGTGAGCATTATGTCGACCCCAGCACCGTGCATTCGCAGAAACGTTACATGGAAATGTTTTTGGAAACTGAGCTTTTGCCTGTATTGTACCATTCGTAAGAACGCGAACGTTACATTACATGAAAATGCTCGAGAAAATGCTCTAGTGTGTCCAGGGGGCCTAAAAAGGCCACTTTGGCAGAATCATAGAAGGATAAGATTATGAATCATAATATTGTGGCGAAGACCATCCGTGTTTTTCTGTTTTTCGCTGCACTACGTAGGTATAATCAAAGAGATTGGGATTGGATTGATTGGTACTTAGCACAGAAAATAAAAATAAATCCTTCACCAATGCTGGGATTTGATACGATTAACTTAACAGTTAACTGTCCACTATGATTCATAATGTTATCCTTTTATGATTCTGCCAGTGGCCTTTTTAAGCCCCCAGATCGTGATCGAATGCAACCAGAATAATTTTTCTTGCAGCCTGCATGAGTAAGGTGACTGGGGTGGGTGGTGGGTAAGGTACCCTTTCGCAGACAGCCTTTAAAGTAATAGTCGGGTCGTGTTTGTACTCAATTGAAATAGTTTTTATAGTGCTGTGGTAATGTAATGAGTTGTGGGCCAAAATAACCACCAAGTGGAGCCCTGACACAGCTAGAAGGCGTCGCGGCAGTCCCCGTAGAAGATGATGGAAACAAACGACCAGTGGTCCACTTTAGCCCTGGTTCGAAAGAGCTGGAAGTCATGGGGTGACGCCTTTGCCCAGCAGTGGGATGATGCAGGCTAATAATAACCAGTAACTATAGTGCTGTGACTTTCTGGCTACTCATTGGTGATTTTAATTTGTAGCTGGTAACTTTTGAGTAGTGTCGTAGACGAGGGGCCTTAGTTTTTACAATTAGGTAAGTACTTATCACACTAATCACACTATATATTACTTATAAAGGCGAAAGTTTGTGAGTATGTGTGTGTGTTTATATGTTTGTTACTTCTTCACGCTCAAACGGCTGTACCAATTTTGGTAAAATTTTGTATGGAGGTAGCTGACAACCTGGATTAACATATAGGCTACTTTTTATCCCGATATTCCCACGGGATCGACACTTATGCGGGTAAAACCGCGGGCGCAGCTAGTTACATATAGTTTGATTCCGAGAGTAGGTACATATATATTTATACTAATAATAAAGCTGAAGAGATGGTTTGTTTGTTTGAACGCTCTAATCTCTGGAACTACCATCGTTGGATTTGAAAAATTCTCCATGCGTTTGATAGTCCAATTCTTGAGGAAGGCTATAGGCTAATAACATCACGCTACGACCCTTAGGAGCCGAGCACAAAGAAACAAAAATTTAGAAAGAACACAAAGCGAAAAGAAGGTAATAGAGCGGGCGGGCGATGCGATGCAATGCGGTGGGTAAGGGGCCTCAATTTCGCGCGGACGAATAATATTATTATTATTAAATTCTTTAGTGCGAGTAACCATGGAGCTGTGGTGGCCAAGTGGTAACGGCCGCGACTTACGAGTCGGTCGTAGGTTCGAACCCAGACAGGCGCTTTACTTTGTGTAAATTATTTCATCACCACTGCTCTCAAAACGGTGAAGGTAAACATCGTGAGGAAACCGGCATGTCCTAGAACCAAAAAATTCAAGGACATGTGACATCTGCCAACCCGCACTGGGCCCGCGTGGTGGATTACGGCCCGCTCCCTCTTACCGAGAGGAGGCCTGTGTCCCAGCACTGGGAACATTATAGGCTGATTATGAGTAACCATGAGACTCATACAGTGTTAGTAACAATAAAATAAACTTACAACTATGTATGTTAGTGATACAATTACACACACAACAAAACAATCACTGCTTCCGCATTCCAGCTACGATACTGGAGCAACGACTTACAATACAGCAGTCCAGCCTATCAGCAATAACTCCCAGGATTTAGAATATACAAAACCCCCTTTGATGTTTCTTTTGAATGCTGGGTTATATTTTCTGCGAAGGATTTCGTCTAGTTAAAATGACATGTACACCTACTCTATAACTGCACCATGTACAGATGCCAGCACATCAAGCTACCCGAAACTGTCAAATTTTCCCAATCAACTTTGAACCTTATAGTTTAGCGATGAAGTAGAAAATCTATTAAAGAAATTTGACAGATTGTAGTAGCTTGATGTGCTGGCGTCTGTATGAAAATCAACGGCTTTTAACGTTAGTTAGCGGATGGCAACTCAGATTCCTCTCAGTAAAATACAACAAACAGGAAAATAATTATAATTATTGTGTAATTAATAATAAAATGTCCATGCAGGTATCGGATTTATTACTAGAATTACATAGAGTGTTTCAGAACCAACACTTGTTTTACAGAAGTGCTTTATTTTATACTAGCAGCGCCCCGCAGTTTCACCCGCATAAGTGTCGATCCCGTGGAAATATCGGAATAAAAACTATTCTATATCCTTTCCCGGGACTCAACCTATCTCTATACCAAATTTCATCTAAATCGGTGCAGTGGTTTAAGCGTGAAGAGGTAACAGACAGACACACTTACGCATGGATTATAACTAAACTATTTTGTAAATAGATTAAAACTGGACTGAGGTACGTCCCTTGGAAGAGAAAACTGAAGTCAGCACGGCGTTAGTTTGTGTGAGTGCACATTGGTGATGAATTTTTGAGATTTTTTCCTTGGGAGTGAGTTCATGAGTTAAGAGTGGTCAAGCTTACGCAGTGCAAGTGGCATTCGCCATGTCTGACAACGATACTCACGTACTTGGTTCTACAATGAGTGATGAATATTTTCTAGATGATATTCAGTTCAGGACAGTATATTATATCGAGGACATCGTTCACTTCATTATGCTTGTGCTGGGACTATTCGCGTTGATATATGGTGTGATATCGTGGTGCATCATGAAGAAATTCCGTAATTACAGAAATTATGTGTATCTCAACGCAATTTTGGCAAACTTGTTGCTTTATTCAACAATCAAACTCATGGTAAATCACGAAGAATTAGGTTTAAAAACATTATACGAACCGAGTAGTAAATGGACATATTTAATAATTCGTAATCTTTATTTATACTTAGTAACTGTAAAGAACCACTGGTTGGTGGTGATTAGTCATATGTTTTATGTGGATTTTGTTAAAGTTTTCAATGGGCATATTCGAAGGAAATATTTAAAAAGTACCCTCTTTGCCTGGGGCGTTGCTTTATTATCAACCATCTTGTTTATGTGTTTATATTTTTGTTGTTTGCCTAAATTAAAAACGACGTATTCCTCCTTTGAGGACGTTCCATACCAAATTTCACATGTAATTCAAATATTACCTTTGATAATCAACCTTTGTTTTTACATTACAATTCTATTTTCACTTTGTCGTAGTTTCAACATGAGCGCAAATACTGCTGCTAACACCTGGCGTCGCTTGTATATAGCCACTTTCATATTTATCTTGAGCGACGTTTTATTGTTGTCCGATTATGTGATAACCGTCTTCGGTTACGTTTTCCAAACCAACTCGACAACAAGGGCACTAATAGGTATAATATTGAATAACTTAAACGCATTAATATTACCGTTTTTTTTGGTCGTTGTAAAGTGTAACCGAGAAAATTGGTATGAATTTTATTTAGAAAAAACCGGCCAGACCCTACAAGTCAGAATTTCTCAGTAAGGGTTAAGTAGGTACCAACAATAGTAAAAGGTTCCTACAATCAGGCGCGACACGCGATATAATCGCCAGCGACACAAAGGCGCGGTGCCTTTGTGTCGCGGGTCGCGGGCGATTTTATCGCGTGTCGCGCCTGTTTGAAGGAGCCTAAATTTTGATGAAAGTGTGCTTTGAAGATTTTCGCATACAATTATTATCCTTTATTCATTTACATTAATCTTATTTTATTGTATTTTTAAATATTTCTTAATAAATAAAAGTAAGTGTAAAAAACATTTAAAAATATAAAAAAATAGTTGTCCGCCGGTGTCGGGAGCAGGGTCCAAGCTACCGGTGGTTAGGGCTCCAGAGACAGGAACCTCCTCACAATGCGAGCCGTATCAAGGAGTACTGCCTTCTGAATCAGGCCCTTGATCCAACCGCCTAACGAGAGCCTCGATAGATGTTGATCGAGGCTTTCGGCTATCAGTCCATTGGCCGATACGATAATCGGCACAATGATAGCCGAGCTCACATTCCACATGTCAACAACCTCGTGAGCTAAGTCGAGATATTTAATTTGTTTCTCTTTCTCAGCTTTCACGAGGTTCCCATCATGTGGAATGGTAACATCGACAATCATTGTGCGGCGCGCTAATCGGTCTATCACCACTATATCAGGCTTATTGGCAACAATAGTCCTGTCAGTAATGATAGACCGATCCCAGTACAATGTGACATGGTCATTTTCAAGAACTGGGTCGGGCACATACTTGTAGTACGGTACCTCAGAATCCACAAGTTTATATTTCAAAGCAAGTTGCTGGTGAATAATCCTAGCTACTTGGTTATGCCTGTGCAAGTACTCGCCGTTAGCCAGACGAGAACAACCAGAGATAATATGTCTGATAGACTCACCCGGACGGTGGCATGCCCGACACACGCCAACCGTCCCGTCCTTCATAATATGTCTCCGGTAGTTATTCGTTAAGATCAATCAATTATTATTATTATTATCAGCTATTTCCCACTGCAGGGCAAAGGCCTCCCTTCCCTCCTTCCACTTATCCCTATCCAGTGCTGTTAAACGCCAATCCTTGTGGAAAGAATCGAGCTCGTCCCACCACCTTCGCTAACAAAGGAAAACTAAATATTTCATACCTAAACATGATTTATTTTGTAAGAAATACTTGTGACAATCAATGTCAGATATGTCAAAAACTTGTCAAGAATGTAGGGATTTTAGAAGTATTTTTAACAGATCAATCTGTCAAAAATACCTCTAAAATCTATTATGTTAGATCTCAGTCTCTGTGAACGTTCTTAAAATTACCAGAATTGGTCCTCTGGACGCGAACCGCGAGGGCTAGTTCGAGGTGGTGCGGGCAAAGAGTTCCTGGAAGGACTTTGGGAGACCTTTGCCCAGCAGTGGGACAGTATAGATAGGCTAAACAAAAAATATTTTAGTTTGGCTCACGGATTTAATTGTTTTGACACATAGAACAATAATTATCGTTACTAAAATAAATAATTTTATGAAATAAGTACAGTGCTTGTTTATCATATTGTATCAATTAATTAATTAAATTATTGTTAATTTATTATTGAAAAGAGGGCATGAAGGTTCATGCTGCGATTTAAAAAAATCGCACATCTGACTGTTGCACCTGTGACGTATTTACCCGCACTAGTGCAGGAATTTAAAGTAAAAAGCACGCGTGGTAAATACACTGCACTTATTTTAAATAACATATCTTTAGAATCACATAAATGAAAGTAAATGTGTCATAATTAGGTACTATGTGTACCTACCTGTCTCTAAATATTGTGTAAGTATCCTTATTTTTGGAAATCTATTAATAATAAAAGTTTTTGAAACCGACAGGAATAGGCTAACTTATCCTTACTTATAGTTAAGTTATTAACTAAGAATGTAAAACTGATCTGATAAAATCGCTTGTTTCTAAGTTTATATGGACTTAACTTTTTTGAACTTACCAATTTAGAAACTGTTGAAATAGGTAAGTACTCATACGAGTTAAGGTTCCTGCAAACAGGCGCGACGCGACTCATGTAGAACAGTTTCTATGAAAACTTCATGGAATTTGTTTTGACAGAATCGCAACGCATCGTCGCGTCGTGTCTTTCTATATGAATGAATGTAAAGATGATTGTGATTTTATTTGTGAGTAATATTATAATTAATTTATAATAGTATTATTGTGTGAATTTTTGGTTACTAACAAATTCTTAGATAGGTGTACTAACAAAAGTATAAATCACTGTGTCTGAACTCTGAAGTAAATCTTTAAATCATACTAATAAAAAAGTTGAAGAGTTTGTTTGTTTTTTTTTTTATTTTAACGTGTTCTCTGTCTCTCTATCTCTCTCTAAAAAAGTCAGATAAAAAAAAATGCATTTGATAGCCTAATTCTTGAGGATGGCTATAGGTATGCATCAGTGAGATTTTTAAGAACCGATATAAAAGAAAATAGTCGGAAAGAACGCTGGAAAAACAAAGTAATACCGCGGGCTGGCGATGCAGGAAACAGGAAATTTTAGCTAGTTATAATAATATCACACTAATATTATAAAGGCGAAAGTTTGTGAGTGTGTGTGGGGGGGTGTGGGGGTGTGTTTATATGTTTATTACTTCTTCACGCTCAAACGGCTGGACCAATTTTGATAAAATTTGGTATGGTGGTAGCTGACAGCCTGGATTAACATATAGGCTACTTTTTATCCCGATATTCCTACGGGATCGACATTTACGCGGGTGAAACCGCGGGGCGCAGCTAGTAAATATATAAATAAGTAAGTATATAAATATTTTTGCCGTAGTATAATAGTTTGATTACTACCACTACTTTATAACAAAAAAAAAGAGAGAAATCAATGAGAGTGAGGGAAGAGGGAGTGCGCATGTGTCTGCGCGCACACTTGTGCACTATAATATCTCCCGCGTCGAAGGCTAGTCTCCGTTGAGATTGGCCGCCGTGGCCGAAATACGGTCTGGAGGACTTTTATTCTTTTTTTTATAACAAAAACTTTGTACTCTTATTATTTTGCTCATTTCTAATCAACTGTGTGTGATGGTCGTGATCGTGAACAGGCGTCGTCAGTAAGGAATGGTCGTCTTTTAGCTACCGTAAAATGGGGTGACATTTGAATAGCGGGGTGTCTTTGATGATTACTGATGGAGTGTTTTAATTCAAAAACTAATGAGTGAACAATTTTTTTAATTTTTGTTTCTATTTCCTGTTAGGGGAAAGATAGGCAGTCGCTCCATGTAAAATACTGGTATTCAGCTGCATCCGGTTAGACTGGAAGCCGACCCCAACATGGTTGGGAAAAGGCTAGGCAGGTGATGATGATTTCCTGTTAGGGGCTACTTTCTTATTACATACAAAAAACGGGGGCAATCAAAGCGACCCCATATCAAGTTTATAGATGATAAGCCACTTAATGTTTTTTTTCTCGGAACCTACAGGGCGTAAAAATTAAATAAATAATTTTATCAATAAAAAACCATTTTTTTTGTATTTTTTTATAAATAACTGAAGAAGTTACAGTCAGTTTTATTTCAAAATTAATCAATGTAACCCCATTTTACCGGTACCACGAATTGTTTACTATGGACGCTTTTAACGTGCACATGTTTCTACATCGTTCTCACAAATATATAATTTCAACCTGCATGTTGTAACAAAAATAATTTGTTTAACAATAGTTTTGATATAAAAGAGTACCTATCCATGGAGTTTCTTGCCCGTTCTTTTTCTAAGGAGTGTACTACGCTTTGGAATGGGCAACTAGCATCATCTTTCTGGCTGAAGGATTCCTTGACAATTCAATAGTGCCTGTAGTTGGTTTAATTGGACTAAATGGTTTGAGTTTGAACCGTTAGACCCAAAAAAAATATTTTATACACCTTAATTAAAATATACGGTAACCATAGAATTCAGTATTACAAGAAGTAAAAATTACCCAATAATAACTTTCTTTACTGGTAACCTTATTTGATTTACAGCCGGAAAATATAGAATAAATCGCAGTCCTACCAATTGTAGGGCAGAATGGCGGCTACCACACGTGGCTTCGAACGAACCCTTATCAGATGGTAGGGGGAACTGGCGGACCCCCAAACTGGGTTAATGAAGGACTTTTTATGCCTTTTTTCTTCGTAAATAACGTTTTCAGATGTAAGCGGGTCATATTCGACATTGTTAGTAGTCAACCATAATGTTGCACGTACCTAAAAAAGGAGTTTGGAAAATGGAAAATGTGGAGTGCATTTAGGTATTTTTTTGAATAGATGAACACCAGAAACAGATCTATAAACCTGACGACCTGGGAATCGAACCTATAGGACCTAATACTCAGCTGTAGCGATTGCGACCTAGTGGTCGACCTAGCGGTGGGCAGACCAATGATGATAAAATAAATGTACAAAGTAAAGCGCATGCCTGTATTTTTTGTATCCATTGATTAGGACAAGGAAATTCGTATAATAATGTACCCACGTGTGTGTGTGTAGGAGGGGGGGGGGGTGTGTGTTCGTATGTATGTTCGTGTATTAAAAATATACTAGCGTTTGCAGGCTCAAAACGAGCTTCATTACATCTCTCGTGAGTCTTCATACTCGTATTATTTGTTTAATTCCACGTTTAAGTACTCGATACCAACAGACAAATTACATAGGAATGAATGTTCATCTGCTCCTTTTATTTTATTTTATTTATTTATTTAAACTTTTCGCACAAAAAGGTACAAAGGCGGACTTAATGCCTTAGGCATAATTCTCTACCAGTCAACCAAGGGGTCATTTTCCGATCATTCTCTGAGCGAGTAAAAGATGCCGAATCACACTAATATTATAAAGGCGAAAGTTTCTGAGTGTGTGTGTATGTTTTTATGTTTGTTACTTTTTCACGCTCAAACGGCTGGACCAATTTTGATAAATTTTTGTATGGAGGTAGCTGACACCCTGGATTAACATGTAGGCTACTTTTTATTCCGATATTCCAACGGGATCGAAACTTACGCGGGTGAAACCACGGGGCGCAGCTAGTGAAAGATAAATCAACAAAATGTGAAGCGTCTGATAAGAGGCAATTCTCGGAACGTTCAGTCTGACCTCAGTCTCAATCTGTCAAAAATATCTCTAGTTTGCCTCCATTTTTGCCAAGTTTTTGACATTGATTGTCATTGAAATGAGATTGTGACTAGATTTTGAACATTTTTGATCACGAAAATTGGCCTTTTGCTTAAATAAGTAAGAGTGAACTTGACAAGCTGTGAAATTAATTTATTTGTCAAAAAGGTATAATGGAAAATGTCAAAAGATTAAGGGGGAAGCGCTAAGGTGGCCCGCGAAATTCAAATTTTCTTAAGTTTTTTGCAATTTGCGGGTCAGTATTAAGTTGTACGTTGATTAAAATATGATTCGCGGTCGTAACAAATATGTATTTACAGAATTATAATCATTACAATCAGTAATACAACTTGTTAAGTTCGTATAATCCCCAAATGTCAAGATTTCATGAAACAGTCATTCTTGGGGATTACATGGTCTTAGAGAGTTGTGTTGATGACTTTAATGATTATAATTCTGTAAATACATATTTGTTACGGCCGCGAATCATATTTTAATCAACGTACAACTTAATACTGACCAGCAAATTGCAAAAAACGTAAAAAAAAAATAATTTTGCGGACTACCCTAGCGCTTTTGCCTTAAGAGGCATTATCGCAGCAGTCAGTATCAATGGAATCTTATGTAAACACTTCTAGAATAAACAGGTTGAAATCGATCTAATTCTATAGAAGTTTCAACATCAATCGTATTATATAGAATACGTAGGTATTTGATAGAGTACGATAATTATAGCCGACGAGCTATTTTTAGCTTTTACATTATCGATAGGCCTTTTAATTAACAGTCACAAGGTCAATTCATTTGATAATAAATTAAGACTACATTCTACAACTAACGCCTTTTTACCAGAAATTACAGAACAGCACGTGCTACGATCCTTACAATGTTCATTTTCGTTTGTTTTGACCACTTTTAGGGGGTTACAGGACCTAAACGCAAGAAACGCAAGTTTTAAAAACAAAGTATATGATCGACTACAGTAAAAAAAAACAGAAAAATATATGATATTCTTCAGGATTCGATATATTATAGGTAGATAGTGTGTTGAAAACTCAATACAACTAAGTAATTTGATACTATAAAAAAAATCATGAATATACCTCTAAAAACTTTCTTTTTACAATAAAAACCATACTATACATACAATCATTCTAATTTTTGTCCGATTATTCTACAATGACGATACTATTATATAGCAATAGTGTTCTAATTTTTTAGTCCAAACAATAGATTTTTTGTAAATGGTTAAGTGATTCATATTTTGCAAAAAAAAAAACAGCGTTGTGTCATCGCGCTTCTCTTTCTTTTCTATGCAGTCCGACAAAGACCACGCTTTATGTCATGTAGTCGCCTTAAGTAAAAAAAATCATTTTAATATTAACAGATTAAGTATTTGGCTTCAGTTCCACTCAAATGCCTCTTCTTTTATAGAGAAAAGATGGAGTATAATTATTATGATTAGTGGTTCACTGCGTGTTTATTATTTTAATCCAAGTTTTTTCATGATACTTTTCTGCACCGTGAGCTTTCAAAGAACGATTTACGATTTACACAAAATTCTACTCACACTTTGCGACTATTCAGGAGAAATTACCAATACGCCTTTTTCGTTCCTCGTCAAGTACCTAGAATCGGGTCAATAAACCTTCAAGCCACTGTGACATTTTGAAGCTACACTTCCAATATATCGCGACAAAATAAATGAAGTAGCTTAGTCTTGCCGACGCCAAGGATATTTCAAATAAGCAAAGCTGAGGAGACCATTTCCTAGCAAGAAAATCGTCTCGGAGACATTCGTATCGCGAGAACGCAAACGTCGAAATGATCGATGAAATATAATTTGTCACAGCTTATCCCCTTGTCTTAAGAGGAGATTGAAGACGGGAATTTGTCGAAAGAACGTTTTATTTTTATTGATGGCAACACTGGAATTTAATAGGAGGTTTAATTTTTGTAATTCAAATTTTGTGGAATTAAAGAAAGAATGACATCTCTATTTTTTATTTAAATGCGACTTTAATTATTTATCTTAAACTCAATGATTTCAAAAGTAAGGATACGCCCATCCGAACATTTTACATAGACGTTCTTCATACAAGCAAAAGTAACGCAACAAAAATAATGTAAGGTTACATTCCAATGATACGATATCCCATGTTTCTTTTTAATTTTTGTATCGTAATTTTTGCAGCCTTTTACCATGCAACTAGGCATTTTTATGACAGGCAAATACACGTTCACCACTGTCAACTGAGTCGCGTTGGCCCTAAAACCGTCATTTTAGGGCCAGCGCGTTGGTGCCATTTAGTCGCGCGGTTAGCCCGGTCCTTACGCTAGTAATATATATGTCAATGCTTAAACTAGAATAATGGACAAGGTTACAGTTAACATAATATTTCTTAATAAAAGAAATGTTGTGAAATGAAAACAAATAGGTAGCCGAAACATACGAAATTCCTTGGCAATGGAGTTGCATACCATCTAAATTTTGGCTCAAACATTCATGAAATTCATGCAATTCACGATAAGTAAACTTAGCCCGGAAGGCAAATATTGTATTCAAATGTTAGGAGTGGTACAGTTTCTACAAGATTAATAGTAGGACCTACTTACCATCGGGCACATATACGTTCAGATAGAGACAATCTTCGGAATACTCCCTTTTCTTCTTATCCTCCATTTGTGATTCCAGCAACTTCATAAACAAATCATCATGTTTCTTCAAGGGGTTCTGCACATCCTCCTTTTTTGGGTCACTTTGCATGCAGTCTGGGGCATATATCGTCGCATTCTTCACTCCTTCCCACTGAGGCAAATTCGTATACTCAGGGGGCAAAAACCTTCTGAACTCAATTGGCGGCTGAGCGTACGGTATTCCGACGTAGGCCGCTATTCTTTTTGTTCGAAATCTCGTAATATACATTCCCGAAATCGTCCCTTGATTCGCTAAAGTTATTTGGCGCGGTTCCCTCGCCGATAAAACTAATGTCATTTGCAGTAGCAACACTAATAAATGAATCATTTTTTCAAAATTTTATTTAGAACATTTTATTTTACAGTACCTGGCAGCACAGAATAATTGAATTTGGATTGCATTTTATTTTAAAAATGAAACCGATGTCCGAATTCATTAAAATGGATGTTCATTGCGATATTTGAATTTTTTGATAATTTACGGTTATTTTTGTCACGTTTCTGTTTAGTTTTGATTAGCTTCGTTTAGTTTCGTTTCGATTTTATTACTGGTGGTGTATAACCGGTATCGGTGGGTGTTCGTGCTCGAAGGTGGTGCGTTACTGTTTCTCGTGCAGACTTCGGCTCGTAAACAGTGGGGTTGTCCGTCGTTATAGTGACGAAGGAACTGCTATTGTGAACTTTGTTTGTTTTAGAATTGGCGTTTAGAGTATTTGTTTTTGAATAGCTGCTTTTAAGTGGGCAACATTATGTTTGGAATACCAGAAATCTGGCGTTTAAACATCAGTCTCTTGATGTCCTAGTTATGTAGTAGCCTATGTTAAATAATATTGCAAGAAAAGGCAAAATTCAATTCTTTGTTTTATTTGTTTCTAAGTGCAAAAATCTATAGTTAGGTACATTTTAGTCTCAAACAAGTCCTTTTTAATCTATAGATGTCTTCTAGCAAACGCCAAACATAATAAGCCCGAGATCTCTATACTCAAAATAAGGGATCACTAAAAGTCAACAGTAGAATAGTGCCCGAACCTTCTAGAAACACAAACTTTCTTTCATTTCAGTCACTGCCATGTCTAAATATTTCTTATGCCGACAAATACCTGGCGGTAAGCTTGCGACGCGACGGATCGCGTGACGACCAAAGGCAGGAGTCATTGCATTTGGCCACCGTCGGCTTGTTTTCGCCTCATCTCCCCCTATGTGGGTCATTGCGACTTATATATTGATCGATATTTTGTATTTGTGTTATGTTTTATGTGTTCTGTATATATTTTTATGCATTGCTTTGGTTAAGTTAAAAGGAAAACATTATACAAGTCCTAAAGTCTCATAAGCAGTCTTACCGGGGGTATCGTGTTTATACCCACGCTTTGGAATGGGCAACTAGCTTCATATTTTCTAACTGACCGACTTCTTGACAATTTAAAAGTGCCTGTAAATGGTCTGATTGAAATAAATGCTTTGAGTTTGAATACAGTTAATGGGTTGTGGAGGTCAGATAGTTAGGTCCATGTAAAAAATTTATATTCTGGTGTAACCGATTAGACTGAAGCTGAAAGTTCTCTCTATTTCAATATGTGGACACAGTTGTGGAGTCAGTCTGAGAAAGTTGAGTTATGACTAGGCTATACCAGTTGCTTGCTAAAGGATCCAAGAGGCCTGCAAAGCTTGAATACAGGTCTCGATAATTGTCCAGAGTGAGGCACACATAATGGCGTTAATTTCTTCTTTCGTAAAACCACTCTGGGACCGCGTGGACCCTCTTACAGACAGAATGGAGGCTTGTGACCCAGTAGTGAGAACGTATGCGTCTGAATTATATGTTTAATTATATTCTTTAATAATCATCATCATCATCCAATCATTGAACACAAAACGGTGAAGGAAAACATTGTGAGGAAACCCGCATGGCCTAGAACCAAAAATTCGAAGACATGTAACATCTACCAACCCGCACTAGGCCTGCGTGGTGGATTACAGCCCACTCCGTCTCGAAGAGAGGAGGCCTGTGTCCCAGCAGTAGGAATATTAAGGCTGATTATGATGATTCAGTCATTGTGTATTGGATTTACTTTCTAGATTGCCATTGTTTAGAATAATCACATACTAGCTTCCGCCCGCGGCTTCGCCCGCGAGGTATGTCGATAAAAACTATCCTATGTCCTTTCCCGGGATGCAATCTATCTCTCTACCAAATTTTATCGAAATCCGTTCAGTGGTTTAGGCGTGAAAAGGTAACGTACAGACAGACAGAGTTACTTTCGAATTTATAATTAGTATGGATTATTAAAAAGATTTTTTACTTTAAACCTTAAGTTAATTTACTGTTTGGAAAACCTATCTATTCAAGTGTATTAAATAACAGGCGAAAATTATTCATTTCAATTTAAAACCGTTAAAATTGCCACTCAATCATATTTATTAATTACTTTTACGTCAACAACGACTGATATTTTTAAGTAACCAGCATATTGGCACCCAATTAAATGATCATAATTTGTTTTTGACAAAGTGAAATGACTGATGTAGGGGATTGAGTGTCTATGAAATGGAAATATAAAATTATTTATTCTGATTTTTGGCTTTTATATTTTCAAGTTAGTTATTAATAGGGAAAGGCCAAAGAAACGATGGATGGTCTGTGTGAAAGATGATATGCCTAAAAAGGGTGTGACTACCTGAGAGACAGAAATATGGAAAAAGATGACATGCTGCACCGACTCCAAAAAATTTCTGATACAAGGAGCAAAGGGACTGTCGTCCGAATTGCTTGTCTTTGTACTGCTAACTTGTACATAAGGATTTTTACAGACTACCTACACATTTTTGTCGACTGAAATTTAATTTGATAAATGAGCTGTTTGTATTCGAGTACATCCATCGGTTTTTTACTAAACTTCAACTATATCGGACGATCCTGCATACTTGTCTCTTTTGTTGACTGTACCTACCTAGGTAAAATTTTCAATTCAACTGTAACGATCATTCCAAAATTTATATTTTTCACAAACTAAAAATGCAAATTGACAGTTGAAAATAAAAATTAAATATAGAGCGGCTAGCTGTGTATGGAAAACAAACAAAAATAGAGTTTGAAACGTGTGATGCTATAGTGGTCCCATTTGCATCTAAACTCGTATTTACATAGATCACAATCGCGCGAGTCCCACATGGTTGTAAGGTCGCTAAACATTGCAAATTTATCGGACATTCCATTTTAGTAGGTATAATTTAAAAAGTTATGAAGTAAAATACTTTCCATCATGTCTTTGGCTTTTGCTTGTTCTAGTTCACGTCTCTTGATCCAGTTTTTTTATTTTGTGACAGCATGTCCTGTAAATGCCTTGGTACAAACCAGTCAGTAAAGTTGGTAACAGGGTAGACATCCCAGCCCCTCATGGTCGGAATGAAAACCAAACACAATCAACACCCATCTCGGCCATCTCAATGGAGCATGGGGTAACTTTCCACCTTGTTCCTGCATACCTCCAAAGGCTCCATTTTAAGCGGCTTACAGGACCTAAACACAAAAAACGCAAGTTTTAGAAACAATAAAAGTAAATGATCGACTACAGTAAACAAAATCAGTATCATATATATGATATTTTTCAGGATTATATGCTTGGTACGGTGTGTTGAAAACATAATACAACTAATTTGGTACGATAGAAAAAAATCATGAAGATACCTCTAAAAACTTTATTTTTACAATAAAAACCATACTAATATGCATACAATCATTATGATTTTTTGTCAGATTATTCTACAAGCAACATACTAGAGTACTAGTGTTTTATTTTTTAGTCCAAACAATAGATTTTTTGTAAATAGATAATTGCTTCATATTTTCAATAAATTACCAGCGTTGAGTCATCGCGCTTCTCTTTCTTTTCTATGCAGTCCGACAAAGACCGCGCTTTAGGTCGTGTAGTCGCCTTAAAAACGATCTAGTTCAGTGTTTGTTTTCCTCTAGCACAAGTAACAAAGCTAGCAGTTTACAACTCTAAGATTTCAACCTGTTGTTAAGAGGAAATGCGGTCGGAGAGACTTTTAAAAATCCTAAGTAAAGTCATAATTCGAGGTTTGGCTCTCGCCTATTTCCTCCCTTAAAATTGGCCCAATTTAAAAGATATTTCATAAACGGAATAAGAAGGTTAATTATATACTGTGTCCTTATGTTTTTCTTTTTCGTTAATAGTTGTCAATTTTGTACACTAGGCCTGTGTTGACAGCGGCGATTTTTAGCATATTTTGAGGGTTCTAGAGCTTATAAAAGTAATGTATCATCAAAAAGGAAAACATAGGGACATTCAAGTAGTTAATATTTATTATTCTGTAAAAAATCATTGCTGTATGGTCATTAACTAGAAAGAAAACAGGCGAGAGCGTTTCTATGGAGAAAAGACCCACCATTTCCTCTTAATACAATGCAGTGCTCCAAAGTCCCAGTCCCAATCAGAGACATCGCAAACACTCTGAATACTACCGCATGTTCGGGCACTTATACTACTATTAGTTTAAATTATATTCTTACGAACACATGAAATTAGTGTTGCCAAGAATATAGCATTAATTGGACATTCCACTTAGTGATAACTGGTGTTATGAGGAACAGTGGAAATTTTATTTCGGTGTTTATAGTGCATTTGTTACATTTAAACGAAGGCTGAACGCCGACTATGCTTGGTGACTATGGTTGTAAATTATGATGAGATAATTATATCAATTACAGCCTTTTTAAGGTTCCGAAGTCAAAAAGGAACCGTATATAGTTTCGCCATATCCACCCGTCTGTCTGTCCGCGGCTTAGATCAGAGACTCTTAGTACTAGAAAACTATAATTTGCGCAACCCTTCATTGTGCGTGGTCCAATATCGTGGTTCAATATCAGTGACAAATGACGCGCTATCATGTCCATGGCTTCCATTCTACTTGTCACCGTTTTAACCCGTTACCTTTTCGAAAGTTTTCAAAACTCGTTAATTCGAAAACTTTATGGAACCGAAATCATGTAGGAAAAAAATATGTTCTTTACGACGCCCAATATGCATTCTGACTGCCCCGTTGGTTTCGTGGTCGCAATCGCGACTGCTAAGCGTGGTGTCCTGGGTTCGATACCCAGGTGGGGTAAAGTGTTATTGGGTTTTTCCATTAGAAATTTCTTAGTAACAGCCCAGGCTTTGGACGTGGGCGGTGTGATAGCCCCGTGCCTCGGAAAACACGTAAAGCCGCTGGTCCTGGGCCTGATCTCTCTCCGGTCGTCGTCGAATTGCATTCCCATCGGACTATGAGAGTGAGGGAAGAGAGAGTGCACCTGTCTGCGCAGATTCTTGTGCACATAATGTCTCCCGCGCCGAAGGCTAGTCTCTGTTGAGATTGGCCGCCATGGCCGAATTACGGTCTGGAGGACTATTATATGTATATGCACGGTAATCAAAGCTAAATCTTCATCGATCAACCCGTGATACTGTTATTTAGCCACAAGCTCTGCCGACCCAGAGAGACTGGAAAGTGTGGTGTTGGTATTATTTCCTGAAGTAATTTTTGGAGGACTATATATATTTATAGAGATATAAGACCCGCACTCGTCAAAACCAAGACAATTTTGTCACAAAATTGTCAATGAAAACATTCATTCAAATATCAGGGTGTAGAAATACCCCTAATGAAGCCGGGTGTCACTTGTTCTTCCCGTTAATATAACTTAACTTTAAATTATAATACTCAGATGGTCCCTGTATCGTTGCAAGCACCCAAAAGCACAGTGTTTTGCGTGCTTTAAAAGTCAAAGTCAAAGCCAAATCATTTATTTCAAATATGCACTTATAAGGCACTTTTGAACGTCAAAATTAACAAAAAAAAACAACTAGCACTCCGAGAGTGCCGACAGAAGTGAAAACAAAACACAAACATAATACTTTGCTATCACTTACTGACATATCGGATTTAAAACCGAGTACATCCCGAGGATTGCCGAACACATCCGAATGTAGCGCGGTGTCGGTAACAGTGTCGCGAGTTCAATGGTTTTTTCCCACCTCAAAAAAAGCCCAACGCGTCTGAAGAAGTTTTCACTTCAAAAATAGAATTGATTCTAGTAGCTCCTTCCAAAAGGTAGTTTCGTATGGAGAAGAATGTGCAAGAAACTCCACCTGAACAATTCCACAATTTACAATTTTCACACCAAATAATATTAAAGTCGTTTCCCGGCAATTACTTTTGCACAAAGTTACTTAGGGCTGATTTTTCAATCATCTGATAACTTTTTCGAGGAATAATTTTGAAAATTTGGCAGTTATTTCTTACAAAAACTGTCAAACGTCAATTTTATTCCTCGAATATCTCGAATATCTGGCGATGGATAAATCAGCACTTAGTTTGATGTACAGAATGAGTAGATATCGGATCTTGAAGGGTCATTTTTACACAATTTTTACCAGTGTATGAACATGGTCATCCTACTGACAACGCACGGTGTAGCAAGAAGGGCGTGCTTTCAATATTGTTCAATTTTACTGCGAGTGGTCACGTGACCTGTGCCCGTACGTAGAACATGGGTTCGCGACATTGTACCCGCGATTATTTCAGTATTTTTATACGAGTATTATGCTGAAACTTGGGGAAAGTACGAAATGTTGAACAAAACATTTGTCCCCGCGATAAGCGGATTGCAATCTAGCATTCTCATTTAGTATCTGGTTGATGTAATTTTTAAACCACTGTCACCGATGGAAATAACAAAACCGTTGGCTGTATAACAAACCAATAACCAAACCAACCAAACAACCAACCAACCTACAACCTAAAGTGGTATTGATACCTATCCGACCAATAGCCATTGTGCTTTTCGTCTAGGTCATCAACCAGTGCGCCCTGCCCGTTATAACATACGGTGCCGAAATGGACACTGACAGTCGGGCTGGTCCACAAAAAGGTCACTCAGCACGATATGGAGCGGGCTACTCAGAGTCTCTTTGAAGAATAAAATCAGAAACGAAGTTATACGGAAAAGAACCGGAGTTACCGATATAGCTTGAAGAGTAAACAAGCTAAAGTGGCAGTGGGCTGGCCATGTTTGTCGATGGATCGATGGCCGGTAGAGCAGACGAATTCTGGAGTGGGGACCGCGGCTCGGCAAGCGTAGAGTGGGACGCCCGGCGCCCCCAGATAGATGGACAGAAGACCTCAAAAAGGAGGCTGGAACAGACTGGATGCGGAAGGTGGAGGACAGGGTGTTGAGGCGCAACATGGGAGAGGCCTGCAGTGGACTTCGATAGGCGGAGTTGATTGAATAATAGGAAAATTATATGAAATGAGAGCAGTGGTGGCCAAGTGGTAACGGCCGCGACTTACGAGTTGTAGGTTGTAGGTTCGAAGCCAGTCAGGCGCTTTACTTTGTGTAAATTATTTCATCACTACTGCTCTCAAAACGGTGAAGGAAAATATCGTGAGGAAACCGGCATGTCCTAGAACTAAAAATTCGAAGACATGTGACATCTGCCAATCCGCACTGGGCCCGCGCGGTGGATTACGACCCACTCCCTCTCACCGAGAGGAGGCCTGTGTCCCAGCAGTAGGAACATTCTAGGCTGATTATGATGATGATGATATGATGATATGAAATGAAATATGATGATGGCTAATATTATAAGAAATCAGAAATGAATAAAAACAATTTGTCATCAACAATTTATCAGTTATCTGTTCGCGACGCTGCAAATCATAGGTGAGTTACCTACTAATTTATGTATTTCGTAAAAGAGAAAGGACCGAAGTGTTGATTACAGTTAAATCAAAATTGGTAATTTTTCCTAAAACGATGTTTCATTGTGTTTTAATCATATCACTAGTAGAGCTATGTCTGTGATGTGATTTTTAAAAAAAATGTTACCTCACTACTGTGGCAACATTTTTTGATGAAATCACAGTAAGAAATGTCATTTGACTACAGCTAATTCAAAGTCCCACCATACTAGGTAGGTTGATCTCTTCCAAAACTATGAGCTGAAAAAGAAAACTTCAGCTTCGTCCTTCAAAGTATAGGCAGGCTCAACTAACTGCAACCTATTATAATCAGAATTTAAATCATAAACTCCGGAATTATAGGTATCCAACTAAAACTGCTTGGATGTACTCCAATAACGAAATAATTTACTTGGCATTGCCACAGAATAACAAAATGTTCAGAAACGAAACCCACTTACACGGTGCAAGTGTCTTGCTCTGCCCTACAATAAAATTATTGAAGCAACAAAAACTTGCATCGTCTAAACACTTGCAACTTTTATTGTTACTCCGCCTTATGGTATGCCACAGATAATTAAATCAGGCTTAAAGTTCGGGTTCTTAGGTTAGTTTCGGGGCGCAACAGACGTTCAACAGTAGTCATGTCATGTAATATAATGCTCACTGTAAGCACCCCGAATATACAGCTTGAGGAAAGAGTGGCAATCCATTGTAATGCCTAGTTGAGGAGTACCCCTGATTTTGAGCCTTGCGCCCGATGGTCGATACAATTGGCAATCCTTTTGGATTGGAGCTTGAGTCATAGTGAGAAAAAACCTATGGTCTGTTCCAAAAGTATCTGAAGAAAATTTAAACGAATGGATCAGAAAACGTACCTGTGAATGCCAATTTGTTGTGCCACTTACAAGGATCATCATCATTTCAGCCAAAAGACGTCCACTGCTGGACATAGGCCTCCCCCAAGCACTTCCACTTCGACCGGTTCTGTGCTTCTCGCATCCAACGGGTTCCTGCGGCCTTCACAAGGTCGTCGGTCCACCTTGTGGGAGGCCTTCCAACTCTACGTCTTCCGGTGCGTGGTCGCCACTCCAGAACCTTTCGGCCCCATCGGCCATCTGTTCTGCGAGCAATGTGCCCTGCCCACTGCCACTTAAGTTTGGCAATTCTGCGGGCTATGTCGGTTACCTTGGTTCTCCTGCGGATCTCCTCATTCCTGATTCGATCACGCAGGGAAACTCCAAGCATAGCCCTCTCCATTGCCCTTTGGGTGACTTTTAGCCTTCTTATAAGGCCCATTGTGAGCGACCACGTTTCAGTGCCATAAGTCATCACTGGCAACACGCACTGGTCAAAGACTTTCGTCTTGAGACACTGCGGTATGTGGGACGAGAAGATATTGCGTAGCTTCCCGAACGCTGCCCAGCCGAGTCGGATTCGACGATTGACCTCTTTCTCGAAGTTAGACCTACCTAACTGGACAGTTTGTCCTAGGTAAACATACTCGTCCACGACTTCGAGTGTAGCGTCTCCGATCTTTATGGGAGTGGGTGTTACATGGGCATTTGACATGACCTTCGTTTTGTCCATGTTCATTTTAAGACCCACTCTTTCGGAGGCTCTACTGAGGTCATCGAGCATTGTACTGAGGTCCTCCATAGTCTCAGCCATGACTACGATATCGTCGGCAAACCGAAGGTGAGTTATGTACTCGCCGTTGATATTGATGCCAAATTAGTCTGTGTAGTGCCGGACTTAAAGAATAGCACCACCCCATACTTCCCGTGGGTGTCGTAAAAGGCGACTAAGGGCCGTACCGGAGAATGGGCAGCAGCGTTCTCTGTGCATTCCACCACCATACCATACTGCGATCGCCAACCCGCCTGCCAAGCGTGGCGATTACGGCAAACCCCCCCCCCAAAAATGACAAGCACAAAAAACACTTGGCCCCTAGTACCCGGCGGCCCGCCTACCCTTGGTTACGGTAGCGGCCAAGGCCACGGTGAGGCAAGGGGTGCTAAGAATCCCCGGAAGAGATCCGGCTACCACAATCACCGAAAACTAGACCTGGCAACATACAACACGCGTACACTCCGGACCGACGAGAAGATCACCGAACTCGAGGAAGAATTGAGCAAGATACGATGGAGTATAGTCGGGTTATCTGAAGTCCGAAGAGAGGGGGAGGACTCGATAATCCTCAAATCCGGAAACTTGCTCTATTTCCGGGAGGGCGACCAGCAGTCCCAAGGTGGTGTCGGGTTTATCGTCCATAAGTCCCTTGTGAGCAACGTGGTGAAGATCGAGAGTGTGTCGACCAGGGTGGCGTACCTTATACTCAGAATATCCGAAAGGTATTCGCTGAAGGTCGTACAGGTTTACGCCCCGACCTCGTCACACCCCGACGATGAGGTAGAGACCATGTATGAGGATATTTCCAGAGCCATGCATGGCTCTAAAACTCACTTTACCGTTGTCATGGGGGACTTCAACGCGAAACTGGGTAAACGAAACGATGATGAGCTGCGAGTGGGGCAATTTGGAGTTGGACGCCGGAACCACCGGGGCCACCTACTGGCCAGTTTTATGGAGAAGGAAGGCCTCTTTATGATGAATTCCTTCTTCAGAAAACGTGAGCACAGAAAGTGGACCTGGCAGAGCCCGGATGGTGCAACTAAAAATGAGATTGACTTCATTATGTCGACGAAGAAGCAAGTGTTCAATGATGTCTCTGTGATCAACGCGGTGAAAACCGGAAGTGATCACCGCATGGTAAGAGGCACATTGAACTTAAATATCAAGCTGGAAAGATCTCGACTGATGAAGTCTACGCTCCGTCCTGCACCGATCCAGATCCATAACCCCGAGAGCTTTCAGCTCGAACTCCAGAATCGTTTCGAATGCCTAGGGAGCTCCGTGGACGATTATAACGATGGGTTTGTGGAAACTGTCCATACGGTCGGGTCTAAGATCTTCAAGACCCATCGTACGAATTCAAAAAAGAAGCTCTCTGATCCTACTTTGCGGCTCATGAAGGAGAGGCGCGAGATGATCCTGCAGTCTTCGGATGATGCGCAAAAGTACCGGCAACTCAATAGACAGATCTCTAAGTCCTTGAAAAGCGATCTTCGCCGCTTTAATACAGACCGTATTAAGGACGCGATAGAGCGAAATAAAGGCTCCAAGGTCTTTGCTAGAGATCTGTCTATTGGGCAGAGCCAGCTTATGAAACTGAAGACCGAAGATGGCAGGATCGTATCCGCCAAACCTGAGCTGTTGAGAGAGATCGAGAGGTTCTATGGACAGTTATACACGTCAACAAGTAACCCCGTTATGAATCTGGCAAACGACCCGAGAGCTAGATTGACCCGGCACTATACCGAAGACATCCCGGACGTCAGCCTGTATGAGATTAGGATGGCTCTGAAGCAGCTCAAAAACAACAAGGCGCCGGGTGATGACGGAATTACGGCCGAGTTGCTGAAGGCCGGCGGAAAACCCGTTCTTAAGGCCCTCCAGAAGCTGTTTGGTTCCGTCATACTCGAGGGTAAAACACCACAGGCATGGAACAGAGGCGTGGTGATACTTTTCTTTAAGAGGGGCGACAATGCCCTTCTTAAGAATTATAGGCCCATCTCCCTCCTGAGCCATGTCTACAAGCTGTTTTCGAGAGTCATCACGAACCGTCTCGCGCGCAGGTTTGACGACTTCCAGCCTCCCGAACAAGCCGGATTCCGTAAAGGCTTTAGCACCGTAGACCACATACATACGCTGCGACAGGTTATACAGAAGACCGAAGAATATAACCTGCCTCTCTGCTTAGCGTTCGTGGACTACGAGAAAGCCTTTGATTCGATCGAGACATGGGCTGTGCTGCAGTCTCTTCAACGGTGCCAGATCGACTATCGGTACATCGAGGTGCTGAAGTGTTTGTACGAAAACGCCACTATGTCAGTCCGACTCCAGGATCAGACCTCGAAACCTATTCTTCTGCAGCGAGGTGTAAGACAGGGAGACGTTATCTCTCCGAAACTGTTCACCGCTGCACTGGAGGATGTCTTCAAGGTTCTGGACTGGAAAGGGGCTGGCATCAATATCAACAAGGATCAGGACCGGAATAAATCAAAGGAGTACTTTGATTTGATTTGTTGTATATTTTAAACTTAATTCTAACTTTAGATCACATTCGAGGGGTTTTTCTTTTGACAATTGAGATTAAAACTAACCTCAGCTGTCAAATGAAAAAAAATCTCAATTTTCATTGATACTTTTTAAATTACACAATAATTGGTGGAAAAAGTGGTGAGTGGTGAAAGTGGTGAGGCTGATGAGTGGTGATATGCCTACAGATGCATGGCATGTGTTGCTAAATCCCTTTAGTGAGTTAAAACGTAAGAATTTAATCTGAACAGGGTTTATTTACAATTTCATCAAGCACTTTTGGAACATAAATTACAAGAGTTTCTATTCTATTCGATTTGCTTATTCTATGTCAAAGTCTTACCTGTAATCACACAGCCCGCATAACCCCCCTATTATTATCACCGATTACAGTGCCGTTTTGAAACAAAACCGCTTCGGCTATAGCCAAAATGACCTTGTGTTCTGACAGCTTGAGTATTAGGTATATTAGTATTGATTAAAATATTTTAAGTGTTGGCAATTCCACGCGATCGCGTATCGTAGTAAAGTTGAACGTAATAACTCGGTTTTACGATACGGTTTTAGGAAAAACTGGATGTCCTTGATTGTTTCAAGTGCCTTAATTATCATGGTATAAATAAGTGGTTATGGAGAAACTTATGTTCAAAGAGGACTTTGACGGTTAAGTTGATTGATTGAAGAGTATAATAATTACAGTCGTTAGGAAGCGGAAATTATTTGAAAAATGACTTGAGGTTTCAGGATTCTAAACTAAACGATTTTTTTACGTGGACGTGAAAAAGCATAAATTAGACACGTGTTTAATATCGCATTTTGGAATCTGGACATTTTATATAAAACCCTAAATAGTTATGCTAAAAGTTCGAGAGCATAACTTTTTTACTTTCCACATTCAAACGATAACATTATGAATCATAATATGGCGAAGACAGTCCGTGTTTTTCTTTTTTTCGCTGCAATACATACCTAGGTATAATCAAAGGGATTTGGATTTTAATTGGATTGGCTTGATTGGTATTTTAGCACACACAAACAAAATTACTGAAAAATCCTTCACTAATGGGATTTGATACGATTAACTTAACAGTAAACTGTCCATCATGAATTCATAATTCTGATGATTGATGATTCTTTTCATCATGATGTTATCCTTTTATGATTCTGCCAAAGTGACATTTTTAGGCCCCCAGGTGTTATGTAGTAGGTATGTTATGTTATCTGATATTCTATCTTAGCCTCATCTCCTTCGTAGCACTATACTCTTATCCGTGTTGATCGCATCAAGTACATTCTTGAGATTGCTTCAATTTCGTCAACCCATCTAAAGTCTATTCATGTTTCAAATTGATGTTATTTCAAGTTAAACAAATATCAACTTTATTCTAATGGTTATTAAGTTGATTTCAGAGTGACTAGCACTATTGAAAAAGTTATAAGAATGTTTGAAGTTATAGCGTAAACTGAACTTTATTGTGTAGGATTTAAAGTTATTTTTTCATAAACTCATATAGTTTGTTTACATTTTTGGTAAATAAGTCGTGAATGCAGATTAGCAGTATGTTGGTCTGCGCACGCATCGTTTTCTTCACCTATACATAATCAGCCTATAATGTTCCCACTGCTGGGAGCCACTGTGAGAGGGAGTGGGCCATAATCCACCACGCGGGCCCAGTGCGGGTTGGAGGATATCGCATGTCTTCCAATGATTTGATTCTAGGAGATGCCGGTTTCCTCACAATGTTTTTCTTCACCGCTTTGAGAACAGTGGTGATGAAATAATTTACACAAAGTAAAGTGCCTGCTTGGGTTCGAACTCACGACCTACTCGTAAGTCGGGCCGACATCACTGAGCCACCACTGCTCCCCCACCTATGGTAAAAGCTAATACCTCCTTTCCAGGAGGCCTATTATTACCAATGCGAAAGGCTTTCACACAGATAGATTGCTTTATAATCGTTGCTACGTAACGGTATTTTGCAAACGTAATAGCCAGCATTTACATTGAAACAGATCGTATAATTTTTCCGTTGTATTTTATAATCATGCTTATCTAACCTTCGTTTTGGGGCACCAACTGACCGGTAGACTGCTAAGTTAGGAATGGTTCAAGGGTAAATTTTGTTATTCATGAGCCTCAATAGGAGTTTATCTGATTGCCTGAAACGTACCTATACTTTCAGTCGAACGCTCGTTACGGCCTGTGGCAGAAAAACTCATGTAGTGGCGGTCTTAGGATTTTTTTGACAACCCGTCTTTAGCAAGCGTGGTGGTCAACTCGCGCCTTTTCTGTACGAAGCCTGTGTCCTGCAGTGGGAATTGTCCCAGCCTATTATTGAATTATAGGCTGTTTGGCGAGACTGGGGCGCGGGCGAGGGGCGGGCGCGGGTGCGAGAACGCGAGCGGGCTGCTTGTCCGCACTGGAGCGCGGCTGCGTTCTGCGTATTGTCGTGTCCAGTGTTTGCCAAAATATATTAAGGATGAAGAAGACTTATTTTTACTAGAAAAAAGCTCGAACTAGTTTGAGTACCCCGGACACCGCGCGGGCCGCCTGCGCCTGTGCCGCGCACCCACTGCAGCCACTTGTAAGAACGAGCTATGGCGGGAGTTGCCCGCGCGGTGTCCGGGGTACTCAAACTAGTTCGAGCATGATTCATATCGGGCGGTTGTATCTATGCTAGTTGCGCGGTAAACTCTGCTTGCGAGATGCTGGATTTTGCATATGACGTCAGCATGACGCGTTGTTCGCATGTGGCGTTGTAGATACCGCTACACATTCCTTATGAATTCACCCAGATAACAACAGAATAAGTCCGTCCCACTCGCTAAGTATGAGGTTGAGCACGCGTCGGGGCATTATGGAGCTATCCTCGTGGATAACTCTTGCCAATGAAATATAATATTAAGTGTTAGCGGGACTGGCTGTCCAGCATGCTTCAAACCCTGCCAATTTAAACATTACATCTTCATAGCGTACTACCAGGGTCTTAAACCTGAAAAAAACATTAGTAGCGCTGTGAAAACATCTATAATATAAAATTCAAAATCCTGACTGACTGATATATCAACGCACAGCCTAAGCCGCTGGTCCTAGAGACATGCAATTTGGAGGGTGTGGTCTTTGTGAAGATTAGGTATCCACTAAAAAGGGTTTTTCAAAATTCCACCCCTAAGAGGGCGAATGGGGGGAGGGTGATTAATTTATATAAATAAAAATGAAATTATGTTCGTTAGTAAGCCCATCACATTGAGAATGGTTGGACCATTTTGGTTATTTTTGGTTTTAAAAATATGTTCGTAATAGTGTTATGGTTTGTAGGGACAGAAAAATTGTAAAAGTTTTGCAATAAATAAATTAATTTTTTACTCGGAACCAGCAAAACACTGAAAATAAAAGTAACATTTAGTTGGGTACTGACATAATCTTCGGACGGAAACTTCCTACATATTATTATTATTCTTCTCTACAAAGTACTATTAGTTATTCTGTGATATTACTCTGTCGCAGCATCATGCTGAGATAGGAGCCTTTTGGCGTCGTATAGGACTTTCTGTTTCATTTTTCTTTGTTACTTTTTAGGGTTCCGTACCAAAATGGTAAAACGGAACCCTTGTGGTGTCCAAATAGCACACTTTTCAGAAATCTTCAACAAAAGTTACATTAGTTCCACTATCGGTCAAGAGATGGAGCTGACATAAATCTGCAATATTCTACACCGCAGTGCACAGTGTTAAAATTCTCTGATGAATATAGGCCTCGCCGATGAAAATTTCAAAACATATGATAGTACGGAACCCTCGGTGCGCGAGTCCGACTCGCTCTTGCCCGGTTTTTTTTTTACTGTGTTTAGTTGGTGATCTTCCTGTACGAGTCGCAAAAAATACTTTGTCTTTCTTTCTTCTCGTTGCTTTTGTTATTAAACAATAAACAAATAGCTCCGGTAGACCCGAAACCTTTTCAGCCCCTCAAAAATTCATTTCACGGGTTTTCAACGTTTTGAATAAAAATACAATACGAAAATAAAAGATTATCTGTAATCACGCAATGCGAACACGCACCGAGCTCACTTTCTTAAAAACTGCGTACGTAAACATACATATAGGTAATGTAAATTTTTATAGTTTACAGTTGCTACTTTCTTTTTTATTAGGGTAATGAACTTATAACCTTTATTTGTTTTGTATTTCAGCAAGTATTTTAGCCGGTTAACGGTCACTGGGAAACAAAAATGCCGACCGGATTGACTGCATCGAAGAAATATTTTTTTGTAGGTTTTAAAAAAAAGCATTTATAGGAAGGTAGGTAGGTGGCTTATAACTTAACTTATTCTTATGGCTTGTAACTTATATTATAGTGGCGGTTTTTTAGGAGATGTACTTAATACAATGATCGAGCCATTTTCTCAGAATTATTTACAGCTGCATCCACAATCCAAATAACTATTTAAAATCACAGAAAAATTGAAATCAGTTGAACTCGTTTTATGAATAACTACCAGTTTCCAAATGAATTAGAAATTTTAAAAAATCCGGCCTTTAGCCTTGTCCACATGATGGGAACCTCTGTGTCATCTTCCTTCTGTGTCAGTCCAAAGGAGTTCGGTCGCAGAACGTCCACTTCGCAAAATATCTACCGGACGCAACACATCAATTTCTCAGAATGTCTCTTTCGCAAAATATCTCGACTCGCACTTGACCAAATTGGTACTGAGAAGAATTGAATCATTGGAAAAAACGGAAAAACGGATCATTGGAGAAATAGACGTTTTGCCCGTGTTGGCTCGGTCTTATAACGTAACAAGATTCAGTAGTGAAAGTTAGCACCCTTATTTTAATCAAGTCGCTAGTGAGTTAAAATTTGAAGTCCATATTTTACATGCATAATAACGTCCCATAGTAACCTTCAAACTACTTAAGCTGTAAATAAATCATTGAGATTCTCGTAATTGAGCAACCAGGCAACTTAAGTTGGCAAGTTACTTGACAGTGTTAACTTGAGTAGGTTCCTTGTATCTAAATACTAAAGTTATAGTTTCTAAGTAAGTTCTGGAGTTGGAAACGTAGTTCCTATTCCTAGACTGCTACTAATAAATACAAGATATTTTAGATGGAAATGGAAACTACCACTGCTATACATTTAAACTAATATTATGAAGAGTTGTTTGTTTGTAAGAGGTCTCTGAACATGCATTGATGGTATAATAAATGTTGAGTTTCTGGCTTCCTAGTTCCATGGGAAAAAAGCGTGAGTTTAAGTAATCTGCATTCGCGATATAATTGCCAAAAATGTAAACAAATATGAGTTTATGGAAAAATAACTTTAAATCCTACACAATAAAGTTCAGTTTACGCTACAACTTCAAGCATTTTTATAACTATTTCCATAGTGCTAGTCAGCCTGATATCAACTTAATTACCATTAAAATAAAGTTGATATTTGTTTAACTTTAAATAATATTAATTTGAAACATAAGTTTGAATAGACTTTACGTATGTGCGGCGCCATCTACATCGCCACACGTGAACTACGCGTCAGACTGACGTCACGCAAAATCTTGCATCGCGGAAGCAGAGTTTACCGCGAAACTAGCTTATATACAACGTCCCGATATAAATCGTCGTGCAGTTGCCCACCACACTAGACACCGGTCAGGTTTGAAAAAAAAAATTGACAATGAAAACCGCATCAAAATTCGTGGCGTAGTTTAGAAGAACAACGCGGTCACAAAGACAAACACAATAAGCGACTTTAATTTATAATCTGTAAAGATTTAGTCTATGCTCAAGGGGGAAGCGCTAAGGTGGCCCGCGAAATTAAAATTTTCTTACGTTCTTTGCAATTTGCTGGTTGTACGTTGATTAAAATATGATTCGCGGTCGTAACAAATATGTATTTACAGAATTATAATCATTACAATCAGTAATACCACTTCTTAAGTTAGTATAAGTAATCCCAAAATGTCAAGATTTCATGAAATAGTCATTCTTGGGGATTACTTGGTCTTAGAGAGTTGTGTTGATGACTTTGATTATTATAATTCTGTAAATACATATTTGTTACGGCCGCTAATCATATTTTAACCAACGTACAACTTAATACTGACCACCAAATTGCAAAAAACCTAAAAAAAATTGAATTTCGCGGGCTACCCTGGCGCTTTCGCCTTCTAAGAAAAGAAGGGGTACCTATAGTCCTGGTAAAATTTCAGCACCGGTCTAAACGAAGGTGTTTTCCAACCTTATTTTTTAAAAACATAAAGTGGAATGGTTTGCGTACGTAATTCTCCCTGCTTAAAAAAGCTCTTTAAATAATCTGGCCCAACTTTTCCTTTTAAACAGTTATCTTCTTACAAACCAACCTTTTTTAAGTCCACCGGAAGTAATTTTCGTTAAGCTAGAACCATAATAAAGACGCAGAAAATTAAAAACCGCGGTTTCCTTTTAAAATAGCTTAATTTACTCCTTTTTTTCCTTTGAACTCCTTGCAAGGCATATTACGCATTGACGGATAGATTGCTACGATTTTACTTCGTACTGTGTATTTACCATTAGTAAATATATTATATATTTAATTATTATATATTTTATCTTACCAGTAGGGGAGAACAGGGTAATTGGAGCCTACTAAGGGAAAAATTTCATAACAACCACATTTGTTAACATTCTTATGATGTTTATTTAGGAACTCTTACATTCATTATTAGAGTATATTTAAAATACAGTTATAATCAATTACAGTCTTGTATTAAGGTACAATAACGATTTTACAAAAAAAATCAGTCGCTCCCATTACCCGACACATGCGGATAATGAGAGCCCGCTTAAAGCCCATATGGGAAATGGGAGCCATAATTTACTCTTTCCCGAAAATGGAACTAGACATACTTTAAAATATGTGATCTTAGTAGTAGTTAGTCGTCTCTCGTGACTTAATGCATGGCACTAACGGCCCGTGTTCGTCTGGCGAAGTTTTTCGATGGTTGACAAAAGCGGCCGAGTGTGTACGATCGCGTAAATGTACCTACTTTCCGTTCAATCACCATGGCACCCACTACCCGTTGGCTCTCATTACCCTGTTCTCCGCTATTTACCATTATTTATTTATTTATACTTTATTGTACACCACAAAAATACATAGATATTATGAGAAAAATACATCAAACACTACAAAATATACAATGGGCGGCCATATCGCTTATTATGGTAGGATCATTAATACATTTTTGACAGTTATTGTAAATTGTCAATCAATGTATAACTATATATTTAGAATCTGAAGCATGCGGCCATTTTAATACTTAAGTTAGAGATAATGATAATATTTATTTCTGTAAATTGATTTTGAAAATCACTTTTAAACGTCATAATTTTTTTAATTGTTTTAAAATCTAACCAAAACAAGTCAGCCGTGGCAGTTTACAATCTCAGTTTTGGTTCAGAAATTAGGGCACGAGATGAAGACAGCTCAACTCGAAAGCTCAACAGATTTCCCTCAACCTGTGGCCCGGATGCTGGCGAGACAAATATTTGTTTGGTCCTCTCAGGTGTTTGTTCCGAGGAACTTCGGATGTATGACTAACATTGCTCATGTTTCACAGAATTGGACGACTAAGGACTAAAATCGGATAAAGGTAAATAATTACCTACACCCACATTTTGCCATTTATGTAAGGACTAGCTGCGCCCCGCGGTTTCACCCGCATAAGTCTCGATCCCATGGGAATATCGGGATAAAAAGTATTCTATGTCGTAATCCAGGTCATGGTCTACGCATATGTCAAATTTCATCCAGATCTATTTAGCCGTTTTAGCGTGAAAGCGCAACAAACCAACTTACAAAAAATCAAATCTTTTTTTTCTCTTTATTTTATTAGTTTAGATTCGCTACTACAATCTGTCAAATTGCTTTAATACATTTTCAACTTTATCGCCAAGGCTCAAGGTTTATGTACCCCAGTACCTTATAATATAAATGGCAAATTCCCATGACATAGAGAGTACCTAAGCCTATCATATACCGGGCACAAATTTAAATTCCGGGCTGCTACTGAAAAATTCCTAACTTTCTTAAAATAGTATTATAATAACGATCGCCGTTAAATTAGTAAGTCATTGCAATGTAACTCTTATCTCGGTAAGGTAAGGTACCTATAAACTATTATGATGAGTCCGAGAGTTTTATCGAATTCACGGCAATCATTCTAATTTATACTTTATTACCATGAGATAAGATGAGAGTTACATTGCAATGACTTACTGTTTTTACGTCATACTTTGATCGTGGATGAGGTCCATAAATCCGCGTGGTGGATTACGGCCCACTCTCTCTCACAGAGAGGAGGCCTGTGTCCAGCAATGGGAACATTATAGGCTGATTATGATATGATGTCTGTAACATCGATATTAACAGAAGATAACAAAGCATCTAGAAATACTCGTGGCAAAATAATGACAGCAATAGTTTCGTGGGGACCATCCATTACATAGCGAAACCTGTCCGTGCTTCGACCCGCGGGTTCAGAAGCGACCGGGTGCAGCTGACCGAAGACTCCACGTTAAGCCGTTAGTTCCGGATGTCATTTATAGATCTTTGACATTCGTTACAGGTACTCCGAAGCCCAACATTCTGAAGTAAATGGGTTGTGGAGGTCACTCGCTCTATGTAAAATACTGGTATTCAGCTGCATCCGCACCCTTCTTGCGTAACACACTTCTATCACAATTTGAATGATTTTGAAGGATATCGCTAATCCATTGCTTCATAATTATGTTCAAAAAAAATAATTTGCTAAACAACGTAAATAACGCAATGAATGTTGTTAAACTGTCAAAATGAAAGCCATTGTCTATATGAAAGCAACTGTCAAAATGATTGCCACTGATAGTGTGTTATGGTTAGACTGAAAGCCGAATCCAACATAATTGGGAAAAAGCTAGGCAGATAACAAAGTATCTAGAAAACCTCAACGAAGGTACGTTCATGGATAATAGAATGTTAGTGAATTATATTCCATTCAGTCAGAAAAGTAATTTAAAAGCAGCTTTGGGAAACATTATTCTCAATTTAGCCCTTTCATATTTTTGTTAAGGCACTTTAGGGTTATTTATCAGGACTCCAGGATCAAGATTAACGTGTTTACATCAGAGAAAAGTAGGATAAAGTGGTTTCTTAGAAACCTAGTTACCTTTTTTTCTTTTTTCTTCATGTTATGTAAACGTATGCCGAATGCCTGTCTGAATGCTGTTAGATTGATTCTGAATCATTCGGCCCACAAATAATATTATTAATAATATTAAAGGCAAAGGCCTGGGAGCCTTTGCCCAGCAGCGGGACGACGTTACAGGCTAAATAGATTACAAACTCCGCCTAAAATACAACACCTCTGCCTAATCCTTCGACCTTCAACCCTCCCGAAAACAGGTGTGATGTTGTTTTTTTAGCCTGTTTAGGTCTTGGAAGGACAGTAACTATACGTATGTATGTATAGTTACTGTCCTTCCAAGAACGCTTTTCCTGCGCCACCTCGAACCAGCCCTCGCGGTACGCATCCAGGGGGGTGATTCTACTAATTTGCAACGTTACACGATCAATTGTGGTTTAGCAACAGTTCGATTTCGATCGCCGTTCGATAGTGGTTCGATAGTTACATAAAAAGTCATTCTACTATTTCATAGGCAAACTGAAAACTAAACGTAAACTGCATCGTAACGGGAACAGGTCATCTCGCCACCGCTTCTGGGCCGACCTCGGCGGCGGCGGTTTTATGCGGTTTTTTTTATGGTTTTAGCATGATCATTTTTGTTCTGTGTCTGGGTGTAATTTATTTAGATATGTATGTATTTAGAAATATATAAGTATGTTTATCAGTTGTCTAGTACTCATAACACAAGCTCTGCTTAGCTTGAGACTAGACGGCGTTGTGTGATAGTTGTGGAATATTATTATTATTATTATTTATTGTTATATTACGAACTATAAAATACCTTATTGAAGACTTTTCTAACGTAAAAAGAAAACATTTTCCTCAAATACTTTACGGAAACTCAATTCATAGGAAATTGAAAATTGATATTGTTTGCGCATCTATGAAAAACCTCTTACGTGGACATTAGGGTGGTGCTTCCTGGCTCGAATAGCCTTAGTGAATTGAATAAATCAGATAAATTGAATTTAGAAGATATATCCGCCATCTTTTCAGCTTGGCGAAAGGTATTGATATTAATGGGCTTTCTCGTTGTAATAAAAAAATAAATCTGTTACTTTAAGTTAAGCGTTTGGCCACACTGGGGCGCGGGCGCGGGCCGTGCGCGGGGCGGGCGCGGAGCGGGCGCGCTTATATTTTGACAAACACTGGACCAGTGTGACCAGATTCAGTATTTTAATACTTTTCGGTATATTTTATCGACTTTTCCGAGCATCAGTAATTCACTATTTTTGTAGGTATATTGGCGGAAGTAAGTATTTTTGGATATATTTTGGATAAAAAGCTATGGTAACACCGTAGCGATCGTCCCGCGAACATTGATGTTCAGGGAATTACCCGGATTTAGTCTACTATATTTCATTCAAATAAGATATTCAGTATCTATTTTTTTGAGGTGCTTTGGTTTTTTCCATGTTTTTTCGTAAAATTTAATTTGGTCACACGACAACAAACAGAACGCAGCCGCGCTCCAGTGCAGACACTGACAGCAGCCCGCGAGCGTTCCCGCACCCGCGCCCGCCCCGCGTTCGCGCTCGCCCCGCGCCCCAGTCTGGACGCACACTATTACTTTCAGCTTTCACCTAATTTAATGTTTTCTGGTTTAAACTGTATTTGATAACGATGTGCAGCTGTTTCTTTATGATTTGAAAAATATTGTGCTATTGGTTACTTAGCTCTGGCTATTAACGAAACCATTATTTGCGGTCCATTAACTGTTATTCTTCTTCTTTTTTAACCGACTTCAAAAAAAGGAGGAGGTTCTCAATTCGGTTGTATTTTATTTTTATTTTTTTTGTTGAATCGACGATCCAACCATCGTCAAGTCAACTAGATTCCATTAAGGGGGAAGCGCCAGGGTAGCCTGCGAAATTCAATTTTTTTTACGTTTTTTGCAATTTGCAGGTCAGTGTGATGTTGAATATTGCGTGCGTAACAAATATGACTTTACAGGATTATAATCATTAAAATCATCAATACAACCCTCTAAGTTTATTTAACCCTATTGAATGACTATTTCATGAAATATGAACTTGGAGAAAGTGTGTTGTTGGTTTTAATTATTGAAATTCTGTAAATACATACTTGTTACGGTCGCGAATCATATAACTGTCACTGTCCTGTAAAATGCAAAAAACTAAGAAAATTTGAATTTCGCGGGCTACCTATCGCATCCATAACCATACCTAATTCTGAAAGGCTAAATTGGTGGTTCTATTTAATACTTTAAGCACAACAAAATATAAGGCGGACTTAATTACATAGGCATTTTGTACCAGTCAACTTCAGTTCCATGTATATATAGGGTATATACTAGGTAGATAGTGTGATAAAAACATAATACAACTAATTCGATACGATAGAAAAAAATCATGAAGATAAACACTTTCTTTTTACAATAAAAACCATACTAAAATAGATAAAATCATTCCGATTTTTTGTCAGATTATTCTACAAGCAACATACTAAAATACGAGTGTTTTAATTTTATAGTCCAAACAATAGCTTTTTTGTAATTAAATAATTGCTTCATATTTTGCAATAAATTACCAGTGTTGTGTCATCGCGCTTCTCTTTCTTTTCTATGCAGTCCGACAGTGACCGCGCTTTAGGTCATGCTAGCCCTTTTATGCAACTGTTAATAAAAATAAATTAGTTTTACTAAAAAAAAATATAATTTTCTCCAAGGCTCAGAAGTATGATTATTCTTCGCAGAAGGAGGGTTTAACGAAAACATTTTCCATACCTACAGCAAAAAAAGTTTGTGTGAATCTACACAGCTATTCCGTCTAGACATTTAAACAAACAATTTAATAGTAGGGGCTGCTAAACGATTAAAGTTGTATGCAAGCGTAAACATGCATCCTTCTTTAAAAGTTTAAGCGATTCAAGGCTCCTGTAGACAAGCGCGACGGCGACGCAACGCAATAGATGCAAGAGAGAGATAGCAAGCTGCTACGTCACAATCTTTTTTTCTCTTTTTTAACCGACTTCAAAAAAGGAGGAGGTTTCTCAATTCGACCGTATATATATATATTTTTATTACATTGCATGTACTTACTACGTTACGTTCTACATCTTAGTTTTAAATGCTTCTTTTTTACTGTTTGTATTTCCTGTATATATAAATATTTCTCTCTCTTTCTTTTCTATAGCAAGGGTAATTAATATTATCCATAGATATAAATAAAGTCTTCAAATTAAATAAATATTTTGTGCAAAACGACTATTTTCAATTTTAAAAGCGTTAGAATTTACGTTATGTTAATCCGCGCGTTCGTGCTGGGCCCACCGATTGTCTAGACAATGAATACGACACTTGTCAATTCAAATTACCTAATGAAAAATGGGGACCGACCTCGTCGGTCTAACAGTTGCAAGCGCTAGTAGGTACTGAGAAGTCTGCTGTCCTGGAGTCGATTCCTAGGCCAGGCAAATGTGAAGTCTTCGAGTTGGTACTGACCAACTCGAAGTCTGGAATCGTGTCCGGTTGATATCAATGGACTCGCCGCTTTCCGTTGGATTTCCGCACTTACTCCTTCAAGTGGACCATTGTGCGTTGGCCATAGCGGCCGTCAGTTGTTATTCCAACCAGCCCACCTCCCCAGAAATAGATCACTTCTCCTGACTTGTTAAGAACATCTGTGTAAGATCTGGGTGTCCCTCTCTCACCCCCTTTTACAGACTTAAACATTCATAAACAATTATTAACCTTTTGACCGCCACAGTCATGACAAACCAAAATGTGCTTTGACGCCAAGGGCACGTTTTTGATTTTTTGACGTGTGGCGGTCAAATGACGCTTACCGTTTTTCACCCAAAAAAAAAAGCGTGAGGTATGTTTGCCTGACACATGCTGAGCTGGACTCCCATTTGGTGCAACCTTGAGACGCACACCGCACTTTGTACAATCGTTATTTTGATTCAAACTTAATTTCTTTTATTATGTTTTCATTTTTTATTTTTGTATGTTTGCACCTCGTTTTTACGTAATTATTCTTGTAATTTGTTAGCATTTAATTGTGATTTTGTGTGTCATGCTATGTCTTTTGTTTGCACTGAATAAATAGTTTGTTTATCTATCTATAAAATGTGAGTTTAGGTATATACTGTACTCACGCCTTTGCCTACCTAACCGAAAATAAGGTGTTATTTTTTTTTCTGATTCTCCAAAGCGTTATTCCAATATTATTTGTTTGGTTTATTAGCATAGGAGGCTAGTAGTGCCATCTGTTACATAGTAAAATAACTAAGAAGTTACGCTTGAAAGAAACTAGATGGCGCTAGCATGCTTATAAAAACTTCAGTTACGTATTTTTACCACTACGCCAATTTGAAAATGGCAACCACGCATGAGACCTATATAATTATGTATATCGATAGCTGATATCAATTCAAACAGAAAACATAATAAGACCAAACCCCGTAAAGTGGCACGCCACTTCGTAGTCGCGCGCAGAAGCTAGTATTTAAGGAGCTTACAGGACCTAAACGCAAAAAACGCAAGTTATAGAAACAATAAAAATATATGATATTCTTCAGGATATAATATGCTAGACAGATACTTTGTTGAAAACATAATACAACTATACAAGCACCATACTTAAACACTATCTACTGTTGTAATTGTTTAGTCTCTGTAAAAACCCAAATATTGGGAAATTGTAGGATTTACCAGTATCGTAGGACTAATTTGAGCTGATAAATGTAGAAAAGTTTTCTGCTTTAGTACAAAATTAGACGATTTTTCGGGTTTTTGTCACATGCTAGGTTTTACTAGACGACTCGGTTCTAAACTCGCTTTATTTGCTCATGCATTTAGACGTCAAAATTATACCAAATGAATTATAATAAAAGTCCGAAATTAACGGTCACAGTTTAGACCTTGACCTCGTAAGCCGTGGTACATCTTTGAATCTTAATGTACCAGTACTCAGAAATAAATAAATGTAATCTAATCTGAATCTTACGATTGACTGAAGTTCGAGCTTTTACAGTAACATTCATTTTATTTTACGTAGGTATCTAAAGGGTAATTAAAAATTTCAGTTGAATATTACAATTCTCGGAAAGTCTAATTATTATGACAGGACTAATGAAAACGGTATCGGTAGCTTGGAGTGAAAAGCATAATAAATTAAAATCGTATTTAAATTAACGAGAGCATATTTATAACCTATTTCGTTTTTACTCCACGAGTAGGTACGGATAAATCACATCACACTAATATGTATTAGAAATGCGAAAGTTTGTGAGTGTGTTTGTACGTTTGTTACTTCTTTACCTACAAACGGCTGAACGGATTTGGATGAAATTTGGCACACAGATAGTTTATAACCAGGATTGACACATAGAATACTTTTTATCCAGATATTCTCACGGAATCGACACTTATGCGGGTGAAACCGCGGGGCGCAGATAGTACCGTAATAATTTAACAATGAACCTTCTATTTTTTTTTTTCTTTTTATTACTGAATGGGCCCCGCTCTTGACCTCGATCACACCTGATGGAAAGCGATGTATGAGGTCTATGATGGAACGAGCGTGCCCAGAAGATGTCTAAGGCACTGGAACACACACACACTTACACACTCAGAAACTTTCGCCTTTATAATATTAGTGTGACTAGAATACGCCCGCGACTTCGTCCTCGTGAAACTTGTGTTGTCATAAAATATATCCTACGACCTACGACATTCGGCAATAGTGTAGCTTTCCATTATCGAAAGCATTTTCGGAATCAGCGGGGTATTGATTGAGATTGTGAGAGATTGGCATTAGGGTGCACCCTAATACACACACCACACTATAGACCACAGTCTGAATAATTTCTAAGGATATTGCTAATCCATTGCTTCATATATTCGAAAAATTTGTCTGCTCTTCAACGCAAATAACGCAATGAATGTTGTTGAATTGTCAAAATGAAAGCTACTGTTAGGTACTGTTAGTGTGTTACGCAATTACCCCCTCGCAGGTCAGTAATAGGTAATAGGTAATACGGGCTGGTTTCCGACTCCACGTCAAAGCGCGTATTTTGCGTACGTACGTATTTTTTGTAATATTAGGTATATAGTGAAGATTATTTTAACGCTATTGCACTTAATCTTTCGAGCAGTCAAGTACACATTGGCTTAAAACAACAACAACATGAGACAAAATACGTGACTTTAAAAAAAGACATTCTTTTCTTTCACTGTTTGAAACAGGGTAAAGTTAAAATGCTTCTCCCTGTTTTAAGCGCCAAGAACAGTTTTAAAGTTGAATATCCTTGGGGTAACTAAATGTACACGAAAAGAGCTAATATTTCGTCGGCGTCCGTCTTACTGTAAGCGAGAAAGATCTTTATTTTCAAAGAATGACGAAGCGTTAATGTGAATTATCGTTTGTCAGAAAATACCTATAGATATTGCTTGGATTTTTTTTTTTGCATAGAGAAAATGGTTTGGAAGTTAGAGAGAATTTATTAAGCAGCCAGTCACAATGTCAGCTAACTTTGTCAAGAATAGATATGACATTTACGTTTGTTTTGAAAAGGAAGTGGAAAGGTGAATTTCAGATTATTAACCGACTTCAAAAAAAGGAGGAGGTTATGCGTTCCGCAAGTTTTTTTATTTTTATGTATGTCAGAAAACTAACTTTAATTTCGGAAGTTGGTGACAAAAATTGAAAATACAAAACCGACTGACACCGACTTCCGAAATTGAAGTTATTTTTCACTTTGTCGACAGTGTCTTTATTATATAATGCTAAGAAATACATTTGGGGGTGATTTGAGTGCTAAAATAAACTAATGATTTGTGTCATCTCATGAGTTCTAAAGATATTTTGTTGCCGTTGGTCCTGGCTGTCATTCGTGGATCTTTGACAGTCATTACGGGTAGTCAGAAGCCCGAAAGTCTGACAACCAGTCTTACCAAGGGGTATCGTATTACCCAGTAACTGGGTTGTGGAGGTCAGATAGGCAGGGTCTCCATGTAAAATTCTGGTAATGAGCTGCACCCGGTTAGACTGGAAGCCGCCCAAATATAGTTGGGAAAAGGGTAGGCAGATGATGGGTCGAGAAATAATTCCTTCTCTGACAATGACTGATAAACATAATTAACGTGAATAAGTGATAATCGCTAAAAGCTAACTGCGAGACCACATCGCAAATGTGCCAATGCGAGCCAGCACCCAAAGTACAACTAAGTTTAAAGATAGAGAAGAAAATAATTTTCAGCTTGTTTCGTCGTCTATTTAACTCAACCCGGGGTTAAAAGTTGTATGTTGGATGACATGACTTTGAAAACTTTGTATTAGGTGAAGTAAATAATTATTATGAACTAGCTACGCCCCGCGGTTTCATCCGCATAAGTATCGATCCCGTGGGAATATCGGGATATTTTTTTAATTTAATTAGCCTATATGTTAATCCAGGGTGTCAGCTGCCTCAATACAAAATTTTATCAAAATTGGTCCAGCCGTTTGAGCGTGAAGAAGTAATAAACATATAAACACACCCTCATACACACCCACACTCACAAACTTTCGCCTTTATAATATTAGTGTGATTAAGTATTTCGAGATTTGAATATGATAAACTGCTTAGATGGACGCGTTGACCCGTTTGATGGGTAGTTAATAGCGCCTTTGCACATCTTGCGAATCCCATAAGGAACCTACTACCATCGACGCGCAACCAGGGGTTCAGTATGTGATTCTAGACCCTAAGCAAAGAAATTTTTTGTCGGTTATAAAAAGAAAAAGTATTTATTGCGACTCGTACAGGAAGATCCCAAACTAAACTAACACAGTAAAATAAAAATCCAAGTAATATAAAAAAAAGTAACAAAAGGAAAATGAAACAGAAAGTCCTATACGAGGCCAAAAGGCTCCTATCTCAGCATGATGCTGCGACATTTAAAAAATAAATGTCGCAGCAGTGGTATTCTCATAGGGCCCGCTGTGATGTCACGGGCAGTTACTGAAATAAATAAATATGTAAAATGCTAGCAAATAATAAAATAAAATATTTTTTTAATCTGCGCCAGACGTAACTTCATTACTTGTCTATGCCGCAGTCCGTAATATATGTTAAATACATATTATTACGGACTGCTACAAAAAATAATAAGTACCTACAGTAACTATCTGACTCTCTATGTAGACCAAACTTTGAACCTACTTTTCAAGTTACCCGTCAAAAGTTGAATATAAATCATATTGGCCATATTCTTGCAAAACTTGAATGCAGAATTTGGCAAGTCAGCCAAGATATACCGCAAAATATATGGCATTAGCGAGAATTTATGCTGCATGCAACATACGTATAATAATAGTAAGAAAGACAGATAATAAATTTGTTTGCGGTAGGTAAACATGACACAAATAAAAAATCAAACACAAAAAAACAGAGCTTTATCTGTAAATTCAGACCAAATAAAAAGTCAAGACATAGCGCTGTGAACAATACAGTAAAGCATGCAAAAACTACACCTCCGCTCTGTGCATACACGCTCACACGTACACATTTACAACCATTTATTACAATCAAACTACACCTCACTATGTGCACACATGTTTACGAAACCGTCTTCACTTTACTGTTGACAGCCCTCTGTCTTGATTTTTTATTTGGTCTGAGGCTCTAAGAGGTCAAAATTCTACTGCTGAATCGGCAAGTATATGGTGGGGAAATGCGTTTTCTTCCAGCAGACAGAACAATATCTAAACAAATATACCAGTATTTTACATGGAGCGACTGCCTATATGACCTCTACGACCCAGTTACTAGGTAACGCGATATCCTTAATAAGACTGGTTGTCACAGTTTTGGGTTTCTGACCACTGTCAATGGTCTAAGAAAGTGATTTCCGAGCTACGGAAGGGGTTTCGATATGTAATTGGTGGTCACCCATCGATCGACCCGTGCCGCTGTTATTATTTAGTCACGAACCCTTCCCTCATGGCATTTGCTCATAACAATATTTCCAGGTGTTTGAGCCGGAAATGAAATTTTAACTTAATTTTAATTTCATTTAAGTGTTTAACATTACAAGCTCTCAGAGAAGTTTTGTTGATGAGGTTCTCAATAAAATCGCAAAATTTCTTTAAAAATAATTATTATTTTAATTTTATAAATAGAACATCGATAACTTAAAAATTTAAAAAATCTAACAAAAATCTTTCACAATAACCTCAGGAAAAATCTCTTAAATCTGATTCCGATTTTCATTAAACTGACTCGGTCTGACTGGATAAGTTTGTGGGTTAGCCAAGTTTGCGGCAACTTGGTCTCTATTAACAAAGTAGAAAGGCTGGTTTTGCACGGGCAATGCTGCTAGCTGGTTTGCGGTGTCCCTGTCACCATTCAACTGGGCTGGTATTGGCTCGTTCTGGAATCTGTCGAATAATCCAGAAGCTATTGGGATGGCCGGGAACCCAATTGGTCGAATTCCAGCGTAGGATGGACGCTGGCAGAAGCAGGGCACGATGGCTAGCACGAAAAGTAGGGCTGTTTTCGACATAGTGATCTGAAATGACAAAAAAAAGAAATCAAGTTTTTGATAAATTCTGTATGTAGATTTGTGTCTTCAGAATTGGTAACTTGCGCGCCTACCAAACGTGGACACTGACAGTCGAGCTGGTCCACAAAAAGGTCGCTCAGCGCGCTGCGGAGCTGGCTGTTCTCGGAGTTTCCGTGATGGATAACATCAGAAACGAAGTTATCCGTAAAAGAACCGAAGTTACCGACATAGCTTACAGAGTAAGCAAGCTGAAGTGGCAGTGGGCTGACCATGTTTGTCGAAGCACCGATGGCTATTGTAGCAGACGAGTCCTGGAGTGAAGACCGCGGATCCACAAGCGTAGTATGGGACCCCAGCTAGATGGACAGACGACCTCAAAAAGGTGACTGGATGCGGAAGGCGGAGGACAGGGTGTTGCAGCGCAGTATGGGAGAGGCCGATGTCCAGCAGTGGACTGCGATAGGCCAAGTTGTTTGTGCCGACCAATAAAATGTAACAGGTACACTCAGACTAAGAACTACATAATAACATGACCATAAAAAATATTTGTTCCGAGCAGGAATCGGACCCGCAACTGAAATCTGTAGATAATCGCTCAGCAACTGCGCCAGCCGACCATTAAATCATTTAAATTTCTCTACGAGGAAAATGTGCGAAGTATTATTTACTATAACTAGGGCTTTTCTAAACATTTACTTTCAGTTTCGATTTCTAACGCTCTACAACTTACAACGTATAGTTTTCTACATTACTAGTCTTACTTTATAGTAGCACTAGCGATCCGCCCCTGCTTTGCATGGTTTTTATGACTTGACATAATAACGATGAAGTGTTTGTTGTTGAAGTGAAAACTTCTGGCGCGTTGGGAATTTTTGAGATGGAAAAAACACGCACAAAAGACACAAAAGACACCGCGCGTGTTTTGTTTATAAGACGTACTCGGTTTTAATGTATAACCGATATCGCACACCTAGATCTAAACAGCGATTAACTCAAAAAAAAAACACTTTTTTCACGAAAGTTGAAAAACTGATTACTATGTCCATATGCACTGCAGGAGTTTGCTGTATTGATCAATACTTTTTAAGTTGAGTAATGGAACTATTTTTGAATCTGTTTTGTTGATCGCTAGGTAGTGAGTTAGGGAATTCGATGGTATGCATACCTCAAAAATTGAGATTTTAGAGTTAGCTCTCTTTAGATCTAGGTGTGCGTTAAGTCAATGAGTGATGACAAAGTATTTTGTTTGTGTTTTGTTTTCACTTTTGTCGGCACTCCCGGAGTGCCACTGTTTTTTTTTAAATGGCAATAGCTCACCCTTATTTAACGTAGCTTGTTGCTAATGTGACGTTTTGCGAATATGGCATTGTGCGCCGAATCCTTATGTACACGGTGAATTAGTGTGCACTATGATTCTTACCTTTGCCTACCCCTTCGGAAAACACAGACGTGATTTTATCTATTATCTATCACTAATAATAAAGCTGAAGGGTTTTTTTGTTTGTTTGAACGCAGTAATCCCAGGAACTAACAGTCGGATTTGATCAAGTATTTTTGCATTTACTAGCCCAATTCTTGAGGAAGGAACAAAGTGCCTATATTCAACGAAAGTAGTGCATTACACTTTTAATTGAATTTAACTTCATATGTTAATGTTAGTGTTAAGATCTTTTCCCTGCGAGAAAGGGATATAGATAAGATTAATCTCTAAACATTACTTTGAATTGACGGCACGGTTGGCGCAGTGGTTAAGCGATTGACTGCTGCGCTGCGTGTCGCGGGTTCGATTCCTGCACGGAACAAATATTTGTATGACCTACAAGTAGTTGTTCCAGGTCTGGCTGTTTGTGTAAGTGAATTTAAATGTTTGTAAACGCACCCACAATACAGGAGAAATTCCTAGTGTGGGGCAACGTTTTTTAAAAAAAAAGAAAGAAATGTGAAATGTGTGAATCCGTAACGATTAAATTTTTCAACAAGTTATTTTTAAGCATTGACGAAAATGACATTCCAAAAAGACCTAATTTGAAAGAATTAAATGAGTTTGGTAACAAGGACCAATGTGGATTTTAATTAATAACGTCATTGAGCTAACGGCTAATAGAAAAGTATGGAAGAAAAAGACATGTTGCGCCGACCACAAATAAATGGGATAATCGTAGGAGAATGGTGATTACTGAAATCTAAACTTTCTTCGAGACACTAATTTATTTAGTTTCACTTAACTATACAGCATATTTGTGCACCAACAAATACGTTCTTCAAGTTGACACTCTTCCCAATATTTAAATATTTTGTAGCCAAAAAAACACTTTGCTTTCGTTACTTAATTTTTCACTTCCACTTTTAACTTGGAACTTAATCTTCTTTATTATTATTTATTTTACGAAACACTTGTTTTTATTAATGTTTTCATTAATTTATTATTTTTTTTTTATTTAAAATTGGCCCTACATAATCATCCACTCTGTATGTAAAAACGATCGTTAAAAACAACACACATTTACCTGTATCTTTTAACTGGATCGCACAAGTGAATGGCTCGGCTATCTGAACTGGAATGTTTGAGCATAAAACGCACTTCAATATATAGTATTTTTTTAGTTCATGCCCTCACGGTAGGAGTAACAACTATAGAAGGTACCTACGGAATACCCACAGAGCGAAGAACCTGCCAAGCGGGTTATCTTGTGCAGTTTTTCCCATCGCATGAGGAAAAAATTGGGTCTAGTTTTAATGCTGCCCGAAAATAAGAAGAAATAATAATAATAAAAAATGTATAAAGGACAGAAGAATGTTTTAGAATATTTCATTTTTCAAAATGGCATTGTAATGTGTCCGCAGCACGGAAAGCGAGGAATTACATGTAGATGATGTACATTACAGCTTGCTTTATATCATGTGGAGTTTGTTTACTAGGAGCTGCCGGTCGATACCATACCATAATCAGCCTATAATGTTCCCACTGCTGGGACACTGGCCTCCTCTCAGTGAGAGGGAGTGGGCCGTAATCCACCATGCGGGTCCAGTGCGGGTTGGCAGATGTCACATGTCTTCGAATTTTTGGTTCTAGGACATGCCGGTTTCCTCACGATGTTTTCCTTCACCGTTTTGAGAGCAGTGGTGATGAAATAATTTACACAAAGTAAAGCGCTGTCTGGGTTCGAACCTACGACCTACAACTCGTAAGTCGCGGCCGTTACCACTTGGCCACCACTCCTCCTGCCTGCTGCTGCTGCCGGTCGATTCTGTAAAAAATCTCACCGTGAAAACTAAGGTGATGTGAGTTTGTTTTTGCTAGGACATGCCACTATTGACACCTCACTCCACACTCACTTCACCTAAGTTTTCACGGTGAGATTTATAATTCCAACGTAACCATACCGTAGAGCCCTAAGATACCTACCTAACGATATCGACTTTCTTTAAAGAGGTTATTTAAATAAAGTCTTGATTGACAATTGTACCTACTCATTGTGTAACTTGTTGAAAAGACACTTTAAGCTTTAAAGGAAAGACCCAAATCAAACAAAACAGTAAAAAAAAAATCCTTGTTTAAAAGAGAATATTTTGTCCCCAATCACGGACAACCTAAAATAAATTAATCCGAAAAAGATGTTAATTTAATCCCTTTGACATTGATTAAGAATTTTTGGGGCAGATAATTTTAATTGACAATCTGCGCGGGTCTTTGACATTATTGTGTCCATCTTTCTGCGACATTTATTACGAACTTGCTACGGTTGGTATTTTTGATGTATAAGTTTCTAACTGTTTGAAACATTCGTCAGCCGTTAACGTAAATGACGCAATGAATGTTGTAGAATTTTCAAAATGATAGGCATCGCTTTTATAAGTGCCTAACCTACCTAGTTACCTACTTCGCAGGAGTACTAATTGTTACATCGCTGCCAACCTATCCGGCCAATGCAGGATTAAATAGCTATGGTCATATAAAGCTAAACAAAAGAGGCTAAGTAATAACAGCCGCACGGGTTGATCGACCAGGTTAAGCTACGCTGGCTGCGGTTGGTCCGAGGATGGGTGACCATCTTCACATACCAAGACCCCTCCGTGCCTCGGAAAGCACGTTAAGCCGTTGGTCTCGGCTGTCATTCGTGGATCTTTGACAGTCGTTACGGGTCGTCAGAAGCCCGAACATCTGACAACCAGTCTTACCAAGGGGTATCGTACTACCCAGTAACTGGGTTGTGGAGGTCAGATAGGCAGTCGCTCCATGCATGTCAAATACTGGTATTCAGCTGCATCCGGTTAGACTGGAAGCCGACCCTAACGTAGTTGGGAAAAGGCTAGGCAGATGATGATCTAAAGCTAAACAAAAACATTTTGTGCAACGAGTAAGTAGGTAGTTCAGGTTCTAGTCCTGTATTCCCGTTGTCCCCGTAATTTGTGTCCCCGTTACGGGGACAACGGGACGTCATAAAATTTCCTTACCGTTGTCCCCCCTATGACATATGGGCAACGGGGACCACGGACAGTTAAGATTTCACGTTCCCTGTATTCCCGTTGTCCCCGTCACGGGGACAACGGGAAGTAATTTTAATAATTTTATTAAATTCTCTTTGTTCCCTTTAACGGAGACATGGCCTACGGAGACAACGGGAATACAGGGTTCTAGCCTGTATTCCCGTTGTCCCCCTGTCACCTCTATTGGAAACATGTCCCTGTTATAGCTATACTAGACTAGGGGGTTGCTGACCGCGAGGCTCATCTTCCTACCGGTTCTTATGCTACTCGTCACTCAAACAGTAGGCCTGGCTGAGTAGAAAAAACGCGATCATGAGCAAGAATGTTTATTTAAGGGGAATACAGGTACTAAACGCAAAAAACGCAAGTTTTAGAACCAATAAAAGTATATATGATCCACTACAGTAAACAAAATCAGAAAAATATATGATTATATATTTTTTTTTTTTTTTGTAAACTTTGCCCCACACTAGGAATTTCTCCTGTATTGTGGGTGCGTTTACAAACATTTAAATTCACGTATTATAAACACGTAATATGCTAGGTAGATAGTGTGGTGAAAACATAATACAACTAATTTGATACGATAGAAAAAAAAACTAGAAGATACCTGTAAAACTTTCTTTTTACAATAAAAACCATACTAATATAAGTATGTACATACAATCATTCTGATTTTTTGTCAAATTATTCTACAAGCAACATACTAAAATACTAGTTTTAGTTTTTTATTCCAAACAATAGAATTTTTGTAATTAAATAATTGTTTAATATTTTGCAATAAATTACCAGAGTTGTGTCATCGCGCTTCTCTTTCTTTTCTATGCAGTCCGACAGTGACCGCGCTTTAGGTCATGTAAGCCCCTTAAACTAGTTTTCCTATTGGAACGAGTTTAGTTTTATTTGGACCGATTATGGCTTGGCTTTAATTAACAATTCGGTTTTTCCAGGGTTTTCTGGATCTACAATGCGGCTGACGAGAGTATGCGTCCTTGGCACTTGTCATTTTATACAAAAGAATACGTGTTGTGCGAATTTGATCTTTATTAGCTAGGTATTAGAATAAATTGTCGCGCTGATAGGAGTCAGGAACGCATTTTCTCGCTGGCTAGACTGTTATTATACCTAAGTATCAGCTTGACAGGATTTAGGGCCCCATTTCGGTTTTTCCAGAGCTTAGAGAAGCGGGTTAAAAGCTTTTTCATCTCATCCCACTCATCATCTGCCTAGCCAACTATATTGGGGTCGGCTTCCAGTCTAACCGGTTTCAGCTGAATACCAGTATTTTACATGGAGCGACTGCCTATCTGACCTCCACAACCCAGTTACTGGGTAATACGATAGGTACACCTTGGTAAGACTGGTTGTCAGACTTTCGGGCTTCTGACTACCCGTCACGACTGTCAAAGATCCACGAATGACAGCCGGGACCAACGGCTTAACGTGCTTTCCGAGGCACGGAGGCACTTTTATCTCATCCCACTAATATATTCAAATGTGAATATGTGAATGTTTGTGAAGATGTTTACTATGGAACACGCGTAATCAACTAAACGTAATTGAATGAAATATGGCAAAACGGTGAACGAAAACATCGTGAGGAAGCCGGCATGTCATTGAACCAAAAATTCGAAGACATGTGACATCTGCCAACCCGCACTGGGCCCGCGTGGTGGATTACGGCCCACTCCCTCTCATAGAGAGGAGGCCTGTGTCCCAGCAGTGGGAACATTATAGCCTGACTGGCTAGGCTTCCTCACTTTTGTACCATGCTTGCCTGTGCGAGTCTCATTCATGTCTTTTCTGCGATTATCTGTTATTGAATTTTAATTTAGACTTGATCCATTTGTAATACTCATTGGAAATTCCATGTGTATCAGTTTACAGTAGATTTTGCATAGTAGTTTATGATAACACTAGCACCTCCTATCTAGGGAGTTTAATGACGTAGAAGTGTGCCTCAGAAAAACCTCGATGCAATTGGCAGTTCAAAGTCAAAACGTTTATTCTGTAAAATGTATGTTGGTGTTATGTTATGTTAGTACTTATGACTTAGCAGCCTTTTACAAGTCAATTTTCATTCGCCTACCCGTATCATCTTATATTAGCATGCATTATACATTATTTTCTTATTTAGTACCTACAATTAAATTGAGAAATTAAAGATAATAATTATGTCAAAATTAAATGTCAATAATAATGAATTTAAAATACAATTATTCAGCAATTGTTATAGACAAACGGTCGAAGATATACTGACGAAAAGTGCGTCGATATGGGCTGAATATGATAATTAAATTATTTTGACGGCACGGTTGGCGCAGTGGTTAAGCGATTGACTTCTGCGCTGCGTGTCGCGGGTTCGATTCCCGCACAGAAAAAATATTTGTATGACATACAAGTAGTTGTTCCGGGTCTGGCTGTTTGTGTATGTGACTTTAAATGTTTGTAAACGCACCCACAATACAGGAGAAATTCCTAGTGTGGGGCAACGTTTTAAAAAAGAAAAAAAAAATTGTAAAAAAATTACTCTACTCTACGTAGTACATATTTCTGTGTCATCATAATTATACTATGTGATCTTTTCAGCAAAGCTTAGTCAGCTGGGTTTTTCCCAAGAATTTTAAATCATAACAACACAGTAAAGTTTACAATAAGTACGTACATATCTTTATTTAGTACAAGGTCCAATAAAATTATACCTTTACGTTACGGTATTTTTCAGTAAAACATGCTTTGCTAAAGGGTACCGTTATTTTGGCACAGTTATTTTACTTCCGACAGTAACCTATAGTAAACCTTATATTAACGTTAATAAAGAACACTCCGAAGCAAAATTCGCGATAACACAACTGCGAAAGTACTGGACTGTTATCAGGGTGTTTTGGTATTCAAAAATGTTAATGGGAATTCTTTTGTTTATGGATTTTGACGTCATTGTTATTGCAGTATGCAATGATTTCTTGTAAGTGACTTCATAAATATTAGGTATATCTTTAAGACATTCCATTAATCTACTTTAAGACGTAGGAAAATAATATTATGTACGTTACAGATCTATTTAAGATCATAAAATTTTGAATGAATAACAATATTTATACTGCGATTCACAGAAACCAAGAACTAATTATGGTGACCGACATAGACCGAAGAGTTGCCAAACTTGAGTGGCAGTAGGCAGGGAACATTACCCGCAGAACACATGGCCGATGGAGCCGAAAGGTATTCGAGTGGTGACCGTGTACCGGAATATATAGGGTGACTGGTAATTAGTGACCGATACTTAAACACGTGATTTTACTCATCATTATGAACAACTTTTACTATGGGATCAAACCCGAAATCGCGAAAAAAAATCTGCTGTTCCCTACATTTAGGTTCGTCTAACTCGTCAAAAAAAAAAAAGTATAGAACAGCTGTTTCTTTTTTCACGATTTCAGGTTTGGTCCCATAGTAAAAGTTGTTCATAATGATGAGTAAAATCACGTGTTTAAGTATCGGTCACTAATTACCAGTCACCCTATATAACGCTGGAAGGCCACCCACAGGGTCGACGTATGAATGATGAAGAACGGAGGAAACCCCTGGAGAAGCACAGAACCGCGCTGTCGAAGTAGTGGTGCCTGGGAGAGGCCTATGTTCAGCAGTATACGTCTATTGGCTGAAAGAATGATGATGAAGGACTAAGAATAAGCCACTCAACCTTAACCGACTTTAGATAATGAAATAGGTTATATCAACTGCTCTTAGTGACGGTTATGGTAATATATTTTTTGTTTTAATTTCACAATCACATACAAACAATTCATTTGGGTCACACTCTTCAGTAGATAAGAACCGTATTGTCTTAGATGAGCAAGACGTGTGTTACGAGGCAACTCGAGACGACTCACACGTTACCGAATCGAATCGAAAGGTAAAATACGTGGAAATGATTGTTGTACCAGCACATCAAGCTACCCGAAACTGTCAAATTTTCCAAATCAACTTTGAACATTATGCTTTAGCAATACAGTTGAAAATCTGTTAAAGAAATTTGACAGATTGTAGTAACTTGATGTGCTGGCGTCTGTACATACCCATAGATAGTTCTAGAAGTCACAGCCAATTTTTTAATACATTTGCATCACACTGAACCTGAAATAGTCACCCATCGGACCAAAAGGTAGCTATTGTCTGTTTCAAAACTATCTGGCCAAAAGGTAGCTAATGTCTGTTTCAAAGATATCTGAAAGATCAGATTCTTACGCAATCACTCACTAAAGGGAATGAATAACTCATTGGCTGTATTTAGAAGGTTTTTACTTTGTATCTCTGCACTTTTTCCAACAATTATTGAATAGCATTGAATAGCATTATTAAAGTAATTGAAAGGTCGTCGACGAAATTTGAGATTATAAAATTAACCCCAATTGTCGAATGAAAAACATCACTATGGTGATTATTCAAATCAAAGCACTCAGTTTGCAAAAGGCACTACAAATTGGCATTCACAGCGAGCGCGCGGGAGTGCGTTTTCTGATCACAGATTACTAATATGTAGCAATTTCTGATCCATTATTGTTCACATTTTTGTCGATACTTTTCGAACATACCATAATAATATGTATCGAGGGTATTCTGTGAAAAAAGCAGAGTTCCTTTTTTCAAAAAAAGTAAGAACGTACCTACTCGAAAAAGCAATTGTCATTTCAAATCGTTTTCACTTTTCACTCACACTCAATATGGACAAGCTGCTGATCAGTAAAAACAGGCTGTTCAAGTGTTCAGTAATATTAAACACACAAGTACTTACAAAACGAACAATCTGCTAACTTATTTCGTAAAATCTGACGAAAATAGACAATATTTATGGACAAAAGTTGGATAAAAGATAACTATAATAGTTTTAAAAAAGGTCTAGCCCCTGGAGGGACGGGTCGGATGATAATATTTACTTATTCATCCTTTTTAACGAAGGGTTCGTACCGTTTTCGAAGAAAGCTGTTAACTTTTTAAACATTAGACGGGTTATAATAATAATCTCTTTATTTCAGAATAATTACAATAGGTACCAAGATGTTAGTAAAAACACATAAAATTTTTAAAACTACGTTAGTAGACATTACCAATAATTACAGGAGCATGTAGCTGACTTAAGTACGAGATGAAAGGACAATCCAGTTTGTTGGCAAAGTTGAAAGAAGGGTAGTCTTTACAGAGAAAAACCACTTTGAGGGACAGTTAACGCACCTCGGCGTAATATATACTTCTATTGTGTCTCGTTCAGTGCCCTTTTCTTCCTTCCTCTTGCTGACTCGTCACTAGCTACACCCGCGGTTTCACCCGCATAAGTCTCGACCCCGTAGGAACTTCATGATAAAAAGTATCCTATGTCCTAATCCAGGTCATGGTCTACTCTAGACATATCTACCTATGCCAAATTTCAACCAAATCTATTCAGCAATTTTAGCGTGAAAGCGTAACAGACAAACGTTCAAAAGATCTTTTCTCTTTATAATGTTACTTTAGATTATCCACAAAATAAACATTCCAAAAACAGGGAAATTAATGACATCGTTATTTTTATTAAACAGGCCTATTATTTGGGGGCTTTACGCAAGGTCAGGTACTCGTTTTCATTCAATTAGTTCCCCTCACCTTAGCCCAGGCTATTAAACTTTGTCCCAAGAAATTGTGTTACAATGTAAAAAGTAATTGAAAATTTTCATCCCAATTTAGCTGCTGAATAAAAATCAACAAGTTCTTGTGTCGCTCGACCTAACTTTTGGAACTGTTTTGCATCCCTAGAATGTTTTACTATAGTTTGGAACTTTGTCTGCAAAATGATTTAATTAGTGAACTTGTGTTCCGAGATTGTTGGGCGACGCGAATTTTAGTGGCATGGTGTCTGTTTTGGTTTTGTTTTTGACAACAATTATGTATAAATGTCGCAGCCAACTAGCTTCATAATTAGCCATTCAGTTAACTGACTAGCCTTTTAACGTCGTAAAATATTTTGATTTTTGATTTTGAAAGAAATCACTCACAGTCGTGCACCTCTAGGTACATAGTAGATACTACTGTACTATCCGTGTTCACACGGCAACAGTACCTACTAAACTCGACATTTAAATAATATACACAACTAGCTTATGCCCGCGACTTCGTTCGCGTGAAACACGGAATAGAAAAAACGAGTGGAAGTGCCCTTAGACTTCCTTAGTACGGGAACCAGTGTCGCCAAACTCACACAATTGCAAATTAAAATAAACATTTCAATACACAGAAAACGATGATATAATTGGCTACTAAATATAAATGCAACTTTGGCGAATAGTTTATTTATTGTTGTTCAAAATTAAGTCTTATTACAACTATTGAATGTTGTTTTTATTTTACATGTCAAAATCAATGAAGTACATTTTTCCATGTATCAATCAAATTCGAGCAATCCCCAACGAGTTCAGCTACTCAACGCTAGAGGGCGCTGTATTAAATTACTCTATGTAGCACGCTAATGTCATTGAAATAGATGTCATATTCGTATGCACCTGTTATCTATTTTTCTACTCAGCTAGGGATGAGGACAAGATATCTATAATTAAATTCAAATATCTCGAAAACGGTGCGTCCTAGGCAAAAAATAACCAAAATTTAACCCCCCCTGTGTTTCCCCCGTGCAAGCAGTATCCCAACATGAATTAAGGAAAAAAAAAATTTTTCGACCGACAAAAAATTTGAAAAAAAATCTCAAACGTTTTTTTTTTTTCAATATTTCGCGGGTTTTTTACGTCAGTCCTCATGGTTTTCGACTAGAGCAACAATTTCTTTCCAGAAAAGATTTTCATCCGAGCCACCATTTTGAAAATATAGAGCGTTTTATATAAAATAAAATTTGGAGGCCCATAATTCGGGAACGGTGCGTCGTAGGACCATGCTTCTTAGAATCTAAATAGTTTCTATGGTCAAGGTTAATTCGAAACTGCAATAAAATTGGGACAGTTTTGAAAAAAAAAATCGAAAAGTTTTTTAAGTCATCGCGCCAGTGCCCCTGGCTACACTTCAACCGGACCCAGTTCTTTACCTGAATTAATAACAATAGAAAACGTATCTACTGGTTATTGAGAATGTTCTCCTTGTTTTTGAAGTCGGTTAAAAAGGAAAATGAATTCAATTAGTGTACTCTATTAATAACATTAATATTAAATGTACTTAAGTGATGTCCCGAAACCCCGACATTAGTCCCGAAAACATATTTCAGTCGTAAGGAAGTCTCAGACTTTCGTCTATGTTCTTCGAAGTTTAGGCAACTAGGCACTACCTATTCCTATCACTGTTTATTAGTATTAGTTCTTTTTGAGGCCTGGGTAGATTTTCATTTTATGATTTATTTTGACAATTTTTTGAGAAATTTTATTATTTTTTATTAGCTTGGTGGACAAATCAACGACGACTGAGGGGCCGCGCGGGGTAAGGCCCCCGGAATGCGTTCGGATACTTGAATTTAGTTCTTTTGATCGACAAAATTTATCAAACAAAGATCGCCGAAGTTAATGATGAAATCTTTGTGACAAAATTTTAAATGGATAAATAATAACATAAGGGGTAAATTCCGATGTAACTAATATAGTAATTGTTCAGTATACACTATAATTTTTACATATGGGGTGAAATTAAACAAAATTTAGGCAAGAACTTTGAGTATTCATGAGATCAATAAATGTAGTGTAGAAAATAACGGAGAGGTAAATGATTTCCAGGATAGTTTTTTGTAAGTTTAAATATTTTATCATACTTATATTATGATTTTATTTATTACTAGTTACAAAAAAAAATACAAATTATAAACTGAAGTAAATTTTACGCAATGCTTAATGGATATTTAAGCCTTATTGTGGAAGAACAGCAAAAAATGCTATTTTGAAAATCTACCCGCCTACGTCCAGCTATGAATGAATGATTTTGGTTTATTTGTCAGAATATAAATACTCAAACTCAAACCATATAATTCAATTAATCGAGAAGAACAACAACGAGTACATAATATGTCATGGTAACGTATAACGTTTCACTATATAAAAACACATTTTATTGTTTTATCGATACCGAACTATTTGAATGTGTCCCATCCCTAATCGAGTAGCGTCGAATTTTCTAGAATGTATACGATGATATTCAAGACAGCGAGCAAGTTGATTTAGACTTTGAACAATGGACATAAGGTAGTTTTTAGTTCGCAACAAAGTAATAAATATGGTTTTGTCAATAAAAACAATTATATTGAAATATATCATAGTTTTAGACTTGCCGGTGATACGATACACCTCCGCAAGATACATTTTTTGTCCTGCTATCGTTTTTGCATGTAAAAATTGCACAATATGGCATGTTTGTAATATTTTTCGTTACGTTCGAGACGTCCTATCACAGCAAGTAGCTAATCGCGACTATGCCGCCTCAGAGCCGGTGTTGCGGAGCTCCGCATAATTGTGACACACGCGCGATAGCTGCGTGGCACTTCCACTCGTTTTTTCTACTCCGTGGCGTGAAATTTCCCCCTTTTAGGGGTGGAATTTCGAAAAACCCTTTCTTAGTGGATACCTACTCTTCACAAAGAACACACCCTCCAATTTCATGTCTCTAGGAGCAGCGGTTTAGACTGTGCGTTGATATATCAACAATCAGTCAGTCAGTTTACCATTTTATATATATAGATTAGTAACTAATGACTTAGAGGCGTTTATGGGAGATTGACAAGAGAAGACAACAGACAGGGAAGAGTGAAATGCTGTGGGGAAGACCTTTGCCCAGCAGTGGGACAATAAACGTTAAAAAAATGGTACAAGTTTACGAAAACTTTTTGAAATTTTAAAGTGTGTATAGAGTTGATGTTAGCAATACGTTTGATACCTCTCAAATGATATCACGAACTTTAAAAAACCAGGTTGTCCAACCCTATCTCTAACAGTCGAAATCTGCAATCCTGGGCACAATACCAAGCTATCTATAAAACACAATGAATTTTCACACATTTCCACCTCAATAAGTTCTTCAATAAGAAAATCTACGTCTACAACATGGGTTTATGATATTATCTGCAAAAATGGAATTTCAAGGATGGCTCATCGAGCCGAAAGTTCATAAAAGGGATCCAATATAAAATATGACATTATTTAACCTTGAACCCACAGTCGAGAAGGGCTGAATGTTATATCAATCTTTATGGAATTCGTTCTACTGTGTGTGAATTTATTTTTATATGAAAAAGATCTTTGATCCACTGAGAATGTATTGCATATAATGTGATTCATTGCACTTAAGTCTGAGATACCTATAGAATAGATTGATAGTAGGGCCCTTGGACCTCAATGGTTTTGGCAAATTAGCCACATTTGGTACCTATATTCCATGCTTAAATCCACGTTATGTCGCCGAAAATTCGACAGCACTTTTCTCACAACTTAAATGGCAGTGGGCAGGGCACATTGCATGCAGAACAGATGGCCGAATGGGGCCGAAAGGTTCTGTAGTGGCGACCGCGTACCGGAAGACGTAGCGTTGGAAGGCCTCCCACAAGGTGGACCGACGACCTTGTGAAAGCCGCAGGAACCCGTTGGATGCGAGAAGCACAGACCGGTGGAAGTGGAGGTGCTTGGGGGAGGCCTATGTCCAGCAGTGGACGTCTTTTGGCTGAAATGATGATAATGATTTTTCGTCAGCGTACTAAAACGAGTTTCCGTCAACATAATTATGATAATAGATGTTTCTATACATATATTTTACCTTTGCAGAACATTGATTTCCACTACGTTCTGATTCCGCGATAAATAAAGTTACGTACGTTGTTAGCATAAAGTTTGCTAAGCGTTACTCCTGTCACTGTCGCACAACTGTTAAACTACAAGTTACAAGAAAGAGACGGAAACATGTCTTAGCCAAAGGACGTGCAAAATGACGTTTATAGATCTCAGCCTTAGAGCGACACTAACAATAGATTGGAAGTTCCCGAACTTTGATCGAGCACTTTCCAAGCCGCGAACGATACCACACGGAGTTGCCGCAAATCTAACTTTACTAATTTGGTAAGGACTTATTTCCATTACAAAATAATGTTGAGGAGATATAGATTATACGTTCACATTTTTGTTTTTCACGAAGAGACGAATATCCTAATCTACCTAATTTCGTATTGATCTATATTTGCAAGCTTATTGCCGAAAAATTAGCACTGTAGATATATAATTACTTATTTTTTGACGCTCAATGTGTCATCATCATGTCAGTGCAAAAAAGATGCATCAAGTACCTACATATTAAAACGAAACTGCGCAGTCGAGATGGATATATAAAACTGGCAAAGTGCGAGTAGGACTCGCACACGAAGGGTTCCGTACCACAAGGCAAAAACGCCGAAAAAAACACGTTTGTTGTATTCCCATACAACAAACGTGTTTTTTTTCGCCCCCCTTAAATATTTATTTTATTTTAATTTTATTATTTATTTATAAACTAAAAATACAACTGAGTATTTTGTGAATATTTCAAGTGCCTACCTGTTGCCATTATTGATATCGAGCAAAATAGGGCAAAAAATTCGCGTTTGTTGTATGGGAGCCCCCCTTAAATATTTATTTTGTTTTGTTTTTAGTATTTGTTGTTATAGCGGCATCAGAAATACATAATTTGTGAAAATTTCAACCGTCTAGCTACCGTGGTTCTTGAGATACAGCCTGGTGACAGACAGACGGACGGACGGCCAGCGAAGTTTTAGTAATAGGGTTCCGTTTTTACCCTTTGGGTACGGAACCCTAAAAACTTGACCCTCAAAAAACAAAACATCATATATTTTTATTTTATCGATAACCAATCACGTCTGCAGAGTTTCCTAGCAAATTTAATTTCTCCCTGTATAGAACCCAACAAATAAAACATCGATTTAACCATTCCAATATAAATAACTTTACCAAACTTTGCAGCATCCGAAGACCATTAAACTGATCGGGCCATAGATAGATAAATAAACCATTTATTTGGCGCACACAAAAGACAGCACAACACACAAAAGTACAATTAGATGATAACCAATTATCTACATGAATCCGTACTAATATTGTAAATGCGTTAGTTTTTATCTCGATATTTGTTTATTAAAATCTTCAAAACTTTATGCACAAGTAAAAGAAAACATTTTCTATCAGTCAACCTTAGGGTGATGAAGAGACAAAACATGGCAGGTGCAACATACGGGATAAATAGCTAGGAAATGACTATAAAATACAAGAATAAATAGGTACTAATACATAGATAGATACATATAAACAAAATGAACTTTGAGGAGAAAAAAATTATCGGTAGAAGAGAAAACGAATCCAGCAAATCAGCTCTGGGATGCTACGGCCGATATTCCCACGGGATCGACACTTATGCAGATGAAACCGCGGGGCGCTGCTAGTATAATATAAAAACAAGGTGCCGATATAAAAACATAAAGAAAAACCATAAATATCGAAGTAAAAGTGACACCATGACGAATACTTAACGAAAATTGCACCGTGCGGTGTGCGTCTCAAGGTTGCACCAAATGGGAGTCCAGCTCAGCATGTGTCAGGCAAATATACCTAACGCTGATATTCTGCTGGACCCCTGTAGTGACACGGACATTGAGCAGACGAGATAAATTGGTGCTGTGACAGTGTTATGTGCAGAGTGAAGTTATGTAAATACACCCGACACATTAATTATGTATTCTACAGTAAAGTTTTGCATTGGGAAGCATTCTTGTTCGTAGGGTGTATTCCACATTGGGCACTCGCTTAAATGGCACCTGAGTGAATGCACCTGACACACAGCGGCACATTTAAGCCAGAGACACATTACTGTGTCGTGTTGTGTCGTGACTCGGGATACACCAATCAAACGAATCTGTTCAGGACTACGTCAAATTACAACTAGTTTTGATTGGCTAACACTGCGTCAGAAAGCGTCACGACACGTAAGTATATTTCCGCCATTACTCAGGTGCCATTTGAGCGGGTGCCCAATGTGGAATACACAGGTGTGATAATATTGTGTTTTGGTTCCTTCATTATATCTATCGCTATAGCCTCAAAACGGTCTGGTTCCTCGTAATACATTCTACCGTAGGCTCATAATTTTGTTTCGGCACAAACAAGTTACTTGGAACATGAATAACAAAGATTTATCGTTTTTTATTTAACGTCTGTTAATATTTTTTATCAGTTTAGCGAAGAAAGTGCGTTGCCAAGCTTTTCTGGAGTTCAGGAGAAGAAACTTGGCGTAAATATTTTGTTACTTGCTTTACAATTAAAAAATGTTTTCCGGAATATGATGGTAAGTTTAATTTAAATTGTTAACACAAAAATATAGTACCTAGGTAACCTACCAAACGAAGCTACTAATATGTTGACGAAACTACTACCTAAATACGTCCACCGCGGCCGCTGCAATTAACCGCTACTGAATACTCGTGGTGTGCAAAACAGTGTTGCCATACGCCGACGGCGTTTCCTCGTACAGACATGGTCTGAAATCTCGTATTTTGTCAACACAACCTCGTACATACCTACTATTTATTTCATAGATTTCTTAAAATCGTTTGATTTTCTAGTCAACTACATCATAAACAAGCTCTCTACTAAGCAGTTTCGTCAAAAAGAACTAGAGGGCAGTTTGTAAAACTTGTACAAACATACCTTATGGTGGCGCCTCACATTGGGTATATTGGCTACAAGTTGTAGTCTTGGATCCAATACACCAATGTGTATATCGGTTTTGGACAGATATTGGACATAAACGGAACAATAATTGGGTACAATGATTAGCCATTCAATTCGTAGCAGTGTAGTGTTGCAAGCATTGCGCACACCGTTCATTCATTGCGTAAAGTTAGAGGCGCGTTCCAAAATATGATTTGTATCAACGAATCTAGTACAAAATCGTACGAGGATGGATATAAGCTCGTACCTCGTACTAGGACCTCTGAATCTCGTACATGTACGAGAAACCTGCGCTGGTGCAAAACGCACCGCTTGCCGACGCCGCCGGCGCCCCGCTCGCCGCTAAGACCGAAGTCATGACCAGGACGTTACGCGGGTGAAACGGGGCGTAGCTAATATCCAATAAATCCGTCTTAGCGCATTCCGTACACGTTCAGGCACTTACAGCATAATTATAGGATAAGTTTGCCATCTTTGAGAGAGAGGACATCAAAATCCCGACCCAATTACGTGGCCATTTAAATTCTCTTGCCGTGACCGAAACCGGATGACATTTATTAAGATCCCGATCGCACTAGCACAGAATAGTACAGATGGTCAGATGGTCAGATCGAGCGAAAACAGGCGCACGCACACATAGACGTGAACATACGGGATCTCCAACCAATGCAGCCTACCTCAATCAAATATATTGGGGTCGGTCTCTAGTCTAACCGGATGCGGATGCAGCTGAATACCAGTATTTTTCATGGCGCTACTGCCTATCTGACGTCCACAACCCTACGGGGTATTAGGATACCCCTTGGTTCTTACCAAAATAGAAGCCTGAAAATATGGAAACCATTCTTATATTTGCCATATTTTCAGGCTTCTGACTGCCAAACGACTGTCTCTGACTGTGTCTATGTCTGACTGTTTGTGTGTAATGACTGTCAAAGATCCACGGATGACAGCAGGGACCAACAGTTTAACTTTCTGAGACACGGAGGGGTTTCGGTATGTAACGATCACAGACAGTCACCCATCTACGGGCCGACTGTAGCAAGCGTAGCTTAACCTGAAAATTTTTAGTAAATATTGGCTAAAATTAGCAAGAATCGTCGAGCTTCGATATAAATTAAATTCATTCAGACTCACCACAATTTTCTGCTCCCCTAGCCCCCATCTTCAAAGAATCGATTGGTTCAGATAATAAAGAGTGAATGAGAAAACTTTTGCACGAAGAGTAGCTGTATTTACTTAGTAAACTTTTTCTTTGTCAGACGAGGAAATTAAGCGTTTCAGAGTCTCTATGCATAATATAAAATACTTGAAGATGGTAGTTGGTCGCTTCTTTATGTAAATCAAACTGCAACTAAGATAATTGTGATAATAAATTTTCTTTTTATCTTATACTATTTAACAGAAATGTTGTAGTACATAGAAGTAAAGCTTTTTTACTAATACTAGATGCTCTCCGCGGTTTCACCCGCATAAGTTTCGATTCCGCATGAATAACGGGATAAAAAGTATCCTATGTGTTAGTCCTGGCTATAAACTATCTATGTGCCAAATTTCATCCAAATCCGTTCAGTAGTTTGTGCGTGAAGAAGTAACAAACATACAAACACACAAACTTTTGCCTTTATAATATTAGAGTGATTCATCCGGTTTTGTGCCCGGTTGATGGCAATAAGCTGAGTGTACTAGATATATACCTCTGCTTAACCCTTCCTAGCTCTTCATTGATTCTAAAACAATTTACAGAAAAAATCGCCTAAGCCTTTCCAAGTCTCCCTGAAGCGGAAACTCATCGACATGTGTATTCTGCCCGTCCTAACCTATGGTGCTCAGACCTGGTCGCTCACCGAGTCGCAAAAGTTCCGCCTTGGCGTTTGTCAAAGAGCGATGGAGCACAGCATCCTGGGTGTAAAAAGACAGGACAAAATTCGGAACACAATGCTGCGTTCCAAAACGGGTACAATAGACGTAGGCAAGAAGGCTGCCAGGCTCAAGTGGGATTGGGCGGGTCACATCAGCCGCATGCAGGATTACCGCTGGGCAAAAGTTTCCACACAATGGGTGCCTGAAGATGGACGGCGCCGCCGAGGTCGACCCAGAAAGCAGTGGCGAGATGACCTGGACGCGTACCGCGAGGGCTGGTTCGAGGCGGCGCAGGAAAAGAGTTCCTGGAAGGACTTGGGGGAGGCCTTTGCCCAGCAGTGGGACAGTATAGGCTAAACAAAAAAAAAAAAGCCTTTCCAATAAATGTCTCAAAATCAGTATCTACAATAAAATCAAATACAATTTCCTACTTTCTAAACCCGTTTAAAAAAAATCTAAACTCGAGAGACAAAAATAATACTATAATAGCGGAGGAGCCATCTTTAAAGGCAACACGCATGGAACATTAACAGCTTGCCTTAAGACTTATTAGATGTTGTTAACATTGACTCCAACTTAGTCGAGATTTCCTGGGAAATTAAGCTGAAAACGTGGTACAAGAAAATTGGAAATTATGTTAGGAAGCTCCATAAAGAAGAAGCTTTGAGTCTTTATTTAGAGTTTACTAGTTTTTGCCCACGGGCTTGGCCCACGCAGAGGTCGGAAATTACCTTTTAGAAACTTTCTACTTACCAGGATAAAAAGTATCAGGATATAAAGTATAAGAAGGTATTTGGGCCACAGGGTCTCCGACGATCAGAGAGACAATCAGGATATTGAGAGGGAGCGCAGGGCGCGGTTTGTCTGATGTTCGCGGGATCGCACTATGTAACTAGACTTTATTTAAGGCATATTGGCAGTCGTTTTACACGTGCAGGCTGTGGAGTAACTTTACGCAGCGGGTGTACAGCGCACTGCGCGTACAGTACAACAATCAATGATTTCAAAAGTAAGGATACGCCCGTCTGAACATTTTACATAAAAGTTCTTCGTTCGAAGTTCGAAGTTCGCGCGCACCACTGTCAACTGAGTCGCGTTGGCCCTAAAACCGTCATTTTAGGGCCAGCGCGTTGGTGCCATTTAGTCGCGCCGTTAGCCCGGTCCTTACGCTAGTAATATATATGTCAATGACAGCAATGCTTTCAGGATGCTGTTAGATGCCTCGACTATGTTTGCTGAGTCGCGGACTGATGATGTTTTCGCGATCATAAGGAAACGGAGCGCCTCTTCTTAGGCAAGTTTTAGTAGCTCTGAGTCTGGATTCGTGCTCAGTCAATGCCTATAGAATGGGCGATCTTATTATATCTGATAGGAGGTCTCAAGGGTCTCATGTAACTGACCGGTAACCTCTGTCTTTCCTACATGTTTCATGTTATTTAAATAAAAAAACAAATGAAATGAGAATAGAGTTTAAAGTTTTAGAACTGTTTTCAAATTATGTTATTTTTTTAAATAGTGGGGCAAATATTGGCGATTTGAAGCTAGCTGAGACTAAAGTACCAAAACCTTATAGCGGTACCAAGTGTTAATAAAATAAGTTAGAAATAAATCTCTTTTTCCAGACGTTTTTTAAAATAAACTTTTGCAAACGGAGTCAAAGAAAACTCTTCACAATAATACAAAAACACAGAAAACATCTTGTTCAGTACTTCATAAAAGTATCTTGTCAAAAGAATAGGTAATATTATTAACAATGTAATAACTTCCTCATTCTGTAGAATCACAAAGAGGAATTATGAGGATAAAGCTTTTACCTACAGTATTTTTATCCACTTACTTTCCTGGATACTCTGAAAGAAATGAGATTTCTTAGAGATGAATGGAGGCGCTTCAACAGTTAGAAAGTACTGTACCGTCTTTGATAATAGAATTATATTTATTTAGCATTAATATAATATGTAAATAAATAACAACTAAATAAACAAAGAAAAAAATGAACAAAGATCACTGGTGTCGCCGCCGCGCCGCCGGCGCCGCCACCGCGCATCACGTAATTAATAAATTTTCTTGTTTGGCGCCGACTCAAAATTACTTAGGTATACTTAACTTATATTAGTTTAAGAACTTAGTAAAAAAGGTTTATTATTTTTTGCTTTTCAGTGTTTTCGGCGATTTATTTTTTTTGTTAAAAAGTTTTATTTCTCGCTTTTTAGTGGGTCTGCTTATAATTTATCTAAGTTACAATGGCATAGTGTCAATTTGCTCATCGCCTTTTACAAAATATTTCTTTTCCCGATGCAGGGAAGTTAATTGTTGAGGAATATTCCACCATCAGCTCCATTTCATCATTCGCATTGTGACCAGCATAAATTGCTTAGCAACCATATTAAAGTAATCGAATCGCAACCCGTGAAATATTTATCATTGATTAGTTCCGATGGCCATTTGTGGTCTTCATCATCAGCTCCACTTTACTAAATGATGATTTCCAAGAGCAAATGCTCAAGTTAGGTACTTTATAAAATACCCAAATCGCTATAGGTTTGCTTATAAAATTTGAGGGTTTTCCACGATTTCCATGGTATCCTCTAACCAGATTCCAACTTGATGACAATGGGACCACCTCGAGAGTATACCCTTTCAAAGAAAAAAATAATCATCAAAATCGGACTATTCTGTAAAAAGTTATGTGTGGTCACACATACGCGTCGACTTGAGAACCTGCTCCCTTTTTTTTTCGTCGGTTAAAAAGGGAGTAAATTCGTTTTGGCACATACGTCGTTTTATTTCGAGCGCACGCACATTACAGCCATCTCTCTTCTTTTGCGTTTCAAAAGTAATTGCATCACTTTTGGTCGCGTATTAGATCAGTCGCTACGATTTATTTTCGAGATCCTTTCCTATCCTAGGGGCACGTCTTCACTATCATTACGTGCGGGTCTATTTCTTGATATGCAATGGTCGCTGTAGCACCATGAACAGAAGGCGAGCTAGCGCGAATCTTGGGGTTCATTCGATTAATCGAGTCTGGTTTAACCACACTGGGATCAGTGCAATTCATTCATCATTCATTCATTAATATCGTGGCTAAATAATAACAGCCACACAGGTCGAACGAAGTTTAAGATACGGTAGTCGAGATCGTCCGGATGGGTGGAAAGGCAGCGTATTGTGAAATGGCCAGGCAGATCACGATAATTAGTAGTAATTAGTAAAACATTAACAACCTCTTAAGAGGTCATTGTACTCATCATTATGAACAACTTTTACTATGGGACCAAACCTGAAATCGCGAAAAAAAATTAGCTGTTCCTTACATTTTGTCGAGTTATACGAACATAAATGTAAGGAACAGCTGATTTTTTTTTCGCGATTTCTGGTTTGGTCCCAAAGTTAAAGTTGTTCATAATTATGAGTACAATGACCTCTTAAGCATAATGTTTTACCAATAAAATAACCCTGTTTAAGATCGGAAAAAGACAATATTATAATAGTTTGTTGGTATTTTTAAAGAAAAATTCCATCTATGTATTACTTTGGAAAAAATTTATTACTTCAATCTTGCACCTAGCTAAGTATTTTCTTTTTACAAAAACTTTGAAATAGGGTTGAAAGTTTGCAAATAAGATTTGAAAGGCTTGAAATTACATAACATGGTTTCGTCATTATTGGTTTTACTTAAAAGGGTTTCTTCAGGGCTTATAAGTAATGTTTGATTTCAAATCAATTGGAATAATACTAGGTTTCGGCACTCCAATAGAACATTTTGACCTTATGATGTCAAAGTTCATACACACACATAAACTTGCGAATTTTTTCAAGGGAGTAGGTAGAAACTGCACAGCTGCCGTGGCGTCGCCGTCGTCGCCTCGAATTTATACTACGGCTAGCCGCCAGTGCGCTAACTGCGCGTCGTCCGCGAGGTGCAAGCTGCACCTCGCGGCCGGCGCGCGTACTGCGAGCTAGTATCACCGCGAACAAAATTGTTGTGATTGAACAAGCCTAAGACTTGCACGTCTTCATAATGTCTCGGCGACTCTGGGGGTCTACTCCGAAGCGGTTAACAACCACCGTATCGGCCGAATGTACGGTCATTTTCTTACTACCTTTCATTTCCTATATTGACTAATAGGTCCCGACTCCCGACCAAACTGCCAATCCGAACCTTTTTAGAACCCTTACCCTCTTTTTACCTTTTTTTTTTATTCGAAGTAGGACAAAAATATTCGAATCAAAAAATGACCGAACTTTCGGCCGACACAACAATCAACCATTTCGGAGTAGACCCCCTGAGTCGGCGCCCAGTAAGCTATGTTACATGCTCTGTGTAGTAAGCACGCAGTCCACTCGCGTGCTGAGAGTCGAGTTGTATTGTATGGTAGCGGCAAGCGCGCTGACTGAAATATATATGTAGGTATTATACGACACACGATTGAATGACAAATTAATTGCTGGGTTGGAGCTGTGCCGTTGCGGTGCCGGTATAGTGTGCCATGACCTTATAAATTGCGTAACACACTATCAGTAGCAATGGCTTTCATTTTGACAGTTCAACAATATTCATTGCGTTATTTTACGTTCTCGAGCAGACACGTTTTTCGAACTTATGAAGCAGTGGTATAGCAATATCCTTCAAAATGATTCAGATTGAGATTGATAGTGTGTTACGCAATTAGGGGGCTGGCCACATAGACAAGTCAGTTGAAACTACGCACAAGACCATTTTGAAGGACATCACCAATAAAGTCAGTGTTTGTCCTTCGAGTGCGGATCTTTCCGGCGATTTAACAAGCATCCGTTTTATATCAATTACTTTCATTCATCCTCTCAACATGACCAAAATATCTGAAGGCCAATTCTCGTAATTAAAAACCGGGCGAGGTGAGGGTTCCGTACCATCATATGTTTTTAAGTTTTCATAGGCGAGGCCTATATTCGTCAGATAATTTTAACACTGCACGCTGCGGTGTAGAATATTGCAGTAACTTTTGTTGATGATTTCTGAAAAAGTGTACTATTTAGAGACTTCGTTTTATTTTTCCTCTAATCTTTATATAAATTTCTATCACATAGACTTATTTCAGATTCATAAAAAAAAAGAATGTTTGAGAATATGCAAACTGCGTTCTTTCATTATGATACCCCCCACATGCCCTAGTAGCCCCACTTCGAATTTTTCCTTTCAATCCCTGTTGCAAAAAATATACATATATTTTTATTTGAAAAATAGTTGGGCAAACGTCATCTAAAACTGTTCCAAATTTCAAGTTCATAGCATTAGTAGTTCTTGAGATATCCAGCTGTGACAGACAGAGAGACAGACTGAACCCTCATGGTGAGAACCATGAGGGTTCCGTTTTACCATTTTGCAATTTTGGTACGAAACCTGAGACGGTTAAAATCTGGTAAAATTTCATGTCAGCAGAAATGAAACTGTCAAAAAATATATTGAGTTAACAAAATGGAGCAATAGGTATGACTTTTTATAAGCGCCTGGACTGATAGGAGTTTGATTTTAACAATTGAGTTGATAGTACGTATTCCTGTCGGAATTCATGCCAAGGATCACGTTGTTCGTTTTTTCTACCAATTTTCCTATAAGTAGTGTACCTATATTTTTTGAGGTCCAAACAAAAAGGTTCGTCCCCTTTTATCAGTAAACAGTACTGAGTCACTTTGATTTATGATTGCATTAAACTCATACCATTGTTTTGGATGCATTGCGAATAATAATCATTTGACATTGCAAAATTTTAGTACTTACGCGATTAAACGCTCGAAGGGCAAAGTCACAGGAAAATAATTATCATAAGTAGGTTAGGTACATACCTACTGTGTATTTTATTGTTTTTCGGAAGTGCATTGTTAACCTTTTTTGCAATTAAGGACTGATTTTACAAAGTCAGATATCTTTTAATCGTGGAATAAATTTGACGTCTGACAGTTCTAGTAGGTATGGAAAAACTGTCAAAAATTTTTTTCCTTCACCGTTTTGAAAGCTGTGGTGATGTAATAACTTACACAAAGTAAAGCACCTGTCGGGATTCGAACCTACGACCTACAACCCTGGGCCACTACTACTCCCAAACAAACCAAATAATATCACATTACATTACACTAATATTATAAGGGCGAAAGTTTGTGAGTGTGTGTTTGTGTTTATATGTTTGTTACTTCTTCACGCTCAAACGCGTGGACCAATTTTGATAAAATTTTGTAAGAAGGTTGCTGACACCCTGGATTAACATATAGGCTATACTTTTTATCCCGATATTCCCACGGGATCGAGACTTATTCGGGTGAAATCGAGGGGCGCAGCTAGCTTAAGGGCCCCTTTTCCGAAATTTACGTTTCTAGATCGAGTTGTTTTCAGAGAAATCACCATATTTAAATTCGCAAAAAAATATATAGTAGAGATACATGTTTAATCTAGTGACTTTTTTGGTTAAAAACACAATATTTAACATTTTGCTCGACAAAAAAAAAATCAGAAGTAAAGTCGATTTTGAAAGGATTTTAAGTTTTATGAGACTTGGGGGAACGCAATTTTTATGAAAATTTTACATTTCAATTACTAATCAGGTTTAACAGGGATATTATTGGATAGATTTATAATATAGCACTTATTTTTTTCCATATAAAATAAATGCGTGAAAAACGACTCGCGCGCACCGCGCCAGTGTCCTGTCGGACGTCATCGAGGGAGGACCTATGCAATTTTTGCTCGCAACCACATTATCGTCTTCGCGCGTAATAGTGCCTACTTACCTGCGTAAAAATGTGTTGTATTAGAAGTAATTAAAATGGCAAATAAAAAAAAACAAAATTAAGAAAAAAAGGGCATCTGAAGTGAAGAAAATCCGAAAGTGTATTGCGTCACAATATTATTACTTGTGCTTCTCTACACAGACTAGCGAAGTCAGTAGGACTAGAGTTTTAAATCTTTAATATTGTTAATGGAAACATTCACCTTTACATATTTTTACCGACTTTACAAAAAGGAGGAGGTACTATGTTCGGGTGTTTGTATGTTTTTCTTTTTTTTTTTTTTTTTGTATGTTTGTTCATCGAATACGCCGCCAATTGTCGACGGATTTTCAAAATTCTTTTTTTGTTCGAAAGTAGATAGTTCTGAGGTGGTCCCATTGTCACCAAGTTGGGATCTGATGATGGGATCTTAGAGAAATCGAGGGCAACCCTCAAATTTTATAGGCTCACTTATTTGTTTTTCGCATATTTTATGAAGTATCTTGTGTATTTGTGTATGGTTGTCACCATCTCAGGTAGCTGGGCTGATGATGGAAGGTACAACTCCTTAACAGTAAGAAGTTACTCGAACAGGCAAGGACTGTTTTAGTAAATTGTTTTGATGTTTGATAGGGCATTTGCCACATTTGGTCTCATGATCATCAAGTCATGACCTGATGCTGCAGTCAGGATAGTCTGCAGAGTACCTAACTCCTCGACAACTAACAGCAGATATATCGTGTTTAGGCTCATTGAAAAGGGCTCGATGTGTGGATAAACGTACTGTTAATGAGGAATACCGAAGTACTTACAGACCTGATGCTGAAGCCAGGAGCACCAGAAAAAGTACAAACCTTGAAATTACAGCACCGTAGTCGTGTTTGGGCTCATTTAAAACAGGACTAAATTTTAGGTTCAATGCAATGTTGACATAAGTCTGGCCTGATGCTGCAGCCAGGATTATCAGCTAGGAGAGTGGAATACTAAGAGAACTCCTCAACAATTAACGTCCCTGCATCGGGAAAAGCAATATTTTGTAAAAGGTGACCAACTGACCCACTAAAAAGTAAAAAATAAAAACTTTTTTACAAAAAAAACAACCGACTTCCAAAAACACTATAAAGTGAAAAATAACTTTAATTTCGGAAGTCGGTGGCAAAAAACAAAAATACAAATCCAAAGACACCGACTTCCGAAATTAAAGTTATTTTTCACTTTATAGTGTTTTTGGAAGTCGGTTGTTTTTTACATAAACTGACGATCCGAATGGCGCAGCGGTAGTGAGGCCGCCTTACGATCTTAGGGCCCGGGTTCGAATCTCGGTAGGGGCAAATGTTTGTGTGATGAGCATGGACATTATTTTGTTTCTGAGTCATGGATGTTTGTACATAAGAAGTACCTATGTATTTACAAAAAAAGTATATATGTATTATATCATCTATCCACGGTGTCCACGACACAAGCCAACGATATTTATTTATTTACTAGCTGTTGCCCGCGACTTCGTTCGCGTGGAAATTTGAAAGCGTATGAAAAAATACATGTGTGCAATTCACACGTGGTAGAAGTGAAACCTTCAAAAAGAGCACAAAGAGAACCACGAACTTAAGAAACACTATACAATGCTTCCTATCTCATTTTCTCCCACGTTAAATCTTATGAATTTATTTTTTTATTTATTTATTTTATAATTTATGTACACACAGTAAAATACATAGGCATATGACATAGATAATTTGGATCGTCTAGTTTTCAAAATTTTTACTTTTTTTTTTGTTAAGTTTAAAATTACCACATATTGAAAGTATTACATATTGCAAATTTTACTCTGTTTTAATTCAGATTTGTATCAGTATCTCTTAAATTAGACCAACAGTAATCTGCAAACTTTTTTTTATACCAGAAATCTTGGTACTGTTCCCCAAAACCCTTATAATTATGGTAAAAACGAACATCATGTTTATCGTTCAAGTTTCCCAAGTTTTCTGGTGAAAATTTCGGTGTGAGTGTGGAAAATGATTTATTAAAGACATGTTGAGACCCAGCTATTCGCCATCCTTCAATTCAGATCCTTCGAAATCAAAATCATACATCTGGCTCGAAATGGGGTCTTAGGTTCTGTCTCCAATTCTGTGGGTTTTGCTTCGTTTTATTGACTGAAACTACTAGGCAACATCGGGTAAGGCATTCTTTTCGAACGTAGCATAGGATTTGACCCACGGTGTGGAACCTAAGATAGAAACGCTTGTACGATACGACTACATACAGATATCACAGCTAATAGAAATCTCTATTCCTAGACAGCACGTGTCGCCGAAAACTTTGTTGATAGACAACATTGTCCGTAGATATCACGGTTCATAGGAAGGACTGTTGACAGAGATCTCTGTTCATAGATAGCACTTCTTGCCGTAAATTTTGTTCATAGAAACCACTGTTTCCCTTGGTTAAAAAAGCGCAACGTAGGATGCAAGAGCGAGCGAAGGGCACCCCGAGGTTCGGTTTGGTTACTTTAAACCCTTTACACAGAAATAGGAGCCCGGCCAAGCGGGGCTCCGTCAACATAAGATGCAAGAGCGAGCGAATGGGAATACAGCTTACTTAAAAAATAATGATCTAATTGGTTTCCGTGAACCAAAGGTTCTTTCTGTGAACCAAGGTGAAACAGTGGTTTGTATGAACAAAGTTTCCGGCAAGAAATGCTATCTATGAACAGAGATCTCTGTCAAAAGTGCTTCTTATGAACCGAGACATCTACGAACAATGTTTTCTACCAACAAAGTTTTCGGCGAAACGTGCTGTCTAGGAATAGAGATTTCTATTAGCCATGCTTTCTGTATGTAGTCGTATCATACAAACGTGTTTGTATCTTAAGTACCACACTCTTTGACCCATGGGTCATCATTATATTGTATGTAAACTAACACCACTTGTTCTGGTTTTTAAAGCCTACATATTTAGTTAGGCAAAAATAGCAGCTAGTTTCGTGATTTGTTAGGTCTTGTCACAAAATTGACAATCTAAATTGCACGTATTTTTTATTTCTTGCTACCGAATTTTTTAGTACTTTTCATCTACTACTTGGAAAACCCTTTTTATTAAAATTTGCTACCGAAAGTTGAAGTTAAATAAAGTAGTACCATTTTTATAGCTTCTGTAACCGATCTGTTTTTTTACTACATATTTTTCTTGTAAATACAACAAAAAATGTTATGATCTAATTTGCACCGTCTGAAAAACATTTTCAACAAAATAGAATTTCATTAAATGTTTGCTTTTGAGTTTTAAGACAATTAATTGATCACTGCGTAACCAGATGAAGCCAAAACTTCTTGTGAGTGTTATAAAAAAACCAGACTTGATAAAAATATTTGACATTTATTTTTACTGATTAGAAGGTAGTCACAAAACAAATCCAACGGTTTTGTCTTGTGAACGAAAAAAAATAAATATTAGTAAACTAGTGTAATATTTGAACTACTGATTTATTTGTACTGTGGCGTGCTCGTCCGCCGCCATAGGTCACCGGAGTTCATATCGCGACGGCTCCTGTGCAACGCGGGCGCAAGCCGACTCAGCGCATAAAATGCCTAAAGTTTCGGGAAAAGGGGCCCTTAATAAAAAAAGTTGTTATCCTATAATAAAGTTTTTTTTTAATAAAAATAAAAATATAATAACCTAATCTTACTAAAATTATTAAGAAACTAAAATATTGCGTCGACGCAGACGGTTGGTAATGAACCCAAGAGACTGGCAACATTGGCACGTTGTATGACAAGCCAACCCTTGGGTCACGGGAAGTGTCAATCAGCCGTTTAGAGATTTCATTGAACAGGCAATAAACACTTGGACCCCACGGCCCGAGGGTAAAGTTATAAATAGCTTTTACGTAAAAATACGTCTGTCAGTGTTAACAATAATGAATCTCAAGCAAAGATATAGATATACCTAGATCACGCAAGTATCACGATCTGTACGAAAACCAAGCGTGCCATTTTTTTGACTACCATCCCATCACTAAATAGTGCTTGTGACGTTCTCGTCACAAGCACTATTTAGTGATGGGAAAATCAAATCGATTCAAAGGCGCCACCGCGTGCGGCGCGGCACCCGTCTCGCCCCACCCCGGGGCCTAGCGCCAGCGCTTACGCAGCAGTACACAGCACAGGACTGAGCGCGAAACTGGCGGTTTACCATTTTTGTACGTAAGCTGGTGCGATTTTTGGCACGCGAAGTACTTGCTCTTGCGTTATCTAGGTGTACCTATCTATATCTGTGATCTCAAGTCACGCTCTCAACTTCACAAAGAGAAGAATTTCAAAGATTCTAATTTAGAGAGAATTGCTATTCCTCTGCCAAAAATATAAGACCTTGGATAGCGTTATTAAAAACATTTTGGTGGCCCTCTGACGTACTAAGTGGGTTTTACCTCAATAAAATACACATTTTATAAAAGGTTCACTTAGTAAAGAATTTTGATAATGAAAATCTTATAGAGCACCTCACAAAATTAGTTTGTATTACATTTTTGCTGAGGATGTATTAAAAATAAAATATACTACCTACAGCAGGGATGGCCAACATGATTAGACCCAAGATCTACTGTTCACTGACCACACCCTGTGCGATCTACCAATTACATTCTTCTTGGAATCTTAAATGAAACAGCATAGTTCAGTACCGACAAAATGATGTACTATTTTTATTTTATTAACAGGGAAAATATAACTCGTACCTAACCACTCGTAACTCCGCTGGTCTGTCGTCAACCTGTCGTCACTGACTGACCGAAGTGACCGATTGACAACCGCCCGCGCCCCACTCCCGCGTCCCACACGCTTCCCGCTTATTGTAATCGCGCACCGAAAACAAAAGAGCTATACTGCATAGAAGAGAGGATAAAATAACGTAACGGAACGGCGATTGAAAAATGATACAAAATGATGCGTGCAGCAGTTAGTGATTGGGTTCGTTGCGCAGTCTGTTCTACGTATTTACATTTTTTTCCTTGCCACGATTGACTGGACTAATAGTCGCGATCGACTAATAGTCGTAGGCCACCCCTAACCTACAGGAATTCTTAATTTAGATAATGTACCTGCGTCCAGCATACCGTTAGTAGTCCGGCCAGATATACATCGTTGACTGTATTATTAATTTCAGCCGAAAGACGTCCACTGCAGGACATAGGCCTCCCCCAAGCACCGCCACTTTGACCGGTTCTGTGCTTCCCGCATCCAACGGATTCCTGCGGGTTTCACAAGGTCATCGGTCTGGTTGACGATCTAATAGAGTTTAATAATATTTATGTAAGGGCTCATTCACACGTACCACAATCACACCACATCGCAGCGACAAAATGTGGTCAAGCTGTGGTTACGTGTGAATAGTGTCTTGTGTTCTTTATTTTCTGTTGCTTCCTGTAATTTATGTCGTGTATACGAACGTTGGTAAATCGATATAAATAAATATAATTTAATATTTCTTGCAAAAAAAAAATCTAATAAACTATGAATGAGCCAAATGACCATAATTGTTACCTAAAAGGCCATAATTGTTACCAAATAGAACTGTTTCGAGTCATTAGTTTGCAGGCGTAAAAGTTTACCAAAACTCAACCTTATCCACAAACTTATATCAGTTTATTCAGCAACGATAACAACAAAAACCTTCTAACTATGAAAAATTCCATCGTGAAAAGGTTTATCAAACCTCCTTCCATAAACGACTCGTGGCATTTGTGGTCACGACTACACACACAACTAGATCATATGCGGCGTCAATAGTCGGCCGTTTCCCCTATATTATTTGAATAGAGAACGCCGTTTTATTGGCTTACCTGTCATATTCAGGGGCTAACCTTTCATAAAGAAAAAACGTGTGGAATTCTGAATAGTTTGGTTGAAAAATGTAGGTGTGGTATCTATTACTTTCTATTTATTTTACTGTAGGATTTTTGTGTGACTGTTGAATTCTTTCTTGGTACCTACCTACGGCTTCTCATTTGTTTTATTACATAGGTTGTTTTGTTTATTCGCTTTATCGCTTTATCACCATACTTTGGGGTAATCTAGGTAAAGTGGCTTATAAAGTACATACCCAAAAAGTGTTGCAACTGCGTGAAAACTAGGTACGAGATCAAGGCTCATTTGAATGATAATCGGTATGGGATTATTGCTGAAATTTCTATTTTATCTTTTTACCCCGATATTTATTTATTAAACTTTATGCACAAGTAAAAACTGTACAAAGGCGGACTTAATGCCTTGGGCATATTCACGATAGGCACGATATTCTTACAGGATCGAAAGTTATGCCGGTGCAACCGCGGGGCGCAGCTAGAATAAAATATGTCAAGAAGATAATGTTCCTGTTGTCTCATTCCTACTTTTCCCCAGTTAGATAATAATGTACGCGCTACGCCGCGAGCGATCGCAGGGTCAGTTAGATAATAATGTACGCGCTACGCCGCGAGCGATCGCAGGGTCAGTTAGATAATAATGTACGCGCTACGCCGCGAGCGATCGCAGGGTCAGTTAGATAATAATGTACGCGCTACGCCGCGAGCGATCGCAGGGTCAGTTAGATAATAATGTACGCGCTACGCCGCGAGCGATCGCAGGGTCAGTTAGATAATAATGTACGCGCTACGCCGCGAGCGATCGCAGGGTCAGCGCTATGTTTGAGTGCACCAAGAGATAATTATTTACCCTAATTAAAATATGATTATGATCGAATATTCAATTTCATTGTCCGACCTTAAAAAAAAATTACTTGTTGTACTGTGCTGTCATTCGTGGAACTTTGACAGTTGTTACGGGTCGTCAGATGCCTGAAAGTTTTACCAAAGGGTATCTTATTGCCCAGTAACTGAGTTGTGGAAGTCTGATAGGCAGTAGCTCCATGTAAAATACTGGTGCTGCCAGATAGGCAGTAGCTCCATGTAAAATACTGCGTCGGCTTCCCGACGACCCCAACATAGTTGGGAAAAGACTAGGCAGATGATGTTGACGTGTTGTATTAACCTACGTACAGAAATAAATATCATTTATCATTATGCCAAAGATATGAAACATACGCTACGAACCCGCATACATTTAATTCTAATTTCATTTCGCTCTTTGTTGTAACCATAGAAATGTAAAAAACAAACTTCTTTCTTATGTCTATGGTTGTAACTCACCAAAAACTAAATATTAATTAATAGAGCCTTCTTTTACAAACATTGAAGTTACTCAGAAAAACCTTTAGATATGCAAACCTTAATTATTGATACTTATATGAAAAAAGGTAAGTACTAAATAGGTAGGTACACATAGGCACGAAGGCTTATTTTATGTAACTTCTATCTTTGACAGATCAAAAGTACATACATAAATAATTTTAAAATTAATGTTTATCATAAATTAAAATATAAATAACGGTCTAACATGTGTCACAAAACATAAATTACTGAAATCAGAAAAGCCATACATATCTCATTTAATACTAGGTGCATCTCGCAGTTTCACCTGCTTATTAAATTTTTGTATTTTTCGGAATGATTACAAGTTCCAATGTCATTTTTAAATATTCTATACTATCTTTTGGCACTCGAATGACGTTAACGACGCGCGACGGGGTGTCGTTGCTAAACATTTGTACAATTGTTTTTTGGAATGTATTGAAAAACAAGATGGCCGTGTTACGAGTAGTTCCGATATTGACACCAGGCCAAAAGATCCTCGTACAGCTATAATTAGGGACAGTCCATTCACAGTTATGTTACCTCTGCAGCAACCAAATAGCAGCCTTATTACAATAATAATAAAGATCACTATGATTGTGACACTCTTGACAGTTGCAGCAAACCAACAACAACCTTATTGTCACGAGATTAAAGATCGCTGTGATATTGACAATGATGCAAACTTAGAGGTAAAATAATATCTGTGGATGGACTTGTATCATGCTACCCTTCTGTCACCTGTCACTACAATCTGTCAGATAGTTTCACTTTGTAAATTTTGCAAACGCACAGGAAGACAAACTAATTTGAAAACAAACATGGATACAACAAAGAATCCAAACGGACCCGACCTTTTTTGTTTATTTATGTTACAAGCCATTACCGCTGAAAGCCGTCCATCATATTTTGCTTAAATATGATGCTGCATGTTCCCGCATAATTTAGCTAAGATTGAAAGTCGGGCAAAAACGGCACACGCATTAATTCCTCACACTTGCCTGCCTAATTGTATTTTGAATTTAAAATGTTTTAAATTTCACTTTAGATCTTCATTTGTTTTTTTTTTTTAGATTTTTGACTTTAGATTTTCACAGATGTCTTTGGTTGTAGAATTTTCAAATTGTAATCTAGGATTTAAATTTATTTTTGGACTAAGGACTTGATGTAAATAGGTAAAAAATAGGCCAATGTTAGAGTGGGATTCGCCCCCTATTTATTACAAGAATTTGCGAAATTTACAGTCACGAGCAGCATAATCCAAAAGCGATTTTCTCTCGAAATAACGATTGCAACTATCAGAAATGTTAAAAGTTTAGAGAATACTATGTTAGTCTTATCCTACTTCTTAGTCCTATATACTACTAAATATACCTACTATGAAAGTTTTTGAGGATGGATGGATGTTTGTTACTCTTTCACGTAAAAACCACTGAACGGATATGGATGAAAATTGGCACACAGAGAGTTTATAACCAGGATTGACTGAGACGTTGCCTGAGGTAGCAGGGCGGACAGTCGGGGGTTGCGGAAGGATCGTACGTTCCCGCAACCCCAAGGCGTAGGTGTGAGACGGAACACCGGGGTGGTTTTTAGTTAGAGAGTCTGACAGACACCGCCGCCCGCCCCAGGGCGGATTCCATGAGGATTTTCCAACCCGGAAACAAAAAAAAAGGTAGCAGGTCGGTGCGGAAGGAGTGTGGTGACGCAAGAGCTCAGTGATTCGTCAACTTGTGACAACTATCCCTCCAGCACCGCGCAGCTACCTCAGGCAACTATCAAGCGGTCGGACTATAAATAGGCCTTTTTTAACAAGTTCAGAAATCTTCCACAAGCGACAGGATTTCTAATCACTTGACGTAACACAAATAATTATTTTTCCAGTAAGAAGTCACACCTGCAGTCTAGTGATAAAATAGTAATTATTAAAATAAAGAGCCATAGTTTATGATCTACATAATTGAATCGGCCGGTTTCCACCATAGAGTTTATTATTCTGTGGTTGGTTTCCACTCCATAATTGGCTAATTAATGGTGAGGCTGAACGATCTTACCCTTTGGCCACGAGTGATACGCGTCTTGCGACTGCGGGGATAACAAATGAAGAAGTTGTTTCGAGTCACCGGCGACCGCAGCGATGTATGGTATCTACTCAAGAGGGGAAAGAATGATGATGTAGTATTCTATAGAAAAATAATATAATCTAATATTAAAGATATCTACTCCGGCTTACCTCTTACAAAAATTGACCCTTCGAAACTGGTACACATAGAAGCTTTACAGTGAATACGTAAACACACACAGCTAACAAACATAAAATAAAATCACGCCTGTAATCCCCGAAAGGTCAGGTAGGTGTATGGTACAACCACATTTTGCCAGTTTTGTTTAAGTCCCATCTACTAGGGGGCGCCCTATTGCCAATTTCATACAAACTTTCAAGCCCTTATTTTTCGAAAAGAATAAACCGATTTTAATGAAACTTCATACGCATAAGCAGGATACAAAGGTCTAAATATTTAGTGGAGAACATTTCATTTATGGAAAATTTAAAATCGGTCTAATTTGGCTGTAACACTATTTTTCGAAAATGTTCTCTACTAACTTTTTAGACCTTTGTATCCTGCTTATGCGTACTAAGTTTCATTAAAAACTGTTCATTAATTTCGAATAGTAAGGGCTTGAAAGTTTGTATGAAATGCCGTACTGCGTAAACGGACTTAACCGGCCACAAATCCAGACTCAGTAATAATTGTGTTAAAAACACTTTTAATCACAATCCAAGGGTTTTGAAGGAAATTCCTAAACCATTAGAAAATTCGTCTGCTCAACAACGTAAATAACGCAATGAACGTGCCTGAACTGTCAGAATGAAAAACATTGCGATCAATATTGACACTTTGTGTTGTTGTTATGTGTGTTTAGCGTGTTACTCAATTACCCTATGGGCTGTTACCGAGAACTTACAAACAAAATACATTTAAAATTGCTTTTGCTTCGTCTACTTTCATATATGAACAAAAAAAATTATTATAAACTGTATATTTTAACATTTACATCATTGAGACTAAGGCAATTGTGCCACCCGGCGAAGAAGCGACTAACTATGGTTCGTCGCTGAGCGACAAGAGCTATCAAAGATAATGCTCGCTCAGCGATGCTCGCTTGGCGGTCAGAGCTCACGCTCGCTACATATTATCTCCGCCCCGAGCGAGTGGTGCGAATAATCGCCCGTCTCACTCGGACACTCGCTGATAGCCCAGCGACAAAACTATTGGAACTACACACTCGCTGCTCGCCGCTCGCTGACTCGTTTTCAGTGGCTAGTTCTACTCGCTACTCGGCGGTGGGACAACTGCCTAACATCCAAACTAGATTTTGAACATCTTTAAGTTCTTGAATTGGCCCTCTGGTAAATTTATACTGTGCACCGGTAGCCACGACCACATTTAATCGTATTTACCTACTGTAGTAGCTAGGGTTAAAAATAAAACAAATCGTGTAATAAATTGTACCGCAAGTAAATACACAGAGATAAACATTGTCACGATTTTAATGTATTTACATAATTATGACCCGCACTGCCTGACTATTGAATCATAGAACAATATGGGAAAATGATCGTGTCTAATGCTAAAAACTCGTACAGAATGCCCCTATTGTATGAACTATCTACTCATCATGACATCTCAAGCTCCGCTAATGAGACACGATTGATTTTCTATTGTATCGTACCTACTACATAATTATGGTACGCGCGGAGCTGCGAGTGACTGCCCCGTTGGTCTCGTGGTTGCAGGCGCGACTGCTGAGCGTGGGGTCCTGGGTTCGATTCGCGGGTCGGACAATGTTGTTGGGTTTTCCATTAGGAATTACTTAGTCCGAAGTTTGGAAGTTGGCGGTTTAATACCCCCGTGCACGTAAAGCCGTTGGTCCTACGCCTGATTTCTCCCGGGTCGTGTCGGATTGCCGTCCCATCGGACTATGTCAGTAAAGGAACAGAGAGTGCACCTGTGTTTGCGCACACACTTGTGCACTATAATAACTCCTGCGTACCTGGCTAATCTCCATCGAGATTGGCCACCGTGACCGAAAACGGTGGGGAGGCTGAGCTTGACCGAAAAAATCTATGTCATTATTTGTCATATGGAAAACGGGTTGATAGTCCACATGGAGGGCTAAAGATAGCTTTGGCATCATCCTCAAAGTAATTTTTAGTGAGGAAAATACGCGATATCTGAAGAAAATATTATCCGCGTAGTATTGGGAAGTAAACAGTTTTTGTGACGTAAATAAAGCTAGGTGCTGAACGTCACTTGTGTGGACGAGATTTCATCATGCGTGACGCATCATTTTATGTGATTCGAAACCTCATACACCCATCTGAACCTAGCCTATTTCACATTGCAATATCATTATCATGGGCATGATTAAAGTGCTGTGGTGCTGTGGCGGTATTGCGCAGTTTGGGAGAGGCCTGTGTCCAGCAGTAGACTGATTGATTGAATCCCGAGAATATTGTCATATCACACACTGGGCGTTGTCTAATCCTTTAGACCAAGATCTATAATTGTTAAAAGCTCGTGTTATGACTAAGATATTTTTCCGTCTCTGTCTTGCACTTAGATTTACAGCTGTGTGACAGTGACAGGAATAACGCTTAAAATAATAATAATAAATTTGTTCCAATTACAAGATCCATATTATTAGTAAAAGTATTAACCTAATGTTAGTTAAAACCACATTCTTTATAAAAATTGAAACGACTGACACCTACGTGTGCAGCCGTATCCAGTGAGCTTAGCTTAAGTAGCTTAGCCTAAGTATCAGACTTTTCTTGCTAACTTATTTAACCAGGACGTCCTTTCCAAATATATGTATTCAAGTCATTGACTGTACTGCAAGAAATGACACCACGTTATGATTTCTCTACGTTTATTCGAACGTCTTTACATCACTCCCGCTATATTACCACTGTTTTCTTCCAAACAAAAACCCAATACAAAAATTTGGGGCATTCCTTGAAACGCACCAATTTTGAAACGCAGCAAATTAAACGTCTATCGATAAATGCAGGCTGGCAATAAAATAACTCTAGTTGCATTTGAACAGTCAAGAGAGTTTAGGATGAGCTTTCAAATTTTTGGGGTATTCCTCGAAATGCACCAACTTTGAAACGCACCAAAAGAATTCCTCAAAAAAAAAATTTAATAAAAATATTATAATTTTATTCCTCGAAATACATCAACGATTAAACATAGAGAAGAGCATGAAGGTCCTTCATTACATAAGGTCGACTTTAGCAGATAACCTTTACAGTACCAATGACTGTAGTTGGTCAATGACTTGATGTCTTGGACTGACTTGGTTTCAGCCTGTGCATAAAACTCAGTCCATTCAAGAATTGGATTACAAGAAAGTTAAAGAAAATTACACTAAGCCAGTGCTCTGTTGCATTTAAATTCAAAAAGATTTTGTACGAAAATCCCTCTTGAAGAGGAGTAAGCAGTCATAGCCTCCTAAATCCGCTATTATTCGTTTTAAGTCCTTTGACTTTGCAAGGCTTTAAAGGAGGATTATATTCAGAAGAATTTTGCTTTGTGATTATCCGGTCGCTGTCTGCTTTCGTTATAAATTGGGAAAAGGAATTGGCGTTTTATGGAAAGGTCTAAGGGGCACTGAATTGAACTGATTAGTACACTCTTTACACCTGTGATTCTTTGAAGTAGATTTTGTTTTCAGTTAAGATTATTTTTATACATACCATTGGCTTACTCCTAAACCATAAATAATCGCAGAACATACTCGTACATTGGGCTATTTCGGAAAACTCTTGGCAAGAGGCTTCGAAAAAATCGTTTTGAACCATTGTAAAAGGGCCACCCTGTATCCTACTTATGTTAAAAATGTAAAAGTTTGTAAGTTTAGTGGTTTGTTACCCAATCACACAAATACAGCTGAACGGATTTGGATGAAATTTGGCACACAGACAGCTCATAATCTGGATACATAGGATACTTTTATTTCGTTAGTACATTCCCATGGGATAATCTCCAAGCGGGCAAAGCCGCGGGTAAAAGCTAAAGTAATAATTATGTCAACTATCCCAAGTAGGTATCATTAATTTCTTAATAAGTATACAAAACCGATGACACTGAGATTCAAAAGATAAATAAACCGATTTTTTTTTCTGTAATTTTTTTTCACGACTTTTGCCAAATTTATTGTTAGTCAGTGTTATTATTGACCTAAATAGGTGACAACCAAACTAATGCAGCAGGCGTCCTTACATAATTCTAGTTTATTATTAATTATTAGTTGTAAATTAATTAGAGGGGCCAGTGGCTAAATAATAACAGCTGCACAGGTCGATCGACCAGGTCAAGCTACGCTTGCCGCGGTTGGTCTGTGGATGGATGACCAACTTTACATACCGTGACCCCTCCGTGCCACGTTAAGCCGTTGGTCCCGGCTGTCATTCGTGGATCTTAGACAGTCGTTACGGGTATTCAGAAGCCCGAAAGTCTGACAACTAGTCTTACCAAGGGGTATCGTATTACCCAGTAACTGGGTTGTGGAGGTCAGATAGGCAGTCGCTTCATGTAAAATACTGGTATTCAGCTACATCCGGTTAGACTGGAAGTCGACCCCAGCATAGTTGGGAAAAGGCTAGGCAGATGATGAGTTGTAAATTAACCTTGAAACTTTTATGCAAATAAAAACTCAATGGCTAATTTTACCTTAAAATATTTTGAAGACAAGTAAAAATAAACATAAAGTAACTAACAAATTATGAACGCTAAGTTTCTTCTCTTCAACTCCAGAAAAAACTTGGCACTGACCTGTTTATCTAAACGAAATAAAAGCACGGGCAGGCGATACGATGCGACGGGGTGGGTCGGGGGAGTGAAACTTGGCAACACACTTTCTTCGATATTCTGATAAAAAAGATTAACAGTCGGTAAGTATAAAACGATATAAATCTTTGTTATTCATGTCCCAAGTACCTTGTTTGTGCCGAAACAAAATTATGAGCCTACGGTAGAATGTATTACGAGGAACCAGACCGTTTTGAAGCGATAGCTCGATCAGTTCATTGGTCTTCGGAAGCTGCAAAATTTATATTGAAACGGAATGGTAAAGTTGATGTTTCTTTCTCATCACTGATGCTAGCTCTGTCAGACACGAAGCCAGATGAGACAGCGTACTTTTTGGCCATGACCACCAGTGAGTTCGAGCTCGCGACTAGTTGACTTTTTGCAACATGACACAGTTTTCCTCTTTGATTGCTTTTTGGTCTCTAAGGGACAGAGCGTGGGGTTGTTGAGTTTGACCCCTGGGTCGGACAAAGTGACACTAGTTTTTCCATTACGAAACTCGACAACAACAAACCGGATTTGAATAAAGTCAAAGTCAATGTTATTTCAAGTTGACCACTAAAAAGCAGTTTTGAATGTCAAAAAAAATATATACAAAGCTCATTTTTTGGCAATAAGCTTGGTAATATAGGCCCTGTGGCAGCAATAACTGCTCAGCACGGGTCGATGAATCAAGTTAAGCTATGCTTGCCGCGGCTGGTCCGGGGTTCGTATCTTAACATACCAAGACCCCTCCATGCCTCGGCAAGCAAGTTGAGTCGTTTGTCTCGGTTGTCATTCGTGGATCTTCGACAGTCGTTACGGGTCGTCAGAAGCCTAAAGGTCTGACAACCAGTCTTACCAAGGGGTATTACCCAGTGACTGGGTTGTGAAGGACAGAATGAGATAGGCAGTCGCTCCATGTAAAATACTGGTATGGTCAACTGCATCCGATATGACTGGGAGCCGACCCCAACATAGTTGGGAAAAGTCTATGCAGATGACAGATCAATACGTTATTAGATAAAAAGGATATTTTTTGTCTCTTCGTGAAAGACAAAAACGTGAAAGTCAATCTATATAAATTTCCACAACAATGTTTTGTGACGCAAAAAAGTATCTAATTAGAAAAGTTAGGTTAGCGGAACTCCGTGTGGTATCGTTCGGGGCTTGGAAAATGTTTGATTCAAAGTCCGGGAACTCCGATCTATCTCGGTTGCTCTAAGGCCGAGATCTATAAACGTCATTGTTCACTTACATAAGACATGTTTAAATTTTTTTCTTGCACGTGTAGTTAAACAGTTGTGCGACGGTGACAGGAGCAACGCTTAGACAAAGTATGTGCTAATTAACGTTTATAGATCCCGGCCTAAGAACGTAGTGGAATATTAATAAGTACTTATTAAAGCTTCGTATTCTAGAAAACAATGTTCTGCACAGGTAAAATACGCAAGTTTGTACAGAAACATGGTGTTGATAAAAACCAAAGAGGTTCACGGGCCCTTCTCTCTATAGATTGTATACCCCAGACGGTAGTTCATAAGAATTACGTGCGATGCGTCAAACATTCTCAGTGGAACAAAGATCTTTTTCATACAAAAGTAAATTCATACACAGCAGAAGGAATTCCATAAAGATTGATAAAACACTCAGCCCTTCTCGACTGTTAGGTTAAATAATGTCATATTTTATATTGGATTCCTTTTATGAACCTTTGGCCCGGTCAGCCTTCCTTGAAATTCCATGTTTGCATATAATAAATATCATAAGCGCGTCTATAGACATAGATTTTCTTATTGAAGAACTTACTGCTGAGGTGAAGCTATGTGTTAAAATTCATTTTTTTGTTTTATAGGCTGCTTGATAATAATAATTATTTTCTAAGTTGCCGTTTTTTGACTGAAAGAAGTAGGTTGGACTACCTGGTTTTTAAAACATCGTGAGATCATTTGAGGTGTATCAAAAAAATTGGTAACGTCAACTGTTTATCACACTTTAAAACTACACTACTCGTAAACTTGCACCATTTTTTTAAAACCTGTATTGGTCTTTTGTTGTCTATTATGTTCCCACTGCTGGGACACGGGCCTCCCCTCTGTTAGAGGGAGTGGGCCCTAATCCACCACGCGGGCCGAGTGCGGGTTGGTAGATGTCACAACTCTTCGAATTTTTGGTTCTAGGACATGCGGGTTTCCTCACGATGTTTTCCTTCACCGTTTTGAGAGCAGTGATGATGAAATAAATTACAGAAAGTAAAGCGCCTGCTTTGGTTCGAACCAACGACCTATAAAACTCGTAAGTCGAGGCAGTTACAGAATCATTGTCAAAAACAAAACCAAAACAGACACCATGCTACTAAAACTCGTCGCCCAACAATCTCGGAACACCAGCTCACTAATTAAATCTTTTTGCAGACAACGTTCCAAACTATAGTAAAACATTATAGGTATGCAAAACAGTTCCAAAAGTTAGATCGAGAGTTGGCAAGAACTTGTTGTTAAAATTTTCACTCAGCAGCTAAATTGGGATGGAAATCTTCAATTACTTTTTAAATTGTATCACAATTTCTTGGGACAAAGTTTAATAACCTGGCTAAGGTGAGGGGAACTAATTGAATGAAAACGAGATCTCGCTTTTATGAATTTTGGGGGCTTTACGCAAGGTCACAGGTATGGCCTTGCGTAAAGCCCCCATAATAATAGGCCTGTTTAATGAAAATAATGGTGGCATTAATTTCACTGTTTTTGGAATGTTTGTTTTGAGTATATTCTAAACTAATATTATTAATTGAAAATATATATTTTTTATGTAAGTTGGATATGTACACCTTCACGCTAAAACGGCTGAATCATCATCTACTTAGCCTTTTCCCAACTATGTTGGGGTCGCTAAAACGGCTGAATGGATTCGGATAAAATTTGGCACATGGGTAGAACATGGATTACGACCTTCGATCATTGATCGAAGATTACGACAAATGACTTTTTATTCGGATATTTCCACGAAATCGACATTTATGCAGGGGAAAGCGCGGGGTGCAGCTAGTGACGTATATAACAGAAGTTTGGACAGCAAGAGGAAGGAAGAAGGTACTCGTAGACTTAACTATTGGTTTTTCCCTGTAAAGACTTTTTTGGCGTCGCCGGAGTGTGAAAAGGATTCACGACTAGTTTTTGACAATCGACTCACTCTGTATGTAACTAGGGACTTTACCTTGAAACATACGTTGCAGCTCTCAATCTTAATCTGGTCTTCATTAATTACATTTAATTTACTCCCCCCCTTTTCATTTTCAATGAATTTTATATTAAGTTAAACGCAAAATTGTAACTTCTAAAACTAAATTTTTGGCTCAAACCACTTCTGGAAATTGTTGCCCCTTATTCCAAGATTTCAATAAATGGCTTTCAATAACATTAAACTACTGGCTTGAGAAAATTTTAAAGCCCAAGTTTAAAAGTTAAAACACTTTTCACAAAAAAATGCTTTTTTTGTTAATTTGGGAAAACTTGCTGAATGTGCTAGTGTAGATACTATCATCTGGAAGAACTGCGTCTTGTACTAGTACAGTGGAGATCACACAATGCGTTACAGAAAATAAAACAGAAAAAATATGCGTAAAAGAAAGTAAGTATGTACAGACGCCAGCAGGTCAACCTACCCGAAACTGTCAGATTTTCCCAATCAACCTTGAACCTTATGCTTTAGCAATAAAGTCGAAAATCTATTAAATAAATCTGACAGATTGTAGTAACTTGATGTGCTGGCGTCTGTACATACATAATTATTATGCAATTTCTCTGAAGGGATAAAGATACACACACTTTAATATTGTTCTGTCCTTTGTCAATGTATACTCTGTCTAAATCCCAGCATGCAGGAAAACAAACAAAAAAATAAAAAAAGAAACCCCGAATAAACCTGTCCAATGTTTAAAAAGTAAACAATTTTTTTGAAAACGGTATGAGTTTTGTGGGACCCTTTGATATGAAGTAAATATTATCATTCGACCCTTCCTTCCAGTGGGTCGACCTTTTCCAAACTATTGTAGTTACCTTTTACCGAATAGTTGTCTATAAACATTTTGTTTATTTTCGACAGATTTTGTAGAATAAGGTGTCCGCGCGGAACTGGTTGGCCGCGCCTTGGTTGGGGACGGGGGTGAGGGCGGCGGGGTTGCCTATTGTTCGCAGCTCACGTACTGAGTAATGACAAAGCGGCCCCGTCCCTCCGTCCCACCGCTCACATACCTAAGGCGCGGCCATCTAGTTCCGCGCGGACTAAAGCAGATTGTTTAAAATTTTAGTTTTGTGAGTACATGTGTAGTTTGACTTTGTATTATTGAACACTTGAAAGGCTTGTTTTTACTGGTCAGAACCTTGTTCACATTGAGTGTGAAAGATTTGAAATGATAACTGTTTTTTTAATATGCTCGTACCTTGGCTAGCGAGTCTTTTTTTCACAGAATACATGTGAATGGGTCTGTTACAAAAGTATCGACTAAAATGTGAACAAAAATGGATCAGAAAACGTACCTGTGGATGCCAATTTTTAGTGGCACTTACAAAATGAGGGCTTTGATTTCATTAATCGAAAACTTACACCTCAAATTCTAATTGTAAAACATAATATGACAAATGAGGTTCCAATTTAATACTGTTATTCAAACAATAATTGTTGGAAAAAGTCATGAGACATAAAGTGGACAGTGTTGAAGCCTTCTAAATACAGATGAATGTTACTAATTCCCGTAAGCGAGATTGCGTAATAATTTTACCTGAACAAGGTTTGTTGACACTTTCATCAGTACTTTTGGAACAGACATTAGCTACCCTTTGGTTCCATGGAGAATTGTTTCAGGTTCAGTGTGATGCAAATGTAGTTATAGTTGGCTGTTCTTCTAGAACTATGGGTTGCAACAAATCATTTCTACGTATTTTACCTTTCAATTCGATTCGGTAACGTGTGAGTCGTCTCGAGTTGCCTCGTAACGCACGTCTTGCTCATCTAAAACAATACGGTTCTTATCTATTGAAGACGGTGACTCAAATGAAATGTTTGTATGTGATTGTGAAATTAAAAATATTACCTTAACCGTCAACTAATCGCAGTTGAGATAACCTGTTTAATTATCTATAGTCGGTTAAGGTTGAGGGGCTTATTTTTAATCCTTGATTATCATCTTTTCAACCGAAATACGTCCACTGCTGAACATAGGCCTCCCCGAAGCATCGTTACCTTGACCCTGTGCTTCTTGCATCTGACCAGGACTATGTCAAGATTGTCTCTGAGTTGGTTTCGATCTTTCTTCTCAGAGTAGTCGAATAGGAAAAGTCGACGTCATCTATTTTTTGTTTGTACAAACCTTCTTACAGAAATAAATCATTTAGAGGATTCCTGCGGTCTTCACCAGGTCATCGATCGATCTTGTGCAAGTTCTTCCAACGCTACGTTTTCCGTTTCGCGGTCGCACTTCAGAATCTTTCGGCCCCATCGGCCATCTGTTCTTCGAGCAATGTTCTCTGCCTACTGCCACTCAAGTTTGGCAACTCTTCGGGCTATGTCGGTTACCTTGGTTAGTCCTTGGTTTCTTTGGATCGCAGTTAAAAATATTGTTATTCATTCATAAACTTATGATCCTAACTAATAATTCAATAAATGCGAAAGTAAGTTTGTTTGTTTGTTACCTTTTCACGCCTAATCCACTGAATCGATCATCATGAAATTTTGCATATACGTTTTCATGGGTATAGAAAAGGACATAGGTTAGGTACTTTTATTCAGAAAAAAAATACTATTCCCGAGGAAAATAACAATAACTTTCGACGGTCACAATAATAATTGCTATATGACGCTCGATTGCGTTACGTGTCTTTCGAGTCATGATTGAAATCAGACCCGACTTTCTGAGCAGTATTCAAACAAAAAGTAGGTACTAGCCTTACATAAATTCACGATGGTATTTCAATAATTAGTTTTAAGCTTTTAATAGGATTTTGGGGAAATTTGGCACACAGATAGTTTATATTATAACCTGGATTAACACATAGGATACTTTTTGTTCCGGTAATACGTTTCCGTGGGATCATATCCGACCTCCACGGGGGCGATGCCGCGGGCAAAAGCTAGTCTTGAATAAATCTGTAACGTACCTTTTATTATCTTCCTACGTATTAAGGAAGTTTAATGGAATATCTTAAAGATATACCTAATATTTATGAAGTCACTTACAAGAAATCATTGCATAATGCAAACATGCAATAACAATGACGTCAAATGTCATAAACAAAAGAATCCTCATTAAGATTTTTGAATACCGAAACATGATTCCTGACACACAGTTCTTTACAGTCCTTTCACAGTTTTGCATCACACTGACCTATATTTTCATTGAAATAAGGTTCATTATAAGTTACTGCCAGAAGCAAAATAACTGTACCATAATAACGGTACCCTTTACCAAAGCCAGCTTTACTGAAAAATGTACCTCCGTAACATAAAGATATAATTGTACCTTGTACTAAATACATGTAGGTACCTACTTCTTATTGTAATCTTTACTGTGTTGTTATGATTTAACATTCTTGGGGAAAACCCAGCTGACTAAGCTTTGCTGAAAAGATCATCGTACAATTATGATGACACAGAAATATGTGCCCAGACACGGGGTCGTCTGGCGCCCATGTGCTAATTTGGTCCCTGGGGAGGTCACGGCGTGCTATGTGTTCTGGTGCGCCGGTGATGGGGAGTACTCCCCATCACCGAGGAGGGTCCGGTGACGGACGGCGGTGGCGGGTTCACGGATGAATGCTAACGCGTGCCCGTGTTCCCGCCGTAAGCGGCAGAGGAGGACACCGTGGAGTTTTAGTGGGTTAGAGTCCCACATAACTGCACTATCTCCCCGTGGTAGTGCAGGACGCATGAGCATTTCTCCAAGTTAAAAAAAAAAAAAAAAAAGGCTGTCATTCCTGGATCTTCGACAGTCGTTACGGGTCGTCAGAAGCCTAAAGGTCTGACAACCAGTCTTACCAAGGGATATCGTATTAACCCAGTAACCGGGTTGTGGAGGTCAGATAGGCAGTCGCCTATCTGACCTCCATTTTTTTTTCATTTTAAATACTGGTATTCAGCTGCAACCGGTTAGAATGGAAGGGGAGATGATAGATGGGAGAAGGCTAAGCAGATGATGAATATATTCATCATATTCAGCCCGTATCGACCCACTTTTCGGTATAGCCTCGACCTTTTTTGTCAATCTTAACAGAGCTACTATTTGCATCGAGGTTTTTCCGAAGTACACCACTACGTCATTCAAACTCCGTAGATTACTCCTGCCGCTAGTGTTATCATTAAAGAACTAATATACAAAATCTACTGTAAACTGCTGAACATAGGATTCCAGTTCAATCAATTCAATTCAGAAGTACAGATAATTTTGAAAGTTGTTACTGGTTCCTTTTTTATGGAATTAGGAATGTAGATAAAAATAGCCGGTGCCATACTTAAAAAAAAAAAAAAAAAAATTGCGTCGAAAAACTCATCCGCATCGCTGTCGACTGGTAATGTACCCAAGAGACTGGCGGCATTACCACATTGTATTGCGATGCAAAGCCACCGTCCAAGGTAAAAGCCAGCCCATGGGTCACGGGAAGTGTCAACCAGCCGTTTAGAAATATCTTTAAAAAGACCATGAGCACTCGGACCCCACGGCCCAAAGGTGGTAGGTTAATAATATTAGGATACTATTTTAATAATGAAACCTAATGTGTGAATCACTAGGAACGCATTTGCTATCTGATAAGGATTATCGATTGCTTATCGAAAAACTACGTTCAGAAAGGGACGGTGACATATATCAAACCGGGATATGAAGTCAAAATTACAAGAATGTAAACAGCTACTCATCGGTTACCACGAATTCCAGCACAATCGCTGTCATTACTATAATTTCGTGACATCTGCCGATCTGATAAGAAGTGTTACAAGAATCCTGTGTGAGTCAGTGATCATGCAAATAAGGGGCGAGGATGTGCGAATTCGCGGTTTCAAGTAATGCACCAGTCGTGAGCTTTTTGTGCACTTTAGAAGTTATAGAATGGGCAACAAAAAAATTATATTAATTGCAATAGTAGCCCGGAGCCTGGATTTAAGCACAGTTGATGGCTGGCTCGCCCCCTATTACATGGGACTTAAGGGGCTTACAGGACCTAAACACAAAAAACGCAAGTTTTAGAAACAATAAAAGTACCTATGATCTACTACAGTAAACAAAATCAGAAAAATATATGATATTCTTCAGGATATATGCTAGGTAGATAGTGTGTTGAAAACATAATACAAGTAATTTGATACGATAGAAAAAAATCATGAAGATACCTCTAAAAACTTTCTTTTTAAGCGTTAATCTGTAGCAAACATCTTCACAAACATTCACATTTATTATATTAGTGGGATGAGATGAAAAAGCTTTTAACCCGTTTCTCTTAGCCCAGGAAAAACCATAATGGGCTTTCCAGGGCTGAAGTCAACCTGATACTTATAATTAGATCCGGAAAACCCTGGAAAAACCAAAATGCTACTTAAAGCCAAGCCATAATCGGTCCAAATAATACTAAACTCGTTCCTATGGGAAAACTAGTTTAAATAAACATTCTTGCTAATGATCACATTTTTTCTAGTAAGCAAAGCCTGCTGTTTGAGTGACAAGTAGCGGAGAAAGATGAGCCTCGCGGTCAGCAACCCCCCCCCCTAGCCTAGTATCGCTATAACAGGGACATGTTTCCAATAGAGGTGACTAGAACTATTACCTACTTGTACAAATTGTTTTCGTGTACCTATAGATGACCATAGCCATAACATCCTCTCTGCATTGGCCGGAGGTTGGTAGAGGTGTAACAGTTGGTACACCAGCGCAATGCACTTACCGTTTTTTTTTTGGGGATGGGTAATCATCAAATGACCCCTCCCTCTCTGGGTGGAGCGGAAGGGAGTGTCAGACTCTTACTGACTAAAACCCACCCGTGTTCCTTCCTTAGCCCTTTATGGTCCGGGCCAGCGGTAACCCTTTCGGACAATCCCGCTGACCATGCACTTCATCATTTCAGCCAAAAGACGTCCACTGCTGGACATAGGCCTCCCCCAAGCACTTCCACTTCGACCGGTTCTGTGCTTCTCGCATCCAACGGGTTCCTGCGGCCTTCACAAGGTCGTCGGTCCACCTTGTGGGAGGCCTTCCAACGCTACGTCTTCCGGTACGTGGTCGCCACTCCAGAACCTTTCGGGACCATGCACTTACCCTTTACATAAAATGACAATGACTTTCATTTTGACAATTCTACAAAATTCATTGTGTCGTTGACGAGCAGACGAATTTTTCAAAGATTATGAAGCAATGGGTTAGCAATATATTGTAATAAATAAAACCTTTTTCCCTTCTGAAGGTAAATTGATATAGTCATAAATACATCAATTGGAACTTCGTTACGAAATACGATACAGAGTTTAATCTATTGTGTAAAGATTTCTTCAGCATCCAAATGTTTGAGTTATTCCGGTCTGAAATGTTCACAACCTTGAATTCGAAAATTGTAAACTTAAAGTACAAAATATCTGTATTTTTACGAAATAAAGATGTATTTATTTATTATTTCTGGCCAAACAACAATTGTTTATACTTACTGTTAGGTACAATGTTTAAAAAAACATTCTTATAACTAAGGTTAGTATAACAATGTCTTTCAATTTCTTCGTATTGGTTAGCACCGCATGGGGCCATAAAGATATTTTTATCATTATTAATTTGCTTTAAAATTCTTCCGAATGTGATTGAAAGTGTGTTTACGCAGGTGTGTCCTTTTGCTTGTAAGTCCCTTGTAATAAGGGGGCGAGTTTACCTATGGCCATGATGACTAAGGGTTGGTGTTAAATGAAATGAAGCCACAATGTATAATTTTTTTTAGATACCTCGGTCATTCTGTCATCTAGATGCTAGTAGGTAGGCAGGTCATCATCCATTTTCAGACTCTTGCCATAATTCCAATGTATTGGCTTGACATTCTCGTCCATATCAATCGCCGTCTCAAGAAAATGAATGTTTAAAATACCTGTATCAACTAAACACTAAATTTGACATGGGTTTTTAAAGAACGACATTTTCTTTAGTAAACCAGATTAATTTTGAACATTATTTTGACATACGTAAACCTCGCACTGTACTAAATAATTATTTTACCTTTACCAAGCGTAGTAAAACTATAAATAGCTAGACACTTAATCATAAAGAAAAATAATAACCGTAGCAAATTCCCAATAAATGTCACAGAAAGGTGTTCACAATCAATTAACTATACTCAATAGTAAAAGCCCGCGCAGATTGTCAATTAAAATTAATTGCCCCAAAATTTCTTAAGAGGAAATGCGGGTGGTCGTTTCTCCATAGAAACGGTCTAGCCTGTTTTCATTCTGGTTAATGACCATAAACCATAACCATAATCAGCCTATAATGTTCCCACTGCTGGGACACTGGCCTCCTCTCGGTGAGAGGGAGTGGGCTGTAATCCACCACGCGGGCCAAGTGCGGATTGGCAGATGTCACATGTCTTCGAATTTTTGGTTCTAGGACATGCCGGTAATGCAAAACAATAAATGCAATGACCATAAAGCAATGATTTTTTACAGAATAATAAATATTAACTACTTGTGTGTCCCTATGTTTTCTTTTTTAATGATACATTATTTTTATAAGCAAAAATGCCGATTTAAACCGCTGTCAACTGAGGCCTAGTGTACAAACTTGACAACTATTCCTTCTTATCCTTCTTATTCAGTTTATGAAATATTTTTTTTAAATTGGGCCAATATTAAAGGAGGAAACAAGCGAGAGAGCCAAACCTCGAATTATGACTTTTTACTTAGGCTTTTTCAAAAGTCTCTCCGATGGCATTTCCTCTTAATTGATGTCAAAGTGACTTATTTTACCATCTTTATCAGACTAACTTTTATTAGGTTGTCGTGATTGGGGACAAAGGATTCTCTTTTAAACAAGAAGTTTTTTTATTGCTTTGATCAATTTCCGTCTTTCCTTGATTGTCTTATATTTTTCAACAAGTTACACAATGAGTACAAATTGTCAATCAAGATTTTTATTAAATAACCTCTTTATAGAAAGTCGATATCGGTAGGTAGGGTATCCTATTTTGAAAACGAAATATTCCAAAACCTTTTTCTGTCTTTTAAATAAGCAAAAGCAGTTAAAAACATATTATTTCTTCTTATTTTCGGACAGCGACTAGACCCAATTTTTTCCTCACGCGTCGGGAAAAACTGCACTAGATAACCCGCTTTGCGCGTTCTTCGCTCTGTGGGTATTCCGTAGGTACCTACTATAGGTACTCCTAACGAGAGGGCGTGAACTAAAAAAGTACTATATATTGAAGTGCGTTTTATGCTCATACATTCCAGTTCAGATAGCCGAGCCATTCACTTGTGCAATTCAGTTAAGAGATACAGGTAAATGTGTGTTGTTTTTAACGATCATTTTTGCATACAGAGCGGATGAATATGTAGGGCCAACTTTGAACAAAAACAATAATAAAAAACACGTGTTTCGTAAAGTAAATAATATAAAGAAGAACAAGTTCTAAGTTTAAAGTGGAAGTGAAAAGTTTAGTATTGACGTGTAAAAGTGTTTGTGAAAACATACTTACAAAAACAAAATCATTTATCATTAGTAAAGAAAGCAATTTTTTTTGGTTGAAAATATTTAACTATGTGAAAAGTGTTAACTTCAAGAACTTATGTATTTATTGGTGCGCAAATATGCTGTAGTTGGGTTTCCTATTTGATTTCGAAAGTTGATGATTCGATTTTTATTATAGGTATCGAACACGTTGTGTCGATAATTCAGTTGTACGATGTTATATTCCATCGATTCTTTATTGGTGCGATGTAACGTTTGTGCGAAAAATCCTGTTGCGAAAAACCCTACAGCGATTGCTCATTAGTTCGGTAATTTATTAGTTCGATAGTATGTCGGTTCTAAACGCCTACTGTTGGCCGTGACATTAAATTAATAATCTTATTTTGCATTATAGACGTTAAGGAAATCCGACTGCGACATATACACTAGCCGGCCCGCGACTTTGTCCATGTAAAATGTCTTGCTCCCCAAACCACCCCGTCATATCGCAATGGCCTTTCCGCGTTATTACTTCGTTTTCGCTTAGCTTTCTTTCTAACTTTTCATTTTGCTCGGCTCCTAACGTGATGTTAAATAGCCTGACAAAAAAAACAAACACGCCATCTTTATTATGTCAAGTCATAAAAAGTAGGTATGCGAAGCAGGCGGGTCGCTAGTACTACTATAAAGCAAGACTAGTGATGTAGCAAACTGTCGATAGCTAACAAAGAGTTAGAAATCGGAACAAAGTAAAAGTTTAGAAAAACAAATAATACTTCGCACATTTTCCTCATACAGAAATTCAATCGGTTTGATGGTCAGCTGGCGCAGAGCTAGCTCAAAACGGTGAAGGAAAACATCGTGAGGAAACCGGCATGTCCTAGAACAAAAAATTCGAAGACATGTGACATCTGCCAACCCGCACTGGGCCCGCGTGGTGGATTACGGCCCACTCCTTCTGACCGAGAGGAGGCCTTTGTCTCAGCAGTGGGAACATTATAGGCTGCTTATGTATGGCGCAGAGGCTGAGCGATTATTTTCAGATTTCAGTTGCGGGTCCGATACCGTCAAACGCAAACGGGGTGAAATGTTAATTATAAAACAATAAACATTACACACCTTTTTGGCAACAAATTGTATTATTTCAACGCTAAAATCGCTTTTAAAGTTTCGTCCCGATTTACCCCTGCATCCCCTATTCACCCCGTTTGGTGGCCTGCACGGAGCAAATATTTTCTATAGTCATTTATTATATATGTAGTTCTGAGTCTGAGTGTACCTATTACATTGTATTGGTACATACAAGTTAGAAATTCTGGAAGACGCAAGTCAAAGCAAAACTATACTTACCGTTTAAATAAACTTTAATATATATTTTTTTGTAATTTCAGATCACCATGTCGAAAACAGCCCTACTTTTTGTGCTAGCCATCGTGCCCTGCTTCTGCCAGCGTCCATTCTACGCTGGCCTTCGACCAATAGGATTCCCGGCCACCCCAGTAGCTTCTGGATTATTCGACAGATTCCAGAATGAACCAATACCAGCCCAGTTGAATGGCGACAGGATCACCGCAAACCAGCTAGCAGCGTTGCCCGTGCAAAACCAGCCTTTCTACTTTGTGAATAGAGACCAAATTGCCGCAAACTTGGCTAACCCACAAACTTATCCAGTCAGACCGAGTCAGTTTAATGAAAATCGAAATCGGATTTAAGAGATTTTTCTTTGGTTGAGATTTTTGTTAGATCTTTATATTAAGTTATCGATGTTCTATTTATAAAATAAAAATAATACTTTAAAAGAAAATGAACGATTTTATTGAGAATTACCTCATCAATAAAATTTCCTGTCACTGCTTGTCAGGAAATTAAAATTAAATTTACATTTCATTTCCGGCTCAAACGCCTGGGATTTCATTTCATATGGATATGAGCAAATGAAGGAAGGGTTCGCTGCTAAATAATAACAGCCGCACGAGTCGATCGAAGGTTAAGCTAAGCTTACCGCGGTTGGTTCGTGGGTGACCATCTTTTACATATCCAGACCGTGTCTCGGAAAGCCCGTTAAGCTGTTGTTCCCAGCTGTCATTCGTGGATCATTGACGATCGTTACAGGTAGTCAGAAGCCCAAAACCCTGACAACCAGTCTTACTAAGGGTATCGCGTTACCTAGTGACTGGGTTGTGGAGGTCAGATAGGCAGTCGCTCCATGTAAAATACTGGTATTAAGCTGCATCTGGTTAGACAAGAAGCTGTTAACAAAGCTGCATAACATGTACAAATAAGTAGCGAGTAAGATAACAATACGACTAAATTGTAGCGTTTACATATGCCTTTAGAATACCTACCTATTACTAAAAGCTAATACAAAATAAAACAAAACATATACCTACATTGATTATTTTAACAATAGGTAGGTAGGTACTTACTATAAAATAAATCGGTACATTGAAATAGTACGATAGTAATTTAAAAAAATAATAATTTTATTGCCAGAAATTATATTGCACAAATAAATTAATGGATCTATAGAGGCTATATGCTGGCTGGGTGACTCGCCGCTCTAAAGCTTGCGATAGTGATGATGACGTCAGTAGGTGCATGAAGGCTGCGCTGACGTTCATGTTCGGGGTCACCAGTATAGAGGCATGAGGAACAGGGTGTAAAGTTCACTCATACTCCGTAGAAAATGAAGGATCCTCCGACCAGACGGGTGTAGCGCTGTAAACTCTGCTTGTGAGATGCAGGATTTTGCGTGACGTCAGTATGACGCGTAGTTCGCATGTGACGTTGTAGATGCCACTACAAGACCACTTGAAGACGGGAAAACCCAATAACACTTTACCCGATGCGGGGATTAAACCCATAACCTACGAGCTCAGCAGTGGCGCTTGCGACTACTATACCATCGAGGCAGTAAAAGCAATTTATTTTTCTTATAATGCTTGAAGAATCAAATTAAAATAAATAAGTTTGTGTGCCTAACTAGAAAATTTTATAAATTTCTCCGTATATAAATAGTGACTGTGCTAGGCGTATTATTTTGTTGAGTTGAGAGAAGAAACCTGGTGTGTACCATGTTATGTAAAAAGCAGGTAAAGAATTATAAATAGTTGATATAGTGAAAGTTACAACATTTAGTTCGAGTAGGCCATAAAACTTAAATTTCATCTAAATCGGTTCAGCGGTTTAAGCGTGAAAAGGTGCCAGACAGACAGACACACTTTCGCATTTATAATACTAGCAGCGCTCCGCGGTGTCACCCGCATAACTGTCGATCCTGTGAGAATATCGGGATAAAAACTATCCCATGTCCTTTCCCGGGACTCAAACTATCTCTATACCAAATTTCATCTAAATCGGTTCAGCGTGAAGAGGTAACAGACAGACAGACACACTTTCGCATTTATATTATTAGTATGAATTCTCCTGCCCTTATCTCTTGCCTTACCTATTAGTCGTCATCTCGGAAGTCACTCCATTTCTAACAATATCATCTTTCACACAGTCCCTCCATCATTTCTTTGGTCTTCCCCTACTCTTATAGCTCTTCACATTCATACTTAAAACTTTCTCCACCACAGTTTTCTTTTTCCTTCTCATTTTCCTCATTTACATACTTTTTAAAATTATTTTCCACAATAGTAGCGCTCATACTTATGCAAATTCTGTAATACATATTTTCACGCTACGTCTTCCGGTACGCGGTCGACACTCCAGAACCTTTCGGCCCCATCCGCCATCTGTTCTGCGAGCAATGTACCCTGCCCACTATCACATAGGTTTGGCAATTCTTCGGGCTATGTCGGTTACCTTGGTTCTCCTGCGGAACTACTCATTTCTGATTCGATCACGCAGGGAAACTCCAAGAAGAAGGCCTAACACAAGGTGGAAAGACGACCTTGTGAAGGCCGCAGGAAACCGTTGGATGCGAGAAGCATAGAACCGGTCGAAGTGTGCTTGGTCCGAGGCCTATGCCCAGCAGTGGACGCCTTTCGGCTGAAATGATGAGGCCATAAAAAAGGCACTTTTTACGTTAAACTTTACAAGAAAATAGAATCTAGTCTAGGCGCCCCTTCCAAAAAGTAGTTTCGGGTTAAAAAGTAGCCTATATGTTCCATCCAGGGTGTCAGCTGTCTCCATACAGATTTTATCAAAATTTTTATCAAAAACGGCTGGCCGTTTGAGCGTGAAGAAGTAACAAACATACAAACACACACACACACACACAAGCAAATTTTCGCCTTTATAATGTTAGTGTGATTATGTATGATATATATGTTCGTGAACGCGTCATGTTCGAGAACGGGCGCCCCGTCGGTTGAGACTGGTCATGTCTTAACTGCCAAGGCTTATTTTTAATCTTATGTCTTGAATTGTTTCTTCATTTGTCTTTTTTACATTGTTCTCACGTAAAGAAGCAATAAGAATAATGTACCCAGGATTTTGTAATATCTTGATTTAAAAGAGTGTCCATGGAGTTTCTTGCCCGTTCTTCTCCATAGAGATCTACGTTTTGGAATGGGCAACTAGCTTCAACTTTCTGATTAACTGACAGACTATTTAATTTTGACAATTCAAAAGTGAATTTAGGTTCGAAACAAGGTTTAATTGAAATAAATGATAAATTATTTTATTTCTGTAAGTAGGTTTGTACAAACACTTTTACACGTCAATCATATTTTTTTAAACTAGATGAGGTCGGCGTTTCCTATCTGACTATTCTGAGAAGAAAGGCCGAAACAAACTCAGAAGGCACAGTCTCTTTTAAAGTCCAGACAAAATATTGGTCTTATCGTGTGAAGACCATGTAGATTGGTGTCTGAAATGGTCTTTTGAGGAAAGAACCACACAGATTGAGCGGACCTGTCCAATCAGTACACGCATTTGTCAAAAATCGTGCAGCTCAACTCAGTACTTGAGGAGCTCAACGATTCGACGAACAATACCAAAGACAGGACATTTGGGTAGGCCGCATAAACTACTCAAACTGCCAAATCATGATTAAAACTAAGAAGGAAAAAAGAAATGACCCACATAGTCCTCACATTCACAATAATTAAATAAAAAATGCTTTGAGTTTGAGTTTATGTAAATGATGACAATCTTTTAATTTAAGTTTGATAAAATTGTATAGCCTTTGGAAGGTAAATCTAACATAACGAAGGAAATTACATTAGGAATGTTCCATTGATAAGTTCAAAGAAACCCTTTATATTTCCCTGGATTTATGTATAAAGGATGCATGATTTTTTCTTCAAGGGCCTATTAGATTATGTAAGGGGGCCATGTTTTTGTTACATAATAGAAGCTAATAGGAAGGAATCTATGTCAATTTTGTAAAGAACTCACCTTTCTCATAACTTTCACGGCAAGATGATTTACACAATGAAATAGGTACTTTTTAGGGATCACAAAGGGTTCTTATCACCCGTCGGTTGTCAACGGGTCCCTATTACTAGGCCTTTGCCGTACCTCTGTTTGTCTGTTAGTCTGTATGACACAGAGTTGTATAAACCTGTAGTAGCTAGCCAGTAGAAACATACATGCCCTATACACGCCCTAAGATACTGTCTTTTGTTTTTCAGATTATCATGTCAACACTAGCCCTTATTTTCATCATGACCATCGTCCCTTGCTTCGGTCAACGTCCATTCTACGCTGGTCTCCACAACATCGGTTATCCAGACGTTACTCCTGAAACACTGAACAGCGTGCAAGACACTGGAATAATACCAGCACAGCTAAATGGCGACAGGGTTATCGCTAACCAATTGGCCAAATTGCCAGAGGATAAGCAACCTTTCTTCTTTTTAAATAAGGAGATTATTGCACAATACAATAACAACGGACATACTTACCAGCTGAGACCTCATGGGTATTAGTAATGCCTTTGGATAAATAAATGTGACTTTAAGATTTTGTAGTTGTAATGTCGTGGCAATTTTAAACATTGCTTTTGGCTTTACTTACTGACTGGATATCAAAATGTATTGAAAATCTTGACCAAAGATTCTCCGTTTATGATAGGAAAACTTTTAGTAAGTAAAACTTGCATACATACAGTGCAGTGCAGTGGTGGCCCAGTAGTCACGGACACCACTTACGAGTTGTAGGTCGTAGGTTCGAACCCAGACAGGTGCTTTACTTTGTGTAAATTATTTCATCACCATCACTGCTCTCAAAACAGTGAAGGAAAACATCATCGTGAGGAAACCGGCATGTCCTAGAACCAAAAATTCGACGACATGTGACATCTAGCAACCCGCACTGGGCCCGCGTGGTGGATTACGGCCCACTCCCTCTCTTTGAGAGGAGGCCTGTGTCCCAGCAGTGGGATCATTATAGGCTGATTACGACGACGACGACATACATACATACATAAATTCGTGCCTTCGTACCATTGGGGTAGGCATAAACTACAGAACGTCACCTGTTTCGATCCTTACATACTCCTTTTGCCTCGTTTACGTTCATTCATACATTCATACAAGCACGCCGGTTGCAAGTAGGTATTACGCACCTTGGGGTCGCGGGCGCACAGAGTGGGGACTCTGTCCGCCCACCAAGTGACCTCAGGGAAGACTAAAAAAAAAAGACCAATTTAAATTTTGTATCAACACATAAAGGGCTTTGAAGGACCGTACCATACATACTGTCGCGCCATTACGATTTTTTTTTCATAATGGCGGCTACTCATGAAACCTATATAAATCTACACCCGACATCAATGCAAACAGAAAACATTACTAGAACAAACCCCGTAAAGTGTCACGCTTCCGAGACATTAACGTTCAAAGTTGATCACGTGAAATCCATATTTTTTTAACTTGCGTAATTCTTGTTGAAATAATCATTATGAAAGTATAATCAAAATTAAACACACAGATCTTTGATACATTAAACTTTCAGAATTACCGTATTTAATGTTTATTATAAATATATTCCGTTTGTATTGATATCAGCTATCAATTAATATAGGTTTCAGGCGTGGCCGCCATTTTGAAAAAAAAACAAAATGGTGCGCGAATAGGTATGCCATGCCAGGCTCCATTATTTTGTCTTCTTATGGAGTTATTTTGTGATAATTAAGTTTCTTGAACCTCAACACCTTTGTAACGATACGGAAGACATCGAAGTGAAGGGACTGCGCGTGACTGAGATTGGCGACCATTAAATAATATTTATTCATGTAGTAGCAACTTTATGTAAAGTGACTGTTTATAGTGTATGACCACCTACTATAAAAAGGAACGTTGATTTCTCACTAATTGTTGACAGAATGTTAATAGCCTTGACGATTGATATAACAGCGTGGATTACGGTACTGGATTTAAAAACTACTTTGAGTAAACTTTGATATGACAATTCTCTATGTTTTAAAGTAAATTCCATTGAATAACTCCTATGCGTTACGCCGTGATGACGAAAAAAGTAAAAAAAAGATTTATCTTTGCAATTTTTTTGTATCGCGAAAAATTCATTGAATCGTTTACATGATACTAGACCAAAGAGTCAATAAATATACCTATAAGTACCAAAATGTTAAATCCCTATTCCACATACTTAACAAGTTACACGAAATAGAAAACCACATTCTGTCGCTTTTCTTGTCTGTCTGTGTGACCGCGTAGTTTTTCTTTTAATATATCTACTTAATTTAAAGATTTTGTTCTGGAAGGTTAATGTGAATACCACATTAATTATTTCACTTAGATATAACACAGAAATCTCAAGTTCAAGTTACTCGCACCCGTACGAAGCAGCGCGCTACCGCTAGTTTAGAATCATTTAATTTTCACCATCTATGTCACTCTTGAAGCATTGACAATTTGCCACAAAACACAAATTTTGTGTGAATTACCGGGCCATGCATATTTGCCCTCGACAACACGAACACACTATAAATGGATAAAAACCCAATATTTGCAGATTTCTGGGAACATTACACAACGATGAATATTTTGCCTACCTCTGGTATGTAGGTAGTACGTTTAGTATAGCTGTTTGTATTTCTTGTTTGTGTGTTCTCAAATATTGTTGAACAACCGTCCGCTGTTTTCTGCACGCATCATTTCGTTGTTAATTTGGCAACTGGTGAAATTGTTGATTCTAAGGTTCTGAGAAAATCATGATCATCATTCTATAAACTCTGTATCTACATCAATGACAGAGGTTTTAATTTACCTATGTATTACTAGCTTTTGTCCGTGGTATCGCCCGCGTGTAGGTCGGAAAATCAAAAAATCTAAATTATCCCACGTAAAAGTATTAACGAAATAAAAGTGTGTGAGGTTATAAACTCTCTGTTTGCAATATTTGTATGTTTATTACTCAATCACACAAAAACGGCTAAACATCTAAAAATACAAACTTTCACATTTATGATATTAGTAGCATGTAGGATAAATAAAGAAATGCAAGTTTCTAGAGATTTGGGCTTCTTGTCAAAAGAGTAACATAACCAACTTTTTCTTTAAAAAAAACCGGTGAAGTGCGGGTCGAACTCGCGTGGAGAGGGTTCCGTACGATGCGCACAATAATGAGAGATTTACCATGTTGTTTTAAGACCACAGACTTATTATAGGTTTTCCAGTAATCTATAGGTATATCTTCTGTGTTTTTCCAAAATTTTAGGCTCAGTAGTTTCGGAGATAAGGGGGGGGGGGGGGAGATGGTAAATTATCGACTATTTTCTTAAATAGCTTCAATACAATTTACTTTAAAATTATAAAAAAAAAAAATTAACATACTCACAAAAAACCCTTTCATTTGATAATTATGTCACACGGTACAGATTGCGAAACTTTTTTTTTTGTTTCTATTTGAACCCCAAAAATAACCCCCGTATTCAAAATTCATTTATTTACTTTACACGTCTGTATTTAGGTCACAGAGATTTATATGTGTATCAAATTTCAACTTAATCGGTCCATTAGATTCCGAGCAAATTGGCTGTGACAGACGGACGGACAGACAGACACACGAGTGTACCTTTAAGGATTAAGTTTTTTCCTTTTCAGGTATGGAACCCTAAAAACTGATCCTTTCCTATCATCTAGCTGCTGCTGCGGCTGCGGAAAACCTCAAGCGGCGTAAGTATACAGTGCGAGTCTTCATAATGTGCACATCGAAATGATAAACTAAGCTTAATTTTATCGACGGAAAAAATATTTAAAAAAATCTAAAAAAAAAAAATTTTGAAGCATTTTTAAAATTATTTTTCGCTGCTGTGACCCCTGTGTAAAAAATCGCCCCTCTATTGAGAATTATGGTTTTTTTTAACAAAAATCTGATATTTTTTCATCAATTTTTACAATAATTGTAAAATTGCTCAATAAAAGCCCCGATTACCTACCCTTTTGATTACTTTAAATTATTCTCCATCGTATCAGATTTCTAAACGTAAAAATACCATGTTTATAACTCAATCACAACATTTCCTATCAACTGTTAAAGAAAAGCCTTGCACCATACTTTAGCAGATAAAGATCCTTTTAAATATTTTTTTATTTTTTCCGTCGATAAAATTAAGCTATCTTTCCCTCATTTCGTTATGTGCACATTATGAAGACTCACACTGTATTACCTTATTGGTAATTATTTCGAGCCGCTTGGGGTTAAAACCCGTGGGGTCCGATTGCTAATGGTCTTTTTTAAGGAAATTTCGAAACGGCTGGTTGACACTTCCTGTGACACAAGGGCTGGCTTTTACCTTGGCCAGAGGCTAAGCATTGCTATACAACGAGGTAAAGCCGCCCGTCTCTTGGGTACATTACCAGTCGACAGCGATGCGGATGAATTTTGTGACGCTATTTTGTTTAGTCTGTGAATATTTTTAGTTACGTTAGGATATCATTATATTTGTTATTTTGTATTAATTAATTAGGTATTCATTGTTATTTACTTACATAGGTATTATTAAGCTTCCAGCTTAAATGTATTTAAAGACTTACAAAGTTCATTTACAAATCTTAATTTATCCTAGCCATCCTCCCAACTTCTGAAGTTACGCTTTGTTCTTCAAGTCTTAGAATGTTTATTACGGTCAGCGGTACTCCTGGTTACAACCAGCTCAAGCTGACACAAATAATAGTAGTTATTTTGTGGTAGACTATAACAATTAACTTGTAAATACAGACTTTTTTAAGTCTACATGACCTAAAGCGCGGTCACTGTAGGACTGCATAGAAAAGAAAGAGAAGCGCGATGACACAACACTGGTAATTTATTGCAAAATATGAAGCAAGTATCTATTTACAAAAAATCTATTGTTAGGACTGAAAAATTAAAACACTAGTGCTAGTATGTTGCTTGTAGAATAATCTGACAAAAAATCAAAATGATTGTATGTATAAGTGCTTTAGTATGTTGCTTGTAGAATAATGTGACAAAAAATCAAAGTGATTGTATGTATTACTATTATTGTTTGATTGTGTGATTTATTGTATAAAGAAAGTTTTTATTAGAGGTATTTTCTTGATTTTTTACTATCGTACCAAATTAGTTGTATAATATTTTCAACACACTATCTATAGCATATATCCTGAAGAATATCATACATTTTTCTGATCTTGTTTACTGTAGTCGATCATATACAAAACTTGTGTTTTTTGCGTTTAGGTCCTGTAATCCCCTAATGCTAATATTTCTAAGCGAATAGACTTCCACTACAACCAGTGATTCTTATACCTGTTTCTGAATTGAGAATTCGAAGCTAACAACTAGTCAAACTCTTCTCTAATATTTTCTCGACATCGACATCTTGACACGCATAGAGATGTGAATGCTGGCGTTAAAAAAAGTGTCTGTTCACAGAACCGGGTTGGGTGATCTCTACTTTTACTGTCATTGCAACTGACTCTAACCGATGAAGGAAGCTTTTCAGAAACTTCAAAGTGATATCATCATCCTTTTCCCAAATATGTTGAGGTCGGCTTCCAGTCTAACCGGTTCCAGCTTGCAGCTGAATATTTTTCATGGAGTGACTGTAAGTACCTCCACAATCCAGTTACTAGGTAATACATTACCCCTTAGTAAGACTGTTTGTCAAACTTTTGGGCTTTTGGCTGCTCATAACGACTGTCAAAGATCTACAAATGACAGCTGGGACCAACGGTTCAACGTGCTTTCTTGATACGTATTAGATGGTCACCCATCTACGATCTGGCCCATCAATTGTCCCGTCTGGCTGTTATTATTTAGCCACAAGCTCCTTCAAAAGAACGTTAAGATTTAAATCTAAGCTGTTTAGAAGAAAAGAAAACAGTGGCACTCCGGGAGTGCCGACAGAAGTGAAAACAAAACACAAGCTGTACTCACTGACATAGCGGATATATGTCCATGATAATGCCCAACTAGTCAGTATTATATTAGCCGATGGGCCAATATATTGAGACATTGGCAAGATCTGTATAAAGTTTACAATTAGAAATGAACACTGAACAGTTTCTAGAAACACGACCAATCCTGTTGCGTCAGTCCAATTCCAGAGCAAGTAACATTGACACCGCTTGGAGCTGTGCCCAAAACTTTAATTAAGTGACGAGAGCTAGCTGTAGTCATAGAATATCAATGTAAAGAAGAGATACTTACTCAAATACTCATGCTTCGAAAATATTCCATTTCGCTAAAAGTTTTGGACGTGAGTAACGTTCAGCACGGGTTTGGAAGTTATGAAATTTCACCCTCCCCCCATTCACTCTCTTAGGGGTGGAATTTCGAAAAACCCTTTCTCACTGGATACCTACTCTTCACAATGAACACACCCTCCAAAATTCATGTCTAAAGGACTGGCGGTTTAGGCTGTGCGTTGATATATCAGTCAGTCAGGACTTTGAATTTTATATAGATAGTTAAAGATAACCTCCTTTTTTTTGAAGTCGGTAAAAAGTGACGAGAGCGCCGAACTCGTGTTTTAAAGTTCCAAAGATGCCAGATTTGTTTTTTTAGGACCCTATATAGGCTCCTAAAAAAAGACATTCTTTATAAAGAATGATCGTAGCGACATCTGTACTAGAACATTGAAACCTCTTCGTCGATCCTGTTTTATCGACCGATCACTATTAGGAAGGACTGGACTGTCCAGATGAGTTTCACTTCTATACCATTTTCTTATCTTTGCCAAGTATAGGAACGTTCATTATGGAGTCCAATATTCGTAATAACTTGGTTAGTTGGATCACCAGACCTTGTTAACTAACACGACAATAATAAGGAATTTGGAGGAGAGATTAAAGTTAAGTAGTTAGAAACTATAAACACTGCAAACCAGAAATGATTCTTCAGCATCATAATCATGATTTCAGCAAAAACGTCCACTGCTGGACAAAGGCGTCCAAGAGCCGCCGATTCAACCGGTTCTGTGTTTCTCGCATCTTGGTTGGTTTGGTGGTTTGAATGGTTTCCTGCGGTCTTCACCAAGGTCATCGGTCCACCTTGAAGCCTTCTATGGCTACGTCTTTCAGTACGCGGTCGCTACTTTTCGCCACATTTCAGCCCCATCTGCGATCTGTTCTGTGAGCAATATGCCCTGCCTACTGCCACTTAAGTTGTACAATTCTTCGGGCTATGTCGGTTACCTTGGTTCTCTTACGGATGTCTTCATTTCTGATTCAATTGAGTAAGGAAACTCCAAGCATAGCCCTCTCCAGTGCCATTTGGGTGACTTACAGTACCGAGTCTTGTAATCCATATCTAAAACTAGCCACGCCCCGCGGTTTTACCCACGTAAATGTCGATTCCGTGGGAATATCGTGATAAAAAACCCAGGGTGTCAGCTACCACCATATATAATTTTATCAAAATTGGTCCAGCCATTTGAGCGTGAAGAAATAACAAACACACTCACACACTTACAAACTTTCGCCTTTATAATATTAGTGTGATTTCTTAATTAATAAACCAGATGACTGTTCACATAAAGTGTAACTAAAGCATTTGGAGATTAAATAGCAAAGAAAATAACCATATTCTTATGAAAATAAAACCTCCTTTATGAAGCGTTTTAATAAGCAATTAGATAATTGGGGTTTATTTATAAACGCAAGTATTGGTTAGCGTCTGTTTATCCGTATATTTTAGACGTTTAAACGTGTCTTAACTTTAGGCAACGGTGGAGTTTAAGTTTAATAAAAATATTCAAATAATAAAAAAAAGCAAATTAAATAAAAATATACCTACCGGCTTCGATCAATGATACCTACCGGCCAAATAAAACAAAACAAAATTTCACCCATTTGGCTCATTTGCACAAAAGTATATCTAACAGCTCCCACTGCGTAACTTTTTATATCCCTAAGTGCCTGGCTTCACACTTTTTCTGTCCACTAATGATCTAGACTGATCGCGGCAACCAAAGCTTAATATTCAGCGATTAGTAAGGCTGTTAATTATCAGCGGGATTGTCCGAAAGGGTTACCGCTGGCCCGGAACATAAAGGACTAAGGAAGGAACACGGGTGGGTTTTAGTCAGTAAGAGTCTGACACTCCCTTCCGCTCCACCCAGAGCGGGAGGGGTCATTTGATGATTTCACATCCGCAAAAAAAAAAGTCTGATAATTAGCCACGAGCTCTAGCGACCCAGAGACGAATCTGTGGTGTTAGTATTATTTCCTAAACTAATAGTGTCTTTATTACCCCATATTGGAATAATTAACTATAGTGTAATTATTAATTCACTGGAGTAAACTGACAGATGCTAAGCCATATTTATTGTAATAGTGATGAGTTCCGTTCGTTGTGATTCAGTTCATTCACACAAAGTCAATAGAAACATTGACTTTGTGTGAATGAACTAGACTATAGATTAGGAATGCTTACGCCTGACCGACAACACAAGACAGAAACACAACAAGACACAATCTGAAGACAGAATCTTAAATGCGTTGTTAAATCTTTAACAGGCACTGTGGATCATTTAGTTTGAAGTTACATTGCAGGATTTCCGTAGTAAGGTTTATGAGTATAGAGCGATACAAATACCCAAGAACACAGTTGTCTTCTTTAGTGATTTGAATAAACAATTCAAATGAAAAATAATGTATGAAAAAAATTTCTAAACGGAAGTAAACTCCGACACACAAAATTATTTTAAAATAATTACTAGAAACGAAACTAAGTGTTTGTTACTAGAACCAAAAATTTGAAGACCCGCGCTGGGCACGCGTGGTGGATTATAGCCCACTCCCTCTTACAGAGAGGACGCCTATGTCCCAACAGTGGGAACATTAATAATAATAATAATAACCGTATTCGTCGGTACAGGCGGCGAGTGGAGCGATACACTCAGAATCGCACATTCCAGAGTGATGAAAGGTGGGTTTATAGGGCTTGGGAGCGACCGGACCAAGGTGTTACTGACACGTGCCTACCGGATGATGACGCCATGTGCTCGTTCTGGCGAAACATCTGGTCGGTGCCCGTCAGTCACACCGAGGGTGATTGGACTGGGAAGATTGAGCGAGCGTGCGATCTAATACCAGAAATGGGGGTACTTACCATCAGCCCCCAAGATGTTGCTCGTGCAGTCCGACCGTTGCCTAACTGGAAATCTCCAGGGCCGGACGGGCTGCACAACTTTTGGATAAAATGGTTCCAAGGGTCGCACGCCTGCTTGGCATCCCAGTTCCAGTCAGCCTTAGAGTCAGGGTCGCTGCCCCAGTTCCTAACGACAGGAATAACCCACCTGCTCCATAAATCAGGTAGTACCGCGGATCCCAAAAATTATAGACTGATCACTTGTTTACCGACGGTCTACAAAGTTCTTACATCCATTTTGAGAACTAAAATTAACAAACATATAGACACCAACTCCATCATGTCTGTCTCTCAAAATGGATGTAAGAACGGGTCCCGGGGTACTAAGGAGCTACTCCTCATTGATATGGCCATTAGCCAACAGGTTCGTCGTTCCCGAAAGGATCTGTCGACATGCTGGATAGATTATAAGAAGGCCTATGACTCGGTGCCACATACATGGCTCATGAGGGTGTTGGAGTTGTACAAAGTAGATGCAACTCTGCGCACCTTCCTGATGTCGTGTATGGGGCAATGGAGGACGGTCCTTCGATATCCAGGATGTCGAAATATTCAGAGGAATAGCGAACCGATAAGGATCGAGCGAGGCATATTTCAGGGTGATAGTTTGAGTCCGCTTTGGTTCTGCTTAGCCTTGAATCCTCTAAGCACGCTGCTGGAGGATTCAGGTCTAGGCTATCGGCTGAGGAGAGGTGGTCAGGTTATATCGCACCTCCTCTACATGGATGACCTAAAACTCTTTGCTCCCAACAATTTGCAACTGATGGAGCTACTGAAAGTAACTCAAACTTTCAGTAGCGCCATCAGGATGGAATTTGGTGTGGACAAATGTGCGGTCATGCATGTAAAGCGAGGGGAGATTGTTGAATCCGTGGGAACCCAACTCTCGGATTCCACAAACCTTAGAACCCTCTCCGCATCCGAAACCTATAAGTATTTGGGTATGTCGGAAGCGTTAGGCATCAATGTTACTGACATGAAGCAAGCGCTGAAGGAGCGCTTCTTTGGCCGCCTGAAAAAAGTACTTAATAGTCTTCTATCAGGCGGAAACAAGGTGCGCGCCTTCAACGGTTGGGTCATGCCGGTTTTGATGTACTCTTTTGGCATACTCAAATGGACTCAGACCGAACTCGACGCCCTGGATAGGAGGGTCCGTACGTTGCTGACTGCAAATCGAATGCATCACCCACGGTCATCGGTAATGAGGCTGTATATCCCGCGAAAGTGTGGAGGTCGAGGGTTTTTAAACGCTAAGGCCCTCCACAATCGCGAGATATGCAGTCTCAGGGAATATTTTCTAGAAACCGACGTAGGGATGCATCGAGATGTAGTCGCCGTGGACAAGGGCCTCACCCCGCTCTCCTTGGCTAAAGAGAACTGGCGCAAGCCAGTAGTGCTTGACACTAATGATCGCATGGAGGTATGGCAGAGTAAGGAGCTTCACGGACGCTTTTTCCGGGCCCTACATGGACCCGATGTTGATCTACTAGCGTCCGTAGCCTGGCTGCGTTTCGGTGACCTCTTTGGGGAAACCGAAGGTTTTGTCTGTGCAATTATGGACGAAGTTATGATGACGAACAATTACCGGAGATTTATTGTGAAAGACGGCACGGTTGACATCTGTCGGGCATGCCACCGGCCGGGAGAATCAATCAGGCATATTATCTCCGGGTGTTCTCGTCTAGCTAACGAAGAGTACTTGCATAGACACAACCTTGTAGCCAGGATAATCCATCAGCAACTTGCTCTGAAATACAACCTTGTGGAATCGGAGGTGCCGTACTACAGGTATGTGCCCGACCCAGTTCTCGAAAATGGTAATATCACATTATATTGGGATCGATCCATCATCACTGACAGGACTATTGTTGCCAATAAGCCTGATATAGTGGTGGTGGATCGATCAGAGCGGCGCGCAATGATTGTTGACATAACCGTCCCGCATGATGGGAACCTCGTGAAAGCCGAGAAAGATAAACAAATCAAGTATCTTGACTTGGCTCGCGAGGTTGTCGACATGTGGGATGTGGACTCCGCGATCATTGTGCCGATAGTCGTGACAGCCAATGGTCTAATAGCCAAGAGCCTCGACCAACACCTGAGGAGGCTCTCGTTGGGCAGCTGGATCAAGGGCTTGATCCAGAAAGCGGTACTTCTGGACACGGCCCGAATAGTTAGGAGGTTCCTCTCTCTGGAGCCCTGACCGCCGGTAGCTTGGACCCTGTTCCCGATACCGGTGGGCTACTATTTTTTATATTTTTAAATGTTTTTATATTTCTTTATACTAATATTTAAAAATATAATTTATAAGAATTTATTTGAATAAAGGAGATAATAATAAATTGTTTATTACCACAAAGTTCAAGTACATTGCACTGTATACATATTGGTTGCGCTAATTTAAATCGCAGATTAAACTTTATTATTTGGCAACATTACTATTTGGTTGGTAATACATCCCTATCTCCCATCCCTTCCTTGCACGGAACCTATCGTACTCGTGGAAGCGAGATGGCGAACGTACGGCGGAAGTGAGCCGTCATTGGACATTCACTAGACTTTTTATTTCGTTGGCTATAAACTTTCGTGTCGAGAACATTGTGCTCCCTAGAAAACTTGGAAAACTTGGTGTTTTGTGCGTGAAAACCGCCGTGATCGAGCTGAGGAGTTGCTGACGAGGAAATAAAGGTACCGTGCATCCTTGTAACCCATAAGAAAGATCGATTTTCTCTGTGCCTCCACGCGGTCTTTCAACGTCCCACTTTACTACCTACCAAGTTAATTTGTTGTGTAATTTAGCCTATTCCGCGTAAACATTTGGTCCTTTTCGAGCCGGATTCCATCTGGAATCAGTGAATAGCCAACCATTCCCCTATCCTGGGTCAATTTGTCGCAAATCTCGCAATTGTAACCGCGCCGCGCGCACGCGCCGCGCCGGTCAGTTAGGTTAATTATCGTAGATTCTCGTAAACCCCGCTAAAAGTAATAAATTCGCATTCTTATTAATTATCGTATCGTCTCGTTGTATCGTATCGTCTCGTTGTGTCGTATCGTCGTAATCTAGCAAGTAAGTTAGATTTTCGCAACCGCAAACCTAACAAATACGTTAGGCACATTATTTCGTTTCGTGACCCAGGAACGTAATTACGTAACAAACATCGTAGGTAGGTAACAAATTGCGATCGAACCGCATAACTTGTAATTGTTCTGTTGAATACAACATATTCGTGCGTTCACAAAATCATTTATTGTAATTTGTGGAGTGTAATCGGTTCACAGTACTTCCAGAACTACCTACTTGTCGTAAATATTTAGTTATTTATTTAGTTAGTCGTAAGCCGCTAATATGGCGGACGCAACTCTAAAAAGATTAATATCGAAACGCGATCGGATATTTGCTCGCATGCAAATCATTTCTGATCAGGCAAAAAGAATCGACTTAGAAGGATTCGATAAGGAGTCCTTCCTCTGTGACATTAAAACAGTGGATTCATTGCGTGTAGACTTCGAAAACATATTGGACGAAATTGTTATCCATGAGCTCAAATTAAAGCCTGACTGCCCTGTTTCCTATCAGGCGCTTTCTTCATTCGAAGACCTTTTGGGCCGTGTAAAGCGAGCAGAAGAAAAACTGCTAATTCAATCTCGTAATGAGGTCAAAAGGTCGCCTCGACTACCTCCTATCGAAATTCCCGAATTTAACGGAGACCATAGAAATTGGCCATTGTTTATCGCTAGTTATAAAAACGCAGTGCATAATAATGTTTCTCTGACAGACTGTGAGAGGTTATATTATTTGATAGGAAAATTAACAGGCAAGGCTCGTTCAATATGTGCTGGAATAAATCCATCAGCTGATAATTACCCCCTTATTTTCGATTTGCTTTGTAAAAGGTATGAAGATAAGCGTCAGTCCGCAACTTCATACTTAGATCAATTATTTGAATTTAAATCTATTTCGACTGGAACCCCAAATAATTTAGAATCATTCCTCGATAAATTCTCGTCGTCTGTAGCCGCTTTAAAAAACACAAAGGTCAATGACCTCGCTGATTTCATTTTGTTACATATTGCTATTAAGAAACTCGACCAAGATACTGTGCGTGCCTTCGAAACTAATTATCAACTAAGATCAAATAGTTTCGAAATTCCATCCTTTTCTGATTTGGATTGTTTCGTTCGTGACCATATAAAAATGTTAGAACGTACTTCATCATCTGTTGCTAGGGTCACCAATAACAAGAAACCACTCGAACGTAAGTCTACCGTCGCGTACGCCAGCACCTCTGGTCCCGAGAAAACTACATGTAGTCTATGCAGTGAGCAACATGATTACATTTATAAATGTAGGATATTTAATAGTTATAACCCGGATCAGCGTTTTAACTTCGTAAAGTCTAATAATTTATGTATAAATTGTTTAAGTAGTGGACATCGTGTTTCCATGTGTGAGTCAACTTCTAGATGTAGAAAGTGCCACCGAAAGCACCATTCATTATTGTGCTTTGGGGGCCGGCAAGCCGCGTCTGCTACCGCTGCCAATGCGGCACCTAGTGACGCTAACGCTGCCTCCGCTCGCGATGACGTCGCGCTGCCGCTGTGTGCGTTATCAGCTAATAATAATGAGGTTGACCATTTGTCTCGATGCCCCACGACGGTTTTAATTGCAACTGCGCGTATTATTGTCGTGGATTCTCATGGTAATAAACACATTGTTCGTGCATTATTGGACAGCGCTTCGCAAAGTAACTTTATCACACGTGAGTGTTGTCAACGCTTAGGTTTGAACATAAATAATCGACCTACTTGTTCCGCCGTGAAAGGAATAGGTGGTTCAAGTAAAACAATTCAGGGTTCCGTAGAATTTAAATTTCATTCTCGCTTCGATCGTAACATAAATTATAGTGTCGACTCTTTGGTAGTAGATAAAATTACTGAACATTTACCAACTGCCACGGTTAATTCTTCACTCTTGTCTAACTTCAAAAACTTGCCGTTGGCAGACGACACCTATTTTTCTCCAGGCCCGATTCAAGTATTGATCGGTGCTTCGATTTATCCACACTTACTCTTGTCGAATAAGGTTCAAGGACAGCCGCCATATGTATCACCGCTTGCTTTAGAAACTGTCCTTGGCTATGTTATAGTAGGTGACGCTCCGGTCCGTGTTGATAGCAACTCGACCGTTTCATATTGTTGTACCGCGGACCCACTGGACTCTGCGGTCCGGAAATTTTGGGAATTGGAGGAGGTGGATGTTCCCCCTGTAGTCAGCTCGGACGACAGGGAGTGTGAGGAATTTTACACACGCACCACTACTCGGGATAGTGACGGTCGATACGTGGTAGCTCTGCCTTTCAAGGGTGATGTCGAGTCCCTTGGTAACTCACGCCAAGCAAGTGAACGTCGGTTTCACTGCTTGGAAAGGAAGATGCAAGCTTCTCCACAATTAAAGGTCGCGTATGATAGCGTCATCCTCGAATACTTAGAAAAGGGTTATATATCACCTGCAAATTCTGATTCATCAGAAGTTTCGTACTTTATTCCGCATCATGGGGTGATCAGGGATGATAAGGTCACCACCAAACTTCGTGTCGTTCTCGATGGTAGTTGCAAAACTACCTCCCGCATTTCGCTTAATGACCTCTTGTACGGTGGGCAAAACCTGCAAGGGAGTTTGTTTAATATTATCGTTGATTTTCGTTTGTTTTCGGTTGCACTCTCCGCAGACATTCGTCAGATGTTTCTCAGCATTGGGATCCGAGAATCTGATCGGCGTTTCCAACGCATTTTGTATCGCTTTTCCCCGCAAGAACCTTTACAGGTTTATGAATTTAATCGTGTTGTTTTCGGGCTTAAGTCTAGCCCCTTCCATGCGCTGCGAACTATTAGGCAGCTAGCAGAGGATGAGGGTGGCTCCTACCCTCAGGCTAAAAATATCGCCACTTCAGGGTTTTATATGGATGATTTCGTCCATTCCGTCCTCACGGAAGCCCAGGGTATCTCTACCGCCTCGGAGATGATAGGCCTCATGAAAGCTGGTCAATTTGAATTGGTTAAATGGACCAGTAACTCCCAAGCCGTTTTAGATTCTATTCCACCCTCGCATCGTCTGCTAGCTGTCAAAGAATTCGACGAGTCCGACCAGCAGAAAGTACTGGGCTTGTGTTGGTCGCCTACGTCAGATCACTTCAGCATGAGAGTCAATACTCCCGCGCAAAATTGTACTAAACGTACAATATTATCGTGTGTCGCTAAATTATGGGACGTCATGGGATTTGTTGCACCTGTCGTCCTGTACGCTAAACTTCTAATCAAGCAGCTCTGGCTGCGTGATTGTGACTGGGATGATACCCCACCTGAGGATATAGTCAGGCTGTGGACTCGCTTCAAGGAAGAGCTCCCGTTGCTCTGTAATATAAAAATCCCACGTCACGTTGGTATCGTCGCAGATAGTGTGGTCACCATCTTGGCTTTCGCAGACGCCAGTGAGAAGGCATACGGGGGAGTGATTTACTTCCACGTCCAAAATAGCGATGGCAATATCGTTTGCTTGTTAACCGCTAAATCGAAGGTCTCACCTAAGAAAGTCGTTTCTCTCGCTCGTCTGGAGCTTTGTGCTATTCTTGTGCTAGCTCAACTTATAAAAAATGTCATAGTCGCTTGTCAGCACCGCATTGTTTTTCGTAACATATTCGCATTTTCGGATTCGACAGTCGCGCTCTGTTGGGTACATTCGTCACCCCATCGGTGGAACACCTTTGTGGCCAACAGAGTGTCGAAAATACAAAGCGACTTGTCGCCACAAAATTTGTATCACGTGTCCGGTACGGACAATCCCGCAGATTGTCTGTCACGCAGTCTCACGCCTTCTCAAATTGTTGACCACCCGCTTTGGTTCAGTGGTCCTCCGTGGGCCCGTTTGGACGTCTCACAGTGGCCTGTCGTTCCTTTCAGTCCTTCGTCGGTGCCTGAAGCACCCGAAGAGAAGAAGCTTTCGTTGCTATCCGCTGTAGCAAATGAAAGATCTCCTATTCTTTCTTTAGTAGATCGCATCTCGTCTTGGAGTAAATTACTTCGAGTAGTAATTTACGTCTGTCGTTTTGTCAGGTTGTTACCTGTTAGACATCGCATGTCAGCGTCGGATTATGACTTCGCTGAATTACTCGTTCTTCGTGAGCTTCAACGCTTTTATTTCTCCTCTGAGATTGCTAAAATCGGGGAAGGCAAGGATTGCAGTCCAGCTTTACGACACTTAAAGCCGTTTCTCAAGGACGGACTCATTAGAGTCGGAGGCCGTTTAAGAAATTCGGATTTAAGTTATGAAGGGAAATATCCCATTTTGCTTCCAAGCAAGGATCTCGTTTTGAATTTGCTCGTCGAATACCATCATAAATTAAATTGTCACGCAGGTCCCGACCTGCTGATGTCACTCTTACGTCAGAGGTATTGGATACTTTCTGCCCGTAATTTAATTAGGAATAGGATCCATAAGTGCATTCCCTGCTTTCGCCTTCGTCCTAAGTCAAGTTTCCCTGAAATGGCGGATCATCGCTCTTGTCGTGTCGTCCAATCCGCTAAGCCGTTTGTCCACACGGGCACAGACTATGCCGGACCGTTTAGGGTTACTATGTCTCGCGGCCGAGGTGTTCGTTCCACCAAAGCCTACGTTTGTCTGTTCGTCTGCATGACTACACGCGCCGTGCACATTGAACTCGTTGGTGACCTTAGCACAGCTAATTTTATGGGTGCTTTCAAGCGGTTCTTGTCAAGGCGTGGCCCGGTGAGTAGGATTTATTCGGATAACGGGACTAATTACATAGGCGCTAAACGCAAACTTTCGGAACTTCACGAATTTCTTTGTTCAAAATACCATAATACCGAATTTGGTAACATGCTAGCTGAGAGTCGCATAGATTGGTCACTCAATGTCCCGACTGCTAGTCACTTTGGGGGCAATTGGGAGGCTAACATTAAAAGTCTAAAGTCGCACTTGTATCGAGTCATAGGTGACACGATTCTCTCATTCGAAGAATTAAGTACCGTTCTTACCCAAGTCGAATCGGTAATGAACACTAGACCTCTTTGCAGGACACTCTCTAGTGATCCTTCGGAACCGCTAGCTTTAACTCCAGCGCACTTTTTAAATCTCACGCCTTTGAAATATTTGCCTGCCGAGGAAATAGACGAGAGAACTACTATCGCTAGACATGAATTGTTAGATAGACTGGTACAGTCGTTTTGGAAGCGCTGGAGGAGCGGTTACCTCCACACCTTGCAATCGCGTCGCAAATGGAACACGCCGGTTGATCCGGTCGCTGTCGGTACGGTCGTGATTCTTATAACTGATAATTCGCCTCCACTACACTGGCCATTGGGTGTCGTGGAGGAAGTTTTTCCTGACTCCACTGGAGTCACTCGCATCGTTCGGGTTAAGACGACGACTGGCTCTTACTTGCGCCCCGTCGTTCGTCTTTGTCCGTTACCTAACCAATAATTGAGCAATTTCGTCATTTTAGGTTAGGTTAACATTAGTAATTAGGTACATAGTTTATTGCTTAGTTTATCGTTTAGTTTAGTTTCGTAAATTAGCTTCAATTCTTGAAGGCATCGCTTCAAGCCCGGGGGGATGGTTGCGCTAATTTAAATCGCAGATTAAACTTTATTATTTGGCAACATTACTATTTGGTTGGTAATACATCCCTATCTCCCATCCCTTCCTTGCACGGAACCTATCGTACTCGTGGAAGCGAGATGGCGAACGTACGGCGGAAGTGAGCCGTCATTGGACATTCACTAGACTTTTTATTTCGTTGGCTATAAACTTTCGTGTCGAGAACATTGTGCTCCCTAGAAAACTTGGAAAACTTGGTGTTTTGTGCGTGAAAACCGCCGTGATCGAGCTGAGGAGTTGCTGACGAGGAAATAAAGGTACCGTGCATCCTTGTAACCCATAAGAAAGATCGATTTTCTCTGTGCCTCCACGCGGTCTTTCAACGTCCCACTTTACTACCTACCAAGTTAATTTGTTGTGTAATTTAGCCTATTCCGCGTAAACACATATTAAATATCTTAATTTAGCATTACGTAGATAGTACAATAAGTTCAACCCTGTCCCCTAAACTAGGCTAGGCCTGTATCTTAGGGGGCAGTGTCCGGCTATAAGGTATGCTTCTATGATTCTATTGTGGCAAACGTGCCAGTGGACCATGTCAAGTGGGTGCATTTTGATAATTAAACAAAACTTGATAATTAAATTAAAAAAACAAAAACATTATAGGCTGATTATGTTATGTAAACTATTTGTTTATGTATGGTCCTGCTCCTAGAGCATAGACATACTCTCATAGTGATACCTACAGAGAAGCTTTCTCCCACACCATAGATAAAGATAGACCTAGATAACGCAAGTATCACGATCTGTATGAAAACCAAGCGTGCCATTTTTTGACTATCAACTATGATGTCACGAGCACTATTTAGTGATGGGAAAATCAAATCGATTCAAAGACGGCGTGCGTGCCGCACCCGTCTCGCCCCACTCCCGGGACCTAGCGCCAGTGCTCACGCTCACCCAGCCAGCAGTACTCAGGACTGAGCGCGAAAGTGACGGCTTACGATTTTTGTACGTAAGCTGGGCTCACGAAGTAGTTGCTCTTGCGTTATCTAGGTGTATCTATATCTGTGCTTTCTCCTTTATAGTAGCAAAGTAGTTATTTTAAATTAAAACAAGTGAAGCATCAACTAATTAGTATTAATAATGTATCAAACATTAAAGTATTATCACGAATTTTATCATTTCGGTGAAAGGGACGCGCCAGAAGATAATTAATCGAATATATATTATGTACAGTTGATAATTAATCAATTAATTAAGTACTCGTATAATGAATGCACACAGAATATTTTTGGGAGGCGAAACAGCTGTTACAGAACTTTCAGAGATAATGAGCGAATTATTTGTAGGATTATCGAAATCTCATTAAGAATGATACGAATATTAAGGCGCCACTAGTCGATTTTTTCGTACAAATTTCAGGAGAGTATTACTCCACTGTTTAACATTGTGCATCCAAAGTTAAACATGATACCGTTATTTATGCGATTTTTTCATAAAACTCGATTTTGCAAATTACTTTTCGAATTTTTTTACGCGCCTTTCAGTTCGGAACGGTGTTTCTCTGCGTGTGAACTAGACGTTGTGCGTGTAGACTAGCGTCTAACTGCTCATCACTGATACTATCTTTGTCGGACACAAAGCCAGGTGAGACAGCGTACTTTTTGGCCATGACCACCAGTGAGTTCGAGCTCGCGACTAGTTCCACCTTAACTGCCTTTGTTCGTATTGTTGATGTTTTTTCGCTTAACACCTGCACACGCTTAATGGTCGCGAGAACTACTGCTGAGCGTGACTTCCTGGGATTGATTCCTAGGCCCGGCAGTGTTATTCGGGCAGGGTTTTTCCATCTCAGTAGGAGCACAGTGTATGGACTTGTGCCCGATTGATGGCAATGGAATCGCCCACATGTGACTTAAACATACGAAATGTGGTTTTTGTGGTTGTTGTGTTGTGGTGTGTTGTGGTTGTTGTGGTTGTGTACATCTCGGCCTAACCATTCGACCTTATAGAACATAATAGATACTAAATTTATAAAGCATGATCAATGTTATTCGACGTACAGACTTTGCTGCCAACTATCTACTCATCACCTACCTCTTGTTCTGTACTGCAGTCTAAACGGACCGCTGTTCTACCTGCTCTACTCCCGCTGTTCTACTGTTAAAGATTCTACCTATGGATATTGGAATGATTGGTAAACGAATTGGTTATCACAGTAACCTCTTGTTAGAAGCATATATTTTTGCCCGTTTTCTCCTCCTGCACGCGTAGCATGACGACGTTTTGTCGACGGAAGAATAGACAAAATGACATTTTGCCATGCTTAGACGCGTAGAATGCGTATAAATATTTCTACAATCTGATATTTTGTCTATTCTTCCGTCGACGAAACCCGTTTCTACGACGGTCATGCTACGCGTGCTGTCTAGATAGTGAATGCTCGATATAAAACTGCTGCTCATTGCTTCTAAATTTTATTAGTCCCACGCGCTACCTTTGCTTCTAAAGTATTTTAGTCCCACACGCTACCATTGCTTCTGAACTTATTTTAGTCCCACACGCTACCATTGCTTCCGAGGTTTTTTGTCTCACGTGCTACCATTGCTTCTGAACTTATTTTATTCCCATGCGCTGCCATTGTTTCTGAAGTTTTTTAGTCCGACGCGCTTCCATTGCTTCTGAATTTATTTTAGTCCCACGCGTTAGCATTGTTTCTAAAGTTTTTTAGTCCCACGCGCTACCATTGGAACAAAATTCTTTAACGGAGCTTGCGCTAGGAGTAAGTAAACTTTTAGAAATCATCACGTTACGAAAAATCGTTATGCGGTTTTTTATTATATATAATAGAAAGAGACAGAGAGTGAGAGAGAGAGACATAGTTTTCTTGGTTTTCGAGGTTGCTGAAGCCGATAGTGAGATCAAAATGAAAATCCAACATGGCGACTACGAAAATTAAAAAAAAATGATCATGGGTGTCGTATTCATGATTTCCGAGGGTGCTGAAGCTGATAATGAGGTCAAAATGAAAGTCCAAGATGGCGGCTATGAATATTTTCAAATTTCCTGCAGCCGACATCTTGGATTTTCATTTTGAACTTCATTGTGGGTACCCCGTGGGTACACCGACTCCACATGTTTTTTTTATTCCTACGCACTACGGTTGCTTCTAAAGATTTTTTTAATACGACGCGCTACTTTTGAAAAAAATGTTACACACAGTCCCATTGCATTTTATCAACACCATAATAGTACATTATGATACATGTGTGCTATGTTGATCATTATGCACGAGGCGATATTACCGCGCGAGCCGCAGGCGAGAGCGATAAGAAAGCCGAGTGTATATTGATTAATGCACACGCGTTTCATACGACGTTTTTCAACACACTTGCGAGGAAAAAAAACAGACTTGTATTGTTAAATATTAACTTGTATGGAAAATGGCGCGCCGGTTTTGTTTTCCCGCGCGCCGTGCCAGCCAGCACTAGCGATGCGCGCGCAACATTGACTCATTTTAAATATATTAATCTATGGCACAGACAAAACCGCTTAACAGCCTATAGAAAAAATATAATAAACACAAACCTAAAAATTGCAAAAAACCTAAGAATTTCGCGGTCTACCACTGCGCATTCACCTTAAATTGTCTGTGGTCCCCTGCGAGTTCATTTTGCGACCAAGGACAATACAGACTATTAAAAAAAAAAAATATATAGCCCGCGGATTTTTTTCTTTTGGCATGAAGTCTCTTTGGGCGCTTTCCGAATTAGCCATGAATTAGCTATAATCGCTCACATCACAGCGCTACATCATCTCACATGCGTTCCGATTTAGATATTACGATTATGACTGCTGAGAGCTGGCAACAATTCGGAACTCTCGTGAACGCGCTCACAGTGCTTACACAATGTAAAAAAGATATTATTACAGTATTTCTTTGTATAAACACCACATTTCTTCTTCAGTTCTTCTTCTTTGGTTAGGTGGCGACTGTCAGCCAGAAGCACAATTTCAAAAATGCCACGTTAGTTTAATTTAAAGATGATGCAACTCAAAACAAAACACACACTGACACAACCTCATACACACACTGTCATTTTTGACAGCGCTCACGGTGATATTATTCTAGGGCATGGTCGGCATTATCGCAAGATGGCGAATGTCATGACGTCATCTATGACGATTCACGGGACATCGTTATCGTTATCGCGCTCACGCTAATTCGGTTATTTCCCAATTCGGAACACATCGATTATTTCCCAATTCGGAACGCAGGGTTTGATGAGATTAAAAAAGCGCGCGTCTCCGACTAGTAAATAGTTATCTGTGGTATTACAGAACATGTGGATTAAAGTAAAGAAAAAGCACGCGTTCGTAATACACTCCATTATGGACCTAAAAGCGGTTCAATAAGAGCCACTTTACGAGCAAGTGTGTTGAAAATACTTTTATACCCTTGGAATAAAAATTCAATACAAGAATTATTGAGCCTAAATATAAATGTGCCAATCTACTTCCAAGTAAAACCATTGCTCGCAAAATTTTTCATTGCGGTACAGTATGTTGCAATAAAAGAAGCCAAGAGTATTTTACGTCACTTTGGGATATTTTAACAGAAAATTCGTTTTTTTACGCACCTTTGCGTTACATAAACGTCACTTTGGGAAATGTTTCCCCGTAGGTCCAACGATAGACATATTTTTCACAAATTGACCGTATTTATTGGTCCTTACGGCATGTGAATTGATATGAATGACTTTCTGATATGAGCGAGGCGGTTCGTATGAGAAGATAATTTATTGCGGACGACAATCGGGTGGGATCTTGGCTAAGTGATAACAGCCCCAGCGGTCGGTTCGTTGACGGGTGATCATCCATTACATATCGAGACCCCTCCGTGTCTTAGAAAGCACGTTATGCCGTCGGTCCCGGCTGTCATTCGTTGAACTTTGACGGTCGTTACGGGTAGTCAGAATCCCGAAAGTTCGACAATTAGTCTAGCCAAGGGGTATACCCAGTGACTGGGTTGACTCTGAGCTGGCTTAGCGTAGTACGGAGTTTCAGCAGAATGCGAGGCTATATTGGTTATATCGCCACTAACATGCAGCCTACTGTACCTTCTAGCGGACACAACCCACACAAAAATCGGAAGGTAAATAACACCCAATAATACAGTACTGCATAGCTATTCACAACCGTCCGACAGGCTATCGTATCGAAAATGACACATTTCGACGGCCTGATTTGACCTGCCCCCGACAGCAAACAGCTGTCGGCAAAAAAGAAGAGGGTTTTGAATTTGTGAACAGCGTTTAGAGGACTCCTACGATAACATTGACTGATGTTCGATACGGTACGGAAACGTATCGTATCGTATGTAGTGGTTGTGAATGGTCTTGATTGAAAAGCCTTCCCGATGATTCTGCTATAGTCCGCGCGGAACTAGTTGGCCGCGCCTTAGGTATGTGAGCGGTGGGACGGAGGGGCGGGGGCGCTTTGTGATTACTCAGTGCGTGCGTTGCGAACAATAGGCAACCCCGCCGCCCTCACCCCCGTCCGCACCCAAGGCGCGGCCAGCTAATTCCGCGCGGACTATAAATAATTGTATTCAGCAGAATCATTGGTAGCTACTGCGTAAACCGATTTCTCTGCCATGCTGCTATGGTAATGGTGATTCAGTATTGGCGTATAGGCTTTTAGATGAGAGTAGTACAGAGATCCAATGACAATGGTATAAGTATACATCATAATCACCCTATAATGTTCCCACTGCTGGGACACATGCCTCCTCTCTGTGAGAGGAAGTGGACCGCAATCCACCACGCGGCCCCGGTGCGGATTGGTACATGTCACATGTCATGTCTTCGATTTTTTGGTTCTAGGATATACCGGTTTCCTCACGATATGTTTTCCTTCACCGTTTTGAGAGCAGTTGTGACGAAAGAAAGAAAGAAAAAGTATTTATTGCAAGTCATACAGGAAGATCACAAACTAAACTAAACACAGTCAAAAATAAAAAAATCAAATTTCATATACAGGGTTATTGGAAAAACACCAACAACCTTTTGACAACAAATGATAAATCTTATAAAGAAAATATATAAAGTAGATAAAGTTCGAACCTACAACTCTTATGATTCACTGAGCCACCACTGCTCTCACTAGGTAAGTATACATAGGTAAACAAAAAAGTAAACTTTCGACAGGAACAGACACTTAACAAAAACGCCAAGCAGAATTAATTAAACCCATTAATTATTTTAAAATAATTTTGTTTTGTCAAACAATTAAGGCACTTAAATGCTAAAGTTCAGGAAATATGGCCCGAATACGAACTGTGAACGGCCATTAAAGCGAATTGGGCGAATAATTTATTCAATCATTAGCACTGTAAATAGAAGGGTTTGTTATGAAACGAGTTTCGTTTAATAAAGCTGTACTGGGGACAATGAATGAAAACGATAAGTCTTCTTGAAGTGTGAAAACTCCAGAATTTTTAAGGAAATAATATATGCATAACTACTCTGTTTCCTGGAGGATTAGGGAGAGGTATCTCTATTAGAACATCCACATTTTGACAGTTATGTTCAAGTCCCATATAATAGGGGGCAAGCCTATTGTCATCAACTGGGCACAAATCCGGAATCTTGCTACTGAGACATTACAGATGGAAAGACGATGCTGAAGATGTTTTTTTTTTCTTGAATGTACCTATATTGGTCGCCAGCTACAAATGTCATCATACTTGTGACAATAGGCTATTTGACTGGTTTCTGATAAACATCTCAGATTATTTAATGGTGTCTAACGAGCCCACAAAAACCTATTACTTCAAATTGCATAATGTATTTCTTTTAAAAAATAGTAAATAAAAATGTACTGTTTAAATAAGCCGCCAAAACGCTATCTTTAACAATATGGCGTCGTGATGTCACGATTCACGTAAACAAACGTTGAAACGGTCGAGATACTAGACAAAAGTCATACGATAGACAGAAATTTACTAAATCATGACGTCATCTTAAGTTCAGCCAATCCAGACCGTTTTCGATTACGTGGCGCCAGATTTAAAAAGATGAAGTTTTTTCGAGATTTTTTTTATAAATAATACATTGTTTAGTAGTAAAATTAATGCAAATCGATTTTAAAAGCGATAATCTATACGAGTGTCAATAATTATGACCTTATTTTTTACATTGTCAAATAGCCTAGTTTGGCTCATGACTAATAGGTACCAATACAGACTGAGGTAAAAGTTATATCATGTAAAACTTCCCTGTACGTACAGTATACTGCACGTCACGTTGGTAACACTGTATGACCTTGAGCTGGCTGAGAGTTTCAATAGAATGCGAGTTGTGTGTTTCGTGAGTTTGAACCCAGAAAGGCCCTTTCTTTTGTGTATTTAATTTCATCACCACTGCTCTCAAAACGGTGAAGGAAAGCATCGTGAGGAAACCGGCATGGCTTAGAACAAAAAAATCAAAGACATGTGACATTTACCTGGATTACGGCCCACTCCCTCTCACAGAGAGGAGGCCCGTGTCCCAGCAGTGGGAACAGTATAGGCTGATTATGCTATTATGCTGTACCAATTTCGTGTTGTTATTGTCTTGTTGATTATGAGTTGGCAAATAAAATTCATGGTTTATACTTAATTTATAGTTTTTTTTTATTTGATTTACATAGTAAATATGACTAAGTAATATTATCGATTTAAAAATAATAACATAATAAGAATAATTTTTAATTCTTAGCTAATGTATTCAACTTGTCCTAAATATCAGTCTTTTTTAACATGTAAGGACTATGAGCGGTTGTTTCACGTCCACTTGATGCACGTGTATACATCAAAAATGGCGCTAACTATGGTCAAACAAAAAAAAAAAGCGTTGTTTCAAATTACAATTACAAAATGATGGCCTTGCTACGGCAAGGCCTTTTTTTTTTTTTTGTTCCGGGGTGGAAAATCCTCATGGATGTCCGCCGCCCTGGGGTGGGCGGCGGGGTCTGTCAGACTCTTACTGACTAAAAACCACCCCGGTGTTCCATCCCACACCTACACCGGGGGTCGCGGGAACGTACGATCCTTCCGCAACCCCCGACTGGTGCCGGCCCGCCACTGCAGGCCTCGTCGGGTCAGGGGGGGGAGTGAGGTGTTTGACTCCCCCCGTGACGTCTAAGAGGGGCGCGCGTGGAACACTGCGCGCCGCCACCTCGGGTCCTGATGTGTGGGGGGCGGCGGACGTCCCCGAGTCCGTCGCCCCTGGACCCATTTAGGGGGGCTGGAAGAGGGCGTTGTCCGCCCTCCGCCGACGCCCGGTGCGCCTGCTGCGGGCCGGGTGAGTGGACGAGATCTCCCTCTCCCTTTCCGCAGCCTCCTTCTGCGAGATGACCGTTTCGCAGAAGGAAACCACCGCGTCCCAGGACTCTTCGCTGCCGACCATCGACTCGACCACGGCCGGCAGCGACAGGTCACTGCCTACTTCTGAGATGAGGGCACGGCGCGGCTCCTCCCAAGCGGCACACTCTGCCAGCGTATGCCACGCCGTGTCCTCCCGGCAGTCGACGCAGTGGTGACACCGGGCGTCCGGCTCCCTGTTTATGCGACACAGGTACTTCCCGAAGCAACCATGCCCCGAGAGCACCTGCGTCACCCGAAACGACAGAGAGCCGTGCCTCCTCCCGAGCCAGCGCTCGAGCACTGGCTGGACCGCCCCGATGGTACCGAGGCCGGCGGTAGGGCGTGAAAGCCTGTCCCGCCAATCCGCCACCAGGACCTCGCGAAGCTGAGACCGACGCAGCTCCTGCTACGGCAAGGCCTAACCTAACCTAACCGGCATGGCTTAGAACAAAAAAATCAAAGACATGTGACATTTACCTGGATTACGGCCCACTCCCTCTCACAGAGAGGAGGCCCGTGTCCCAGCAGTGGGAACAGTATAGGCTGATTATGCTATTATGATGTACCAATTTCGTGTTGTTATTGTCTTGTTGATTATGAGTTGGCAAATAAAATTCATGGTTTATACTTAATTTATAGTTTTTTTTTATTTGATTTACATAGTAAATATGACTAAGTAATATTATCGATTTAAAAATAATAACATAATAAGAATAATTTTTAATTCTTAGCTAATGTATTCAACTTGTCCTAAATATCAGTCTTTTTTAACATGTAAGGACTATGAGCGGTTGTTTCACGTCCACTTGATGCACGTGTATACATCAAAAATGGCGCTAACTATGGTCAAACAAAAAAAAAAGCGTTGTTTCAAATTACAATTACAAAATGATGGCCTTGCCGTACGTCAAATAGTAACGAGTATGTAGTCGTTATTATTTGACGTAGGTATGTTACGTTAACCAACCGTTTGAAACAACCAGCTCTGTGATGATTATGGTTAATTGATTCCAATAAGTAATTATTACTTTTGTGGCGAAATATTAATTAACAAAGTAGTAGGTATGTAATAAATATGATTTTAAATCCATTTGAGGTTCGTAACGACCATTCGTAACGACCTAAATATTCAGAATTCAGTTTAAAAAATTAAAGGATGATGCAACAAAATGTATGCAAAGCTGGTTCCAGCTCCAATTAGGAATAAATGATATAACATTAGAAAGGTATTAAGACTAAAAACAAGAGTTCTAATGGCCTTTGTTTTGTTTGATTCCGAGAGACGAGTTAGTAAGGGAAGCTACTTTAACCGTTGCAGTTACAGAAAAATGTCTTTAGCTTCTTGACTAATTGCTAACTACATTAACAGATTTTGGAAAAATGGTTCAGTCAGCTAGAAAAACGTTGATTCTTACATTTTATTTTTATGATTCTAATCGATGCAGTTTCGCATAAGGATGCAAAGACTGACTGAGGAAGACAAACTGAGGTTAGAGTACTAGAAAACAAATCGCAAAAAACTTGTCTCATACCTAGTAATGTGATTATTGCTAAAACTGACCTGTTTGGTACAGTATAACTCTGAAGGAAAGAATAAGGCGCCATAGTACCTTCTATTCAGTATAAAAAGAGCTATCCAACGTTGTTTATCACAGCCATGACTAATGGAGGGGGTACCAAAATGGGCATCATCCTTTAATATTCTGTCTTGTAGCTTCGTTCTGTTTAAATTTCGAAACAGTCTTACGTTTTTGTTTTTAAAATTCTTAACTTAAAAGTTCTTCGTTTCATTTTATCTTTGGAACTGAATGGAGTTGGAGTTAATGTTGGTATCGACAAAATTGTTGCCTCTTTGTGGATAAGACTGTGGGTTGTTCCTGTTTGCTTCTAGGGCCCTCCAGTTAATAAGCCAGAAAGGTTGCTGGTCAATAGGCAACTTGCTCAGCCTCTGAACAAGTTCCACATCACCGAGGGCTTCTAGAGGGATCCTGATTGTAGTTGTGGTGCCGACTTCATCTCCGAATCTGGAATTTTAAAATTTTGATTTTATTTTTTAAAATGGCGTCAAGAGTGATTTTAGTTTTTTAAATTGAATTTAAATGTAAAGTATTTTTAGGTCAGCAGTCCACGTTGGTCCACTACTGGAAAAAGCCTAATCATTCTATCATGTTCTTTTGTTTATTTATATGTATAATGTAGTTCTCCGTAACATCGTCTACACTAGAATATTTGAAAAAAAAAATGTGTGGTCATACATAAAAAAAAAAATATCCTACGCATGGACTTGAGATGAGAACCTGGACGAGGTTCTCAAGTCGATGCGTAGGATATTTTTTTTTTATGTATGACCACATATTTTTTTGGTGGTTAAAAATTGGTTGGATTGAATTTATACAGTTAAAAAATAAACGACTATTTCTGTAAGTATAAGATAATAATTACCTGTTTCCCAATCCTGAAGGGTTCGGAGTAGTGGTGCTGGGTGGGACATAGGGGAATCCTATGGGGAGCCTGCCTGCGTACGGTGATCTTTGGGCAAGGCAGCTGATGAGGATGGCTGAGAATACTACGATGGTCTTCATTGTGGAGTACTGAAAGGAGAAAAAATGTTGTTACTTAAATGAAGTTTCCTTTTTTTTAATTCTTTATTTAATTAGGGACTTTTATACGAGAACAGCAATGCATATGGCAGTCCCATCATACCTTAATTGCACACTGCTAAGAATTACATTTGGGCCATGAATCTGAACAGACTCTTCGCATCATCACAAGTTTACATTTATCATTTATTAGTAAGTTACTGTTAATAGGATGCAGCTGAATACCAGTATTTTACATGGAGCGACTGCCTATCTAACCTCCACAACCCAGTGACTGGGTAATACGGTACCCCTTGTTAAGACTGGTTGTCAGACATTCGGGCTTCTGACTACCCGTAACGACTGTCAAATATCCACAATGAGAGCCGGAACCAACGGCTTAACGTGCTTTCCGAGGCACGGAGGGGTCTCGATATGTAAAGATGATCACCCATCCACAGACCAACCGCGGCAAGCATAGCTTAACCTGATCGATCGACCTGTGCGGCTGTTATTATTTAGCCACGGGCCCCTCATTATTTATGTATACGATTTTTATTGTAATTTTAGCGACCGCGGAAAAATGACGTCATTTCGATAACCAAATCAATCTAAAGAGCTTCACGAAGAACTTTGTCCCAACATTAAACACACATATGACATGCGGTTTATAAAAAAAAACATACCCTGGTAGGTATTTCCCACGATAAATGAAATACCTAAACTATATAGACTTCCTATTTATTATAACAGTAGGTATAGCAAGGTCTGTTGACCACAATAAAACCACGAACTGATAACAAACCTGACCTCTACGTCACCTTCGTATCACAGTGATAAGAGGCAGTGGAAACAACTGTTATGAGCATGAAGTAAAACGGAAACTTGTTAGAGAATTTATTAGGTATGTTTATTTAAGTCATTAAGAGGAAATGCGGTCGGAGAAACTTTTGAAAAAGCCTAAGTAAAAAGTCATGATTCGAGGTTTACCATACCATAATCAGCCTATAATGTTCCCACTGCTGGGACACAGGCCTCCTCTCGATGAGAGGGAGTGGGCAGTAATCCACCACGCGGGCCCAGTGCGGATTGGCAGATGTCACATGTCTTCGAATTTTTGGTTCTAGGACATGCCGGTTTCCTCACGATGTTTTCCTTCACCGTTTTGAGAGCAGTGGTGATGAAATAATTTACACAAAGTAAAGCGCCTGTCTGGGTTCGAACCTACGACTTATAACTCGTAAGTCGCGGCCGTTACCACTTGGCCACCGCTGCTCGCTGATTCGAGGTTTGGCTCTCACCTATTTCCTCCTCCAATATTGGATCAATTTAAAAGATATTTCATAAACTGAATAAGAAGGATATTATTGTGTCCTATGTTTTTCTTATTTCATTACTAGTTGTCAAATTTGTACACTAGACCTCTGTTGTTGACAACGATTTAAATCGGCATTTTTTGAGGGTTCTAGTGCTTATAAAAATAATATATCATCAAAACGAAAACATAGGGACATACAATAGTAGTTAATATTTATTATTCTGTAAAAAAATAATTGCTTTACGGTAATTAACCAGAAAGAAAACAGGCGAGAACGTTTCTATGGAGAAAAGACCACCCGCCTTTCCTCTTAAGGTTCTGGGGGCGTACTTTATAAGTCCGTAAACGGAAGAAGATATATGCTATACCCTACTCCCGAATAACTAATTTTTTCGGACGGGCAAAGATACATCGGGAATTCAAGAGTAAGGACAAATTACTGTCAAGTCGTGTTGTCATTCATTCTTAGACCGGACCCCGTAGTAATCTTATTATCTGTAGGTGAGATGGAGTAGGTAATTCCCGTAATTTCGGCTTAACCTACGGATTTCGTGCTTACAGGGTAGACCCCAGAATACAGATTCGAAAGTAACTGGAGTGTCTGTTTTAACACTGTATTTCCGTATTTGTAGCAGGGATTGAAAGCGGTAAAGGTATAAGGGTATGGTACCGGTATAGAATTACGATACAGCTTCGATTTAAAGGTAGAACCAAAACGGTTGAGAATTACGGTTGCGGTACCGTTAAAAAAAGACTTATACCTATATTTTTTTACGGTATCGTTATACCTATAAATTACTAATACCTTTTCCGAAATAATTTCGGTACCGAAAAAAATGATGCGAATAAGAGCGAGCGCGACGCGGCGGCAAAGGCGCGGGGTGCGGGGGAGCGGTGCGCACGAGCACCGGTCCCCCGCTTCCCGCCGCCGCCGCCGCCGGCGACGTTGCTTGCCAGCAGTTAGTTGCCAGCCAGTTGTCAACTCGATGACTCGATCGTATCGAGACTTGAACGAACGGCGACGCGTCAGTTGTATTTTATTTGCAATTTTCGTGCATCTTAATAATTTTTCACTGCTTGCTTGCTTGCTTTGACGTGTTAGTTTCAATATAGGTACTGTGATCTTACATTATCCACGAGCACTCGTAAAAAGATGGGAAGAAAACGGAGGAACGCGGTTTACTCTTGCTTTACTTACGACAAAACCTCAAAAAGTTCAAAATGTTTAGTCCCCGGACGCCTCGGCGCGGGCGGCAGGGTACAAACAAATAACAATACCTTTATTTTATAATTCAGGTACTTGAAAAAGTAATGATACCGCAATATTACAGTATCGAAATCATACAAGTACAGTTACTTTAAGGTATAGTAATTTAAAGGTACCTTTATTTTAAGGTATCGAAATTTAAAGGTATGACGTCATACCGCTAACCGTTTCAACCGTAATTTTTTCGGTTATTCAATCCCTGATTTGTAGGAACTCTTAAGGCCAGAAATACAAAGTGGAATGGTTTTAAAATTCAAAATAGATCTATATACTAGCTTCTACCCGCGACTTGGTCTGCGTGAAATTTCTTGTTTCCCCAACCCACCCCGTCGCATTGCATCGCCTGGCAGGAACAAGTTGGACAAGAACAGATCGGGCGGTGACCCCAAAACTAGGCATTTGCCTGTATTTTGGGGGTCGAAAATTGATTGAAAGATGCAGTATGTTGTCATTAGCTGACAGAAAGGAGCTTGTTACCAAAAATTTGAAATATTTACAGTTTTCGAGTCCCAAGATACATAGTATTATAATTTATTCATAGTTTTCTGTGGGAAACTCAGAAAACTGTGAAAAGCTGCTCATACGAGATGGAGTTTAGCAGATGCAAAAAAAAATTGCTGTTCCCTGCATTTTGACGAGTTATACGAGCAAAAATGTAGGGAACAGCAGATTTTTTTTTCGCGATTTCAGGTTTGGTCCCATAGTAAAAGTTGTTCATAATGATGAGTACAATGACCTCTTAAGAGGTTGTTAATGTTTTACCAATAACCCTGTATATACTGCCTCGAAGTATTGCAGTGCAAATGCGCCTTCAACTCATTTCAGATTGACCTCTATGTCAGGTCGTTAAAAAACCAAGAAAATATACTTAAATAGTAAATAATTAAATAAGTATTTAAAATGTTGTAGAAACTCACTTTAAATTATTTTTTTCTTAAAAAACACGTAATCACAAGAACAAAGTTGAACTGATTTTAAACAAATCTAATTAATCACAGCTATAATTTATATATTTTATTGATATTTCCGTGTTCACACGGCGAACGTAAACAAACTAATGAATCAAACGACTACAAACATTTTATATATAAACAAATAGTCTTAGCTAATAGGATAACCGTGTAAAAAAGACAGGCTAATTGAGGTTTGTGTGCGTGTGACAAGGACAGCGATACTTTACGACCGGTCTGGATCTTGGTGACGCATGATAGTGCATCGTCGATTTTATTGTGTTATGGGTATTTCCAACTTTGGAGGGTTTTAAGAATAATGTTCTTAAAGGGAAATCGGTGACGTATCACGTACGTATTGATATTGTTACTAAGGGGTTCTCCTTTAGTTGACGAGACATAGACTTCTATGAGTCAGCGTTAATTGATATTCTCCGCCATATTTTAATTAATTGGAAAATGAATGTTAATATTGCGTATTAAGTGGGTTATTTTATTGGTCACCGTTCTTCTTATACAGGGTGTTATTGAATTAACCCAAAACCTCTTAAGAGGTCATTGTACTCATCATTATGAACAACTTTTACTATGGTAACAAACCCGAAATCGCAAAAAAAAAATCAGCTGTTCCCTACATTTTGACGAGTTATGCAAACATAAATGCTGATTTTTTTTTGCTATTTCAGGTTTGTTACCATAGTAAAAGTTGTTCATGATGAGTACAATGACCTCTTAAGAGGTTTTGGGTTTGGTTTTGGGTTTGGCTTGTAGATCAATCAATCTACCTAGCCTTTTCCCAACTACATAATTATGTTGGAGTCGGCTTCCAGTCTAACCAGATGCAGCTGAATAGAAGTATTTTACATGGAGCCACTGCCTATCTGACCTCCACAAACCATTTACTGGGTAACACGATACCCCTTGCTAAGACTTGTTGTTAGACTTTCGGACTTCTGACGACCCGTAACGACAAAGATCCAAGGATGACAGCCGGCACCAACGGTTTAACGTGCTTTCCGAGGCACGGAAGGGTCTCGATATTTAAAGATAGTCACTCATCCACGGACCAACCGCGGCAAGCGTAGCTTTCGATAAGAGGTGGGTACATATAGGTTTAAAGACATTTATTTCTCATAAGAACTTAAATAACATAGTTCACTTAAAATGAGATACAAAGTGCTTAAATATCTAAATGATAAATAATAATATATTTGTCTCTGGGACGTTGCCGACTTTACAGGGTACATACATGTTTCTTAAGTTTCGCCTTAAATATGTTTATGCTAACACACCTCTTTAAATCCTCCGGTAAATCATTAAACAGTTTTGCTCCTTCAACCAATATTGTTTTTTTTCCGTAATTAGTTCGTGCACGTGCGGTCATTAGTTGAAATTTGTTTTTGCTTCTTGTGTTGTATGTTATTGCTTTTTTATGTAGTTGTATGTTTGATTGTACGGAATTCGAGGTGATTTTTTTTATGAGAATGCATGTGTAATATGTGTATAGTTGTGTAAGATTTAGTAGTTTAGTTTTTTGGTATAATTTTTTTGTTGGATATAGATAGTGATAGTGAAATAGTACTTTGATAATTTTGTTTTGTATTCGCTGTAGTGAGTTTAGATTAGATTTAGCGGCTGATCCCCACACTTCGATTAGGTATTCAAGGTTTGATTTTACTAGAGAGTTATATATAATTGTACGAACTTTTTTCGGGATACAATTGGTAACTTTTCGTAACGCTCCTAATAGTGATACTAATTTTATTTTGACGTGATCGATGTGTAGTTTCCAAGAAAGTTTGTCATCTACCCACAGACCAAGGTATTTTTCGTGATTAGACCGTTTGACTATTTCTCCGTTAATCGTAAGAGGTGAGAACTCCGGTAAAGGTTTATTTTTGGCGGAGAAAATCATAAATGATGTTTTTGATGTGTTAATAGTTAGTAAGTTATATTTTAACCATTCGTTGAGTAGGTCAAGGTCCTTTTGGGCATCTGTAATAATGTTTTGTAACGATTTATCGAAGTAAAAAAGGCAAGTGTCATCCGCGTATAACGTTAGGTGTCCTGTTAGCCCTATTTTATCAATGTTATTTATGTAAATTAGAAATAGTAATGAACTAATAATTGAGCCTTGCGGACAGCCGTATGTTATGTTTTGTATCGTGCTGGTGAAGTTATCTATCTTAACGACTTGTTGTCTGTTTTGTAAATATGAAGTGAACATATTGAGGGCGCTGCCTGTAATACCTATATTACCTAATTTCTGTAGTAGCTTTTGATGGCTTACCGTATCGTACGCTTTTTTTAGGTCAATGAAAATACCTACAACGACGTTTTTTTGATCAATATTAGTTTTTATTTTTGTTATTAAATCTACTGAGGCCGTGAGAGTGCTTGATTTAGGGCGGAAACCATATTGTTTATTAATTAGGAATTTCTTCTCTGTTAAATATGTGTTTAAACGGTTGTATAACACTCGTTCAAAGATTTTTGAAATAACGGGTAAGACCGATACCGGTCGATAGTTGCCGGGGTCAGTTCTACTTCCAGATTTGTAAATTGGACTTACCCTTGCAACTTTAAGTGAGTCGGGGAAAATGCCGCGCATTAAACACACATTTATACAGTTAGTTAGTTTTTCGACAATTATATTCTTAAGGCATTTAATAGCTTTTGTGCTGATACCGTCCAAACCTGTACTGGTGTTGGTGTCAAGATGGTCAATAATTTGTGATATTTCGTCAGTGTTACAGGGGGAAAGTTCGTTCAAGGTCATATCATGTGTGTAATTATTGTCGTACATGAGAATATTACCTGTGTTTATGTGGTACTTATTTGGTATTTTATTAGCTAAGTCCGCGCCTATTGATGCAAAGAATGAGTTAAATACGTTACAAATGTCATTACCGTTTGTTATACTTTCCGAGTTCCACATTAGTTTGGGGGGAGCACTGTTATCTCTAATTTTGTTAGATGCTAAGTTATTAATTATTTCCCACATTTTTTTAGGTTGTTTGTAGCTGTTATGAAATAAGTTGTAGTAGTAGGTTTTCTTCTTTGTCTTGATTAGGTTTTTTACCCTGTCCTGTTCTTCATTAAAATTCTTCCGTAGGTCGTCGTCTTTTGGGTGAGATTTTGTTTGTTGCCATAAGTGATTTCGTAGGTTGATTGAGTCTATAATATTTCGGTTTATCCAGTCTTCTTGAGGTAGGTTTAGGATTTTCGTCTTATCTTCTTTATTTTTCTCTATTTGTTCTAAGATATATCTTTCTAGATAGTAGTAGTCGTTTTCGTTATTATTGTAGTTTGCTGTTAGGGTATTATTGTATAGTTTTTCATAATTGAGTGCTTTGTATTGGATCCTTTTGTTTATCTTTGGTGTCAAGCTGCCTATCTCAAGGAATATCTGCTTGTGGTCTGATAGGCTCGAGTCAATTATAGATATACTGAACGCGTGATTGTTTATGTTCGTGCATATGTGATCCAGTATAGTGTTTGTTGTGCTGGTTTCACGGGTACTGTACAGTTTATTTATTTTATTTAATATTTCGTAGCCTGTTCCTTTTATTTCATTTATATATCTTGTGACGTGACTGTCTTTACTAAGTAGATCGATGTTAAAGTCTCCGAACACAACAGTCCTCTTTCGCCGTTCCAACTGTGAGATATATGTTTCTAAGAAATTATTTATATTGGATTCACCTGGTTTATAAATCGCTCCGATATTCAATGAAAGTTTATCTATGTGTATCCATAGGTAGTGGTTATTAAATTCGCATATTTCTTCTGTTATTTCGTGTTTGATACTTTCGTGTACATAAATTGAAACGCCGCCGCCTTTGCGATCTTGCCTGTAGTTATAGACATGTTTATAGTTTGGTAGCTGGTATAATTTAGCGTCCGCTTCCGAAGTAATCCACGTTTCAGTAAAAATGAGTAAGTGTATAGTCATTGGTGTTGCTTTTATTATGCATTTTATTTCGTCAAGTTTGCCAGTCTTGCGGATACTGCGTAAATTAGCATAAAAAAATCGTAACGAGGACGGGTGGGATGGTATATCTTCATAACTACTTACTATTTGATGGTTTAGTCTATCCGTGTATTTTGCCTTTTGTTTTAGGTCGGTTATTGGTTTTTTTGGTTGGTTTTGTTAAGTGTGATTGTCGGCATTCCTTTTATGTATTTAATAATGAGATCCCTTTCGCCGTCTTCAATGCGTTTGTTTAGCTCCTCTTTTAATAATTGTAAATACTCTTTTTGAGCTGGGGTTTGGTCTGAGTAAATCTGTATATTATTATCTTGTAGGTTTTTCTTATTTCTTAGTAGGTATTTTGGAACGTTCGTATTGTTGAAACATACTTTTAATGGTCTGTTTTTGTTTGGGATATATTTCCCCAGTCTGATGGTTTTAATTGGTTTAGGGCAGTCTTCGTACAGTGTTGTAATTATCTTCATGGCTTCATTATTATCGTGATTTCGTCTGGAGTTTGTGTTTCTCTCGTTAATTTCCGATATACCCACAATTACGATGTTTTTCTCGCGCTCACATCGGTCTTTTAGCTCGAGAATGAGGTTTTGGTGGCATAAGACGAGCGGTTTAGGAGTCGTACTTTCGGTGTGTTGTTGGTTTTTTATTTGGTTTATTTCTTCTTCTATATGTTTTATCTTATTTTGTGTTGTCGTGTTATTAGCCTTAATGCTTTCCATGTCGCCATTTATTTGATCGAGTCGTTGAGTAAAGTATATACATATCAGTTGCGACACCAAGATATTGTTATCCTTGAAATTGTTGCCGATACCCTGATGCTGCAGATGTCTTTATTCTTAAGGATACACATGCTAGTAGCTGGCACAAAAGTATGCAAGTAGCCTGCAAGTCATCATGGCATTCACCAATCAGCTTGCATGCCGTGTGCCATAATAACTTCTGATTGGTGAATACCATACTGGCATGCCAGCTACTTGCATACGGGTTGGTAGTACCATTTTTCATTAGATTATTCATGGGCCGATGTATAACCTCTGCTTTTGTTAGTTTAACTTACTTAAATTGAAGAAGTTTACGATATTTTGGTCTTTGGTCTGTCATGCACTCAATATTACCCAGTAACTGTGTTGTGGAGGTCAGATATAGGCTGTCGCTCCATGTAAAATGGTATTTGGACTGGCTAGCTGCAGTTACTGGAAGCCGACCCCAAAAATAGTTGGGAAAACGCTAGGCAGATGATGATGTTTGAATATGGGAGACAAAAATCCATACTTCCATACTCAATATTATAAATTTTAAAGTAACTCTGTCTGTCTGTATGTATGTTACCTTTTCACGCCTAAACCACTGAACGGATTTCGATAAAATTTGGCAGAGAGATAGATTGCATCCCGGGGAAGGACATAGGAAGTTTTTATCGACATACCTCGCGGGCGAAGCCGCGGGCGGAAGCTAGTGATTTATAAAATATATTTTATATTTTTTTAAATGTTGTTGTACTTTCTTTTTAAAACAGTTTTAATTATTTGGAATTATCAACCAACCTGCCTGCGTGATAGATTACAGCCCTTTCCCTCTCGAGGAGTGAAAGCCTGAGTCCCAGTTGTGGGAACATTATAGGCTGAATAATTATACTATGCCTTTAAGTCAGGGTGTTTCATAATTTATTATACCGATATCTGATTGGCTTATCACGAACGTTTTAAAATGATGCAGGAGACAGATTTTAATTTTGATAGACATTAATCTTGCTCAGGCAGACAGATTAATGGTTTTTAGAATTTTACGTATTGTGATTACGTAATGTGAATAAAATTTTATTTTGCTCCTTTCAGTCTATAATTTATGTAATGTAAACCAAAGCGTTTGCTGCGGGCAAGCGACCAGAGACAAATCGGTTTGCGTACCTATCAAAAAAAGTTTATCTGTTGCTTACCTTTTTTATTTTGGTTGAGAAATTATCAAATAACTACATAACTTCTCCCGCTCTTATTTCTTCTTTCGAATTTAGAGATGTACTCGTAGGTTATATTTAAAATATTCAATTAAAAGTGGTCGATTTTTTGACACCATTTAGTTTGTTGTTAGGTTTTGTCTTAAGATTTTTAAGTAGTTTCGTACCCAGAGGGTGCCAACGGACGGCGGGTTCGAACCCAAGTAGAGCCCCTACCTGGGTTTACTTTGTGTAAATAATTTTATCACCATTGCTCTCGAAACGGTGAAGGAAAACATCGTGAGGAAACCGGCATGTCCTAGAACCAAACATTCGAAGACATGTGACATCTACCAACCCGCAATGGGCCCGCGTGGTAAATTATTACCCACCCAGTCCCTCTCGAAGAGAGGAGGCCTATGTCCAAGTGGGAACATTATAGGCTCATTATGATGATGATGACAAATGTATTGTGCATTCGTCAATATTCATTCAAACTACGGAACCCTTCACTGTGCGTAGTCCGACACGCACTTGGCCGTTTTTTTAATCTAATGTAAGACATTTCATTATCTATTATATACATTTTCATTACTTGAAATAATGTGCATGCAAACTATAGAGTTTGCATGCACATTATTTCAAGTATTATGTCTATTAATGAACTCGAAGGTCTGTTTATTTTATTTTGCTTATATTTACTTCAGGCGAGTGCCTCCACAACTCCCACAATTTATAATATTAGTAGGATTCCTCCACAACTCCCACAATTTATAGTAGGATTAGAGAATCCTAATCCTACTAAAATTATTATGTTTAGATGTTTGTTGCTCAATCACGCAAAAACATCTGAACTAATCTGGATGAAATTTGGCACAGAGATAGTAATTTATAACCTGGATTGACACATAGGATAGTTTTTATCGCAATACTACGTTCCCGTAGGATACTTTTCGATCACCGCGCGGGCGAAGCCACGGGAAAAAGCTACTAAGTATAGACGCCAGCACATCAATCTACCCGAAACTGTCAAATTTTCCCAATCAATCTTGAACCTTATCCTTTAGCGATAAAGTTGAAAATCTATTAAAGAAATTTGACAGATTATAGTAGCTTGATGTGCTGGCGTCTATACATAAACGGTGAACGCACAATGGAAAATACCTAAAATAACACATTTTAAAAAATATGCCAATTTTGTCGAAATCACCTTGTGTTTTTCCACTAGAACAATTTATGAAGATCCGTACAGGAAATATCCGCTATAATACAATCTTTGTCAACAACCGTAGGTAACCTAGTGGGAAAAACCGAGGCTACATTATTTCTTAACTCTTCAATACCACAATGACCTCAATATTTAAATCCACTAGCAAAAATAATATGTAAAGCAGTATTCTTCCAAGAAAAACTCTTGTTTTGACGGAATCTATTCAGAAATAACGATCTACCTAGTACTTATAGGCTTCGTTATAGTCCCCTTGTTCGAATAAATAAGCATATCATAATCAGCCTATAATATTCGTGGTAGGTCGTAGTTCACCACGCTAGCCCAGTGCGGGTTGGTACTTGGTAGATGTCATATATATTTTCGTTTTTAGGGTTCCGTAGCCAAATGGCAAAAACGGAAACCTTATGGATTCGTCATGTCTGTCTGTCTGTCTGTCCGTCCGTATGTCACAGCCACTTTTTTCCGAAATAGTGTACTCCAAAAAAAACTTCCAAAAAAAACACTACAAATAAAAAAATCAAGCAGGTTGTTTTTTTTTGTAAAAAGTTTTTATTTTTCACTTTTTAACCGACTTCCAAAAAGGAGGAGGTTATATGTTCGACTTTATATCTATATAACAGTAAATAAAATAAAAATAATAAGCATTATTTAAAAGTGGCGATTCGCCCGTTTCGAGTGTGCGAATCAGTAGATTCGCACGAATTTACACACTCGAAACGGACGAATCGCCACTTTTACAATTATTAAATTAAGGCAATGAATGCCATTGCCATTGTAAGTGTGTCACAGACATTTTCTTACAAATCTGTTTTTTATTTGTTTGCTTTAATAAATAATAATAATAAAGCCTTCTTTATTTTCATATCTTCCTTATTTTTACAATTCAAATGTTGTTAGTAGTATTAGTATTTTCACTTAACTAATTATTGTTAGTACAGTTATTTATTTTTTTCCAGTGATATGAATCTCATTTTGAGTAAAGGCCTCCTCCAGCTGCTTCCATAGTTCTTTGTCTTCGCTTTTACTCATCCAGTCTTTTCCTGCATTGTTTACTATATCATCAGCCCATCGTTTATTAGGTCTTCCAACTTTTCTCTGACCAAGTATTGGTCCTCGCCAGCGAGTACTCCGTTTAGTCCATCTGTTGTCTGCGTAACGTGACACATGTTTGCTTTAATACCAATTATTATTTATTTATTAATTAAATACTTGACCGTTCCGAAACAGGTGCACTAAACACAGTAAATGGGGTAGGAATCGTTTGCCTTTCTAGTAGTTAAAATTGAAACAATAGTCTCGTGGTGATCAAAATATTACACATTTTAGGCTTTCCTACCCAAAGGGTGCTAAAGGGTTATTACTATGCTTCCGCTGTCCGTCCATCCATCCGTTCATCTGAAGGTCCGTCCCGTCTGTCTGTCAGCGGGCTGTATCTCATGAACCATATAAGGAAGACAGTTAAAATGTTCACTAAGTGTGCATTTCTTTTGCCGCTAAAACAAGTAATATTAAAAATCAAATCAAGTTAAAAAATAAAGGGGTTAAAAATAAAGGGTAAAACGCCAATCCCCTTTGGGTAGGCGTTTTTTGCCGTGTGGTTTTTTGCCGTGTGGTTTTTTGCCGTGTGGTTTTTTGCCGTGTGGTTTTTCGATCTTGCTCTCATTCCCCAAGCTTGTAAAAGCGAAAGGAATTTCGTCCCAACAAAGTGTCCCACGACAACTCTCGACTTTTATGTTTACATTCTACTGGCTAAATATTTAAATGGCCATGAAATACAAGGATTTCTAACTTAATTTATCAGCTTCTGCTGATAAATAAAGTTAGAAATCCTTCAAAATGACACAGTTTTAATACGGCCATAGAATTAACATGAAGAAGTTTTGACAGGCTATTTCAATATTTCTGGCACTTATAAGCCAGTTTTGTTAGTCGTTTTATTAAATCTCCTTGTTAATTTTACAGCATTCTGATTTATTTGAAAAGAGGTCAATCGTCGAATCCAACTGGGCAGCATACGGAAAGCGCAATATCTTCTCGACTAGCACTATTGAAAAAGTTATAAAAATGTTTGAAGTTGTAGCATAAACTGAACTTTAATGTGTACCAATTAAAGTTATTTTTCCATTAATTCATATTTGTTTACATTTTTGGAAAATAAATCGCGAACGCACAGATTCGAATCATGTACCCTTGGTAAAAGTTCGTGTCACGATCCACCGTGTGTATAAATAATACCCAATATTGTTTGCAGAACCCATATAAATAATGTAAGGGATTTTTTTCCGTTTTAAGTATAAAAGAGTTTGGGATTATAATAGAAATTCTTTGTTACCCGACTGGGGTATGTGAAAAGGAAGTGTGTGTTGTACACCAACGTTTATTATGTTCCATTATAATGTTAAGGGAGTGCATTATTGTGGAAGGAAAATGCTTTGACGTCTGTGGCCAAAATGTAGGTCACCCCTGCTTTGAATATGTGTACCAGATAGATGAAGCAACAGTTATTTAAAAATTTATACTAATAATAAAGCTGAGGAGTTTGTTTGTTTGTTTTAACGCGCTAATCTCTGAAACTTCGGGATTGGAAAAATTCTTATTGTATTTGATAGCCCAATTCCAGAGGAAGGTTATAGGCTATTTAGCATTAAGGGGCTTACAGGAACTAAACGTAAAAAACGCAAGTTTTAGAAACAATAAAAGTATATAATTGACTACACTAAATAAAATCAGAAAAATATATGATATTCTTCATGATATATGCTAGGTAGATAGTGTGTTGAAAACATAATACAACTAATTTGATACGATAGAAAAAAATCATAAAGATACCTCTAAAACCTTTCTTTTTACAATTAAAACCATACTAATATACATACAAATCATACAATCATTTTGATTTTTTGTCATATTATTCTACAAGCAACATACTAAAACACTAGTGTTTTAGTATGTTATATGTTTACTAGTGTTTTAGTATGTTGTATTTTCTGGTTAGCACCGGACACACTTTGAATTTTTGTATCGTGCACAGCACACGGATCAACCAATCTGGGGTGTGAGCTCTAAAATAACAAGTAAATGGAGAAATTATAATTATTGTCTCAGTTTTTAATAACCTTTTAAAATATTTTAAGCATTACCAAAAACTTTAGCTCAAACCTTAAAATAATGATCTAAACTAATATTATAAAGAGAAAATATTTGAATTTTTTGTATGTGTGTTTGTTACGCTTTCACGCTAAAACGGCTGAACAGATTTAAAAGAAATTTGGCACATGGGTAGACCATGAACTGGATCAGCACATAAGATACTTTATATCGTGATATTCCAACGGAATCGAGACTTATGCGGGTGAGACCGTAGGGCGCAGCTCGTCGTTAATAATGCTCAAATTAAATGAATTTCTAGTTAATTCAACGAAAATCCTTCAAAACTTTAGAGCAAAAGCTAGAAGTTTGTTGAAATATAACAAAGGGTTATTGTACGAAGACTTGGTTTCAACGCAACTTACTGTATTGTTCATTTTGTATTGTACCTTGTAGTAGCTTTTAGCGTTGGTAAGCGGTCTGGGCGAACACTTAGGCTCAGCTGGACTGTGCAGTCTGTGGCTTTCTGTTAAATCCTACTAATATTGTAAAATACTAGCTGCACCCCGCGGTTTCACCCGCGTAAATGTGGATCCTGTGGGAATAAATTCAAACAGCGTAGTGTGGACATGGGATCTGATTTCTGGCCCAGAAGTCCCAGCACGAACGTGTGACGTAAACGATATGTAAATAGGGAGAGTATGAATGTATTTTTTATATATTTTTATTCGATAGTTTTCAATAGAAACTCCGAGCATAGCCCGCTCCATAGCGAGCTGAGCGACCTTGAATTTGTGGACCAGCTCAACTGTCAGTGTCCACATTTCGGCACCGTATGTCATAACGGGCAGGATGCACGGGTTGAAGACCGTCCTCAAACGTTGCGGGACAGGTGAGACAACTTGACGAAGTTTCCCAAACGCTGCCAACTTTTATTTTCTTTATGAAATTGGTATCTACCGAACTGGATGACTTTCCCTAGGTAGACATACTCCTTCACAATTTCGAGAAGCGACCGTTTGATGAGAATTGGACTCGGCAAGACTGTAAAAATTGTGAATTTTACAGCTACCCGAAACTGTCAAATTTTCCCAATCAACTTTAAACCTTATACTTTAGCGATAAAGTTGAAAATCTATTAAAGAAATTTGACAGATTGTAGTAGCTTGATATGCTGGCGTCTGTACAAGATTTACATCTTGTCCAAAATCATGCCGAGGCCTACTAGCCGAGAGCTCCATTCAGGCTGTGCAGTATCTGGTCTATAACTCTTCCAGCGTCTCTGCTATTATGACGATGTCATCGGCAAAGCGATGCGATGCGATGCAGATGGTGTGATAGCGTGTGTTGGATGGGGCAGGATTTCTGATCCTGGATCTGGAGGTCACTTCAGTCTCCCTGACTTATACCCCCTCACCCCCTCCTCTCCCTTACTACCCCCCCCCCTCCCTTACTTATTTATCATCATCATCATCAGCCTATAGCAGTCCACTGCTGGACATAGGCCTCCCCTAATGAGCGCCATAGCGCCCTGTCTTCAGCTTGACGCATCCAGCATCTGCCTGCAGTCTTCCTTATTTATATGGTGTACATAATAAAGAGTATTCTATATGACAGAGATTAAAACAGAAGACGAACAAGCAGGGGATTTAAGAGGGGATTTCAGGGGATCAGAACGGAATAACTCTCTATTCTGACTTCTACAACTGCATTAATTATAGTACTTATATTTTTAATTCGTTGTCATCCACTCGTTCCGTCATTTTATTTGTAACCAACTTAGTATCCTATCACTATATTATATTTTCCACCCTTATTTTCGTTCAACAGACAAACAAAATAAATTGATTTGCGGCTTGGATCGAGTCCAGAAACCGAGTTTAATTATTACCGAGCTAAGTAGGTACTTCTTCTTTTATGTGTTTTTGTCCTGTCCCTGAATCGTAAACTGTCTTGGGGTCATACAAATATCCTATAGAAAAAAAAGGATGTTCAGTTTTTCACAAATTTAGATAGTTTCCGGGATTTTCTTCCCGATAAAAAAAAAATCATTCGGACTATAAAGCCGGATTTCATTACGAAACTAATTATTAATAATTTAATTGATGTTTGCAAATGTAATAATCTTTAACAAATGAATTGAATTGTATTCGAACAGAAAATAAAAATAACAAAATTAAATTCTAACTTAACTAAAACTATACAGAAACTAAAAAATAGCGTCGAAAAATTCATCCGCATCGCTGTCGACTGGTAATGTACCCAAGAGACTGGCGGCATTACCACGTTGTATGGCGATGCTTAACCTCTGGCCAAGATAAAAGCCAGCCATTATTAATTGATAGTTTCCTTGTAAATAATTTATCTATTTACATGCTGCCTAACCCTCTTGGAAGTTCACTGATTTATTTATAGCTAGCTGATCAGACAGACGTTGTCCTGTCCTTGAATCGTGTGCTGTCTTGAGTTTTTACAAAAATCTCGTTCTTTTTTCCCGAATTTAACATTTTCCGGGATTTGTTCCAATTTTTCTTTCCATAATAAAAATATTCGGACTTTATAACCGGATTTACCTAACGAAACTAATATTCATTGATTGATAGTTTTACGTGAAAGTAATTATTTATTTAAACGTGAAACTATCAATGATTCACTGTAATGTAAATCCGACTTAACAGACATTGTAAACATAACAATAACCAATCGCGTGATGCGCTTACCAACAAACAGCATTTAATTTTTATTTAAATGAAATTTAAAGATAAATGTACCTTACAAGTTACAACACTAGCCTACTATTGGATTAATGACGGCACCATTAAAAAAGTAAATCGACTTTGAACGCACTGGTTGAAGACAGTCCTCAAACATTTCGGGATAGGTGACGAAAAGAACTTGACGAAGTTTCCCAAACGCTGCCCAACCCAACTGGATCCTTCTGTCGGCTGCTTTCTCAAAATTGTGTCTACCGAGCTGGATGACGTCTTGCCCTAGGTAGACATACTCATTCACAATTTCGAGAAGCGGCCTTTCGATAATGATGCACTTATCAACGAACAGCATTTTATTTTTTATTATTATGGATGAATCATAGGATGGATAGATAAATAAATGTACCTTACAAGGTATGGCATTACCCTACTATTGGTTTAGTGACGGCCCCGTTACGTCTTTGAACAAAGGAGTATTTAGGGACGGTTTAAGTGCCCAAAGAGGGTTTGATGGAAAATTCTAATCGTGCGGTTTGATTGGTTTGAGGTCGAGGAATTGAAGTTCGAAAATTGAAGTTCGAAACCTTGCATTACGTATTACAAATTCGGGATATGATAGGTAGGTACGTTAGCCACAGATAAAGGCTCACGATTAATAGGTCCCATTTTCGGGAAAAATCATCTGCTTGCATTCATTGGAAACAGAGTTTCGAAACACTTACGCAACATTGCGTTTACAACATTTTCGGCAACATCGAATATTGTTAGGGACATCGCTGAGCAACTTTAGTTTACTATGAATACATTCACATGTTGCCTACAATATTGCAACATTCCATGTTACAGGAACAACATGATGATTGTGTTGTGTGCACTATTTTAATTATTTTAAGCGATAAGACGTTACGTTTACGTTGTCGTGTTGTTCGTTGTTTCAATTTAGTATTATGCAATCCTACGTAACCTAAATAATCCTAAACTTCATATTATCTATCTATACTTACTAATATTAAAAATCTGAAGAGTTTGTTTGGTTGAACGCGCTAATCTCAGGAACTTCTAGTTTGAATTGAAACATTATTACTGTGTTGGATAGTTCATTTATCGAGGAAGGCTATAGGTATAACATCACGCTATGACCAATAGGAGCGGAGCATCAATGAAAAATCTTGCAAAAACAGGAAAAAATATTCTTTTTGGGAGCTTCCGTTGCGTACGCTGCGTAAACGGTTAAAGTTACGCAAAAATCATGTATGGATAGAATAGGCTATTTGACTGGTTTCTGATAAACATCTCAGATTATTTAATGGTGTCTAACGAGCCCACAAAAACCTATTAATTCAAATTGCATAATGTATTTCTTTTAGAAAATAGTAAATAAAAATGTACTGTTTAAATAAGCCGCCAAAACGCTATCTTTAACAATATGGCGTCCTGACGTCACAATACACGTAAACAAACGTTGAAACGGTCGAGATACTAGACAAAAGTCATCTGTTCTGTCAACGATAGACAGAAATTGACTATATCATGACGTCATCATAAGTTCAGCCAATCCAGACCGTTTTCGATTACGTGGCGCCAGATTTAAAAAGATGAAGTTTTTTCGGGATTTTTTTAATAAATAATACATTGTTTTGTAGTAAAATTAATGCAAATCGATTTTAAAAGCGATAATCTATACGAGTGTCAATAATTATGACCTTATTTTTTACATTGTCAAATAGCCTATTATTCCCCTTTAAAAGTTCTTAAAAACAAGTCCGCGAAATTTGTTCAAAAATAATGCAATATTTGCAAAGGTGTTTTTATAAACGTGATATAAATCCGCCAAATAAATATGTATCTACACATATTTCAGCACAAATATTTCATTTTGAACAAAATTGCCCTTTTTTACATCATTTGATTTCAATGAATATCTTAGGAGATATCTTAGTTTTAAGATAACTCCGCAAGGTGGGCGGTCATAAGGCGGTGGAATATATATTATTATTTTAGTTAGTAGTTTAGTAGGTTTTCTCTTCAAATTAAAGCAAGTGAAACCGCGGAGCACAGCTAGTTTATTATAAATGCGAAAGTAATTTTGTTGGTTTGTTACACTTTCACGCTAAAACGGTTGAACGGATTTGGATGAAATTTGGCACCTGGGTAGAACATGGGTTAGGACATAGGCTACTTTACATCCTGGATCGCAGACGAAGTCACGGGCACCAGCTAGTATACCATTACAAATGTAAAAGTTTGTATGTTTGGATGTTTGTTACTCCATTACGCAAAAACGGCTGAACGGATTTGCATGACATTCGGCATATGTTTGTTAACAAGATTAACACATAGGTTACTTTTTATCCCGGTAGTACGATCCCGTGGGATAACTTCTGACCTCCACGCGGGCGAAGCCGCGCGTAAAAGTTGGTAAAGAATATTTCTATCAATAAAACAACTAAAGTGTAGTCAGGCGGATCACACACAACAACGCGCCACGCGATGGGGCGCGGAAAACGGAGCCAAATTCCCCGCAATATTTTTTTATTGAATTTGTATGTAAAAAATCACACGCGGGGGCGCGTTATCTGCGCCCCGTCGCGTGGCATGTTGCAGTGAGTGATCCGCCTTAGGTATTATAAAAAATATCTCTCATTTTAATATTCGTGATAATCCCTGTAGTCGTTCAAACCAGTGAGGATAATTTTTTCCTTGAATATGTTCTTCATGAGGTGTCCTTGGCAACGACTCAACGGTACTTCGATGTAATCTGAAATGTAGAAAAGTATTTATCCACCGATTAACTATCAACTAACTAACTATTATAACAGATACAGGTATCTGCTTAATCGAAAAATAAAAATCTTATGTTGAAAATGTACAAAAAGTGATGCGTCTGAACGCATCACTTTTTGTACATTTTTGTATTTCGATAAGCATCTTTCTCTCTAAGTGAAACGTCTCAACACAAAATGAATCAAAAGTGAACCGATCGCCTACCGAATGTTCGAAAAGTGAAATATAAGGAGCAGATGAACGTTCATTCATAAGTAATGTGACGGTTGTGTGAACGAGGAATGAAACAACAAAAAAATAATTTAAAAAAATTAAACCGACTTCAAAAAGAAATCAACTCAAAATTATGAAATAACTTTAATTTCGGAAGTCGGTGTCTTGGGATCTGTATTTTAGTTTTTTGCCACCGACTTCCGAAATTAAAGTTATTTCATAATTTTGAGTTGATTTCTTTTTGAAGTCGGTTTAATTTTTTTAAATTACTTTTTATTTCGTAATTTTTAGTTTTCGCACTAGAATTTGACCAAGGTTTTGAGATGTTTTCCCTTTGACACTACACCCGTAGCTCGTATCAATACGTCAGGCCGTCACACTTACACGTATTAGTCCATATCTTGAAAATTACTGAACCGATTTTGATGAAACTTACACTGTTCCCTAAGTTGAAGTAAATGTAAGCTAATACAAAAAAAAATGGTCACGATCCGATTAATAGTTGCTGAGAAATGCGTGGACAAACATACATACATACATACATACGTCTATGAAATTTTGTATAATTGTTTGGAAGCCTTAGTAGATTGTCATATGTGAATATAATGCAATTCCAATAATATTACATACATACGTATCGAATTGATAACCTCCTTTTTTTTGAAGTCGGTAAAAATGAACATTCACTCGATTGAACCATTCAATCAAGTGAAGCTTTTGGATATCAAATTTACCGATTCTTGTTTGATTTATTGTTTGTTCACCGAGCATTTAGGAAATTGGGGGCTTCCTAAATGCTCGGAGAACAAACAAGCTTTAGAAATATTTTTTTCATTTTCCACATAAAAATTAACATATTTTTTGTCTTTCGTGATCTGAATTATAGAAATATTTATAGTCCACGTTGAGTTATATTAATTAACTAAAATAAAATGGTGGATAATTAAAAACTGAACACTTAAAAATACCTGAAATTACGCGTTTTCTAGGCCTGCCTCTCGAAAACCATAATATGAAGATATACAAATAAACAGACGAATCTGACAAGATCAGTCTGAAACTATTGCGTGCACATACACGACACAAAGAGGAAAAATATAAATAAAAATAACTTTATAGGCGCCTAATATTGAGAGATGACGCCAGAAATGTTTACACAGAACCGTACTGATGGCTTCCACGCAATTGTGCGGAAGAAAATAGCATCTGTGGCAGCTAGAACCCGGGCCGGGAGCAACAGCATTCTAAATACAGTGACTGAGAATGTGTTTTCCCCTTTTGTGAGGCATTTTGTGGAGAAGATGACCGGTTGAGAAACTGGTTTCGTCTTCTTTACAAAGTGACTCATCTATACTTACTATATATATTTATATATAATATTATAAAGCTGCAGAGTTTGTTTGTTTGTTTGTTTGAACGCGCTAATCTCTGGAACTACTGGTCCGATTTGAATGATTCTTTTAGTGTTGGGTAGTCCATTTATCGAGGAAGGCTATAGGCTATATAACATCACGCTACGACCCTTAGGAGCCGCGCAGCGTGTGACACCGCGGGGAACAGCTAGTACCCAAATAATACCCAAATTGTTATCGTAATTTATGTATTTACTAACACTAGGTTTAAGGTACTTTACTAACACTACGGATCTCTGTTGTCTGATTATTTTGAAATAAATTATTATTTTCGTTTATTTGTCTATTTACACATCTAATTATTATTATTATTATTATGACTCATAAAATTGAAAACAAAGTAAAAAAAAAATGCGGAAAATATGTGTCGCATCAGTGAAAAACGGCAATCGCTCAGCATAATACTACGACTAGGGCTTAGAACTGGTTTATAGTACAAATTCTGATTTGGTAAGTATTCGATTTACTTGGACAGCGATGGAAAGCGATGGATGAGGTCTATGATGGAATGAGTGTGCCCAAAAAATGCCTAAGGCACTGGAACTCCCACTCTCTTTTCCGTCAAGGGGTTAAAAAAACTAAACACTGGTAGTTCACATTACCATCAAATTCGTCACCCCTGCAAGTGAGCATGTCTAAATGGCAACCATTATTGAAAGTTTTGTAGAGGTAGGACTTCATTGTAGACATCCCACACACTGGCCTGTAGTGGCTCGGGCAGAATAATGGGCAGGATTCACCATACATCTTCCTAAGGCTGGTTTTATATTGTTTCATGCAGAATTTTAGCGGTGTTTTCTTGAGCTCTGTAGACAAATTTGTATTTTTTTCATCTGAGAACCACAATTATGAGGGTACCATATACCTAAATATAGTTCTAGGAAAGGGGATTGAAGATTTTTGTGCCTGGCATTGTCGCGCAATTTTTTTTTGTTGTCAAAATGGCGGCCGCGCACGGTTCCTATATAAATCGATCTTTAATAATATAAGCAACAAGATGTTTGTTGCTTAGATGTTTGAAATAATCATTCTGAAAGTTTAAAGTAATCAAACATGTGTGCAACAAGATGTAAGCAAGTTCAAAAATATGGATATCAAAAACGTGACACACGACAAACGTAAACGTGACAGTTTACGGGGTTTGGTCTTTTAATCTTCTGTTTGCATTGATGTCAGCTAACGATTTATATAGGATGCATGCGTGGTTGCCATTTTGAAAAAAAACATCAAAATGGCTGACGTATGCCACGGACCTTCAACGCTCTTTAGGTCCCGCTTCGACGTTTTCGATTGCAATGATTCACCATGTCGATAATTACATAAGCGCCTTAATTGCTATAAAGGATCTTTTGGTGCTTTTTTTTTGTGGATGGGAAATCATCAAATGACCCCTCTCGCTCTGGGTGGAGCGGAAGGGAGTGTAACACTCTTACTGACTGAATCCCACCCGTGTTCCTTCCTTAGCTCTTTATGTTCCGAGCCAGCGGTAACCCTTTCGGACAATCCCGCTGATCCGGCAGGCTTCGGCCCTCCTCGATGCTGACATCTCGTCGAGGCGCGCGTGGAACACGTACGCGCCGTCCGGCACGGGCCTGGTCCTGATCGGACGGTGAGCTACCCATTACTCTCCGCCCGCAGGCCCGCGCCTACGCTGGCCGGGAGTCATCCCGTGGCTCCCGACGCCCGGAGCGTCTCCCGCGGCGGCTGGGACGGGAGGCTCTCTCCCTCATCCATCCCGCCACCTCCTTCGCTAGCATGACTGCTTCGCAGAAGGAGGTAACTGCCCCCCATCCCATTCTTCTGGCGCTCGGATGACGTTGACAGAAGGAGCACTGTTGGTAAAAAATTGTGCAATTTTTTTTTTATCGTATTGGCTATCATGTATCATGCCACTCGTTCAATATCCACTGCGCACAGGATAGGTGGAAATGTTTACTTAGTGTTTTGTGTTAGTTTTCCAATATTGGCCACGAGCCTAAAAATTCTTGCTCTGACTGCATGCCAAGGTATGAGATGACACTCCCTTCCGCTCCACCCAGAGCGAGAGGGGTCATTTGATAATTTCACATCCGAAGAAAAAAAAATGTATGAGATTTTATTTAAAGAAAAAAATATGTATGGGTAGTAAATGTATTAAGAATGCATGTATCGTCTGATATCATGACGTCTGATATAAATAAAATACTCACCAACACTATGACAAATGCTGTAAGCTTTAAAGGTACATTCCGAGGCGAACATAATATATTTTCTTCCTTTCTCATCCAAAGCGCACGTCATCTGTCCCTCTTGCGGGCAATCATCATACTTGCAATTGTCGCATATTGCTACATTTAATAATGCTTAAAAAAATGGGTAAGTTTAAATTATTTGGGTATTTAATTTAATAGAATAGAATACTCTTTATTATGTACACCATATAAATTACAGACATACATATAGAAACTGTACAAAGGGTGACACAATGGGCGGTGTTTTCACTAAAAGCGATCTTTTAAAGACAACCTAATACAACACCAACAACAACAACAATACCTACTGGACTATTTGGACATTGTCTTAATTTTGTTGGAAAATTACGTCACAACTCTAACGACCATGTATAAACGCCAGCAAATCAAGCTACCAGAAACTGTAAAATTTTCCCAATCAACATTGAACGTAATGTTTTAGCGATAAAGTTGAAAATCTATTAACGAAATTTGACAGATTGTAGTAGCTTGATGTGCTGCGTCTGTCTTTATACTAAATTAAGGAGTTTACTTATAAACGTTGCTAAAAGTTAAGTATAAATGATTCGCGACTGTTTAACCATAATTTTTTGACGTTTAAACGTAAGTCTCTTAGGTTGAAGCAAAGTTCATAAATAAACCCAAATATAAAAAAAAAAAAACCCAAATAAATCCAAAAAATAAACACTATCTTACATCTGTCAATAGCGTGGTATCCACGCCATCTTATAGGCTAGTTGACAGTTTTTATAGAACCAATGTGCACTTAATTACTTTTTAACGTGATGATATTATCGTGGACCATAAAATGTATGGGAATACGTGCACGTCAAAACGTTATCGTGGACTCAAAAATATTAACTAGCCTAAAATCATTTACAAAATTAAGTAGATTTTCAGAGAGAACAGAGCTCGGGCGGTAGAGCTCGTGCCATCATAGAACTCATCCATCGCTTTCCATCAGGCGTGATCGAGGTCAAGAGCCTCATTCAGCAGTAAAAAAAAAAAAATTGTTGAAGGTTTTTTTAAATTCTACAATACAAAATTCATTAGGTACTTTTCTTACTGTCAACTAGCCTATTTAAATTAATGGATTAACTAACTGCCTTAATGATGATATAACAATAAATTAAGTAACTAGGCTAACTTTATTACAAAACAAGACTTTAGACACAGACTTTAACCGTCGAGCTATTTTTGAATTTCCAACAACTTTAAAGTTCTTAGTACAAAAACTAATTTTATACCCTGATATCAATTTTGTGTTAAGAACAACCTCAGTCAGAAAAAAGTTCGAAATAAAAAAAGTAGCTGAAAGGTTTAAGTTTGGAACAAAGATAGAACTCGTTTTGTAATAAGACGGTTAGGCGATGCGATGGCTGATAAAGATTTAAGGAAGAGAAGAACATCTTCCGTCGACTTCAAATGAATTAGTAAAAGGGCAGGTGATGATGAGTGATAAATAATTGAGTTAGCAAAGAGTTTTCCAAGACAAAGAGAAATTATGCAGGCCTTACCTATGCTTTATCCAGAAACTATAATACAAAACCAAAAGGCTATCAAGCGATCGTAAGCAGAAAACGTATATTTTTGTGTGTAAATAAGAATATATATACATATAATATATATGAAAAGCGTCACTCGTGCTGTCAAAACAAATCACATGATACCAAATTTTTAGGAATCGATCGAGCTTTTTTTCTTAACTTTTATTGAAATGAAATGAAATGATGAAATGATTTTTATTTTTGTAAGTAGGTTTGTACAAACACTTTTACACGTCAATCATGTTTTTTTAAAACTAGATGAAGTCGGCGTTTCCTATCTGACTACTCTGAGAAGAAAGGCCGAAACAAACTCAGAGGTCACAGTCTCTTTTAAAGTCCAGACATAATCTTGGTCAGGTTATATGAAGACCATGTAGATCGATGTCTGAGGTGGTCTTTTGAGGAAAGAACCACACAGATTGAGAGGACCTGTCCAGTCAGTGCACGCATTTGTCAAAAATCGTGCAGCTCAACTCAAGACTTAAGGAGCTCAACGATTCGACGAACAATACCAAAGAAAGGACATTTGGGTAGGCCACATAAATAACTCAAACTGCCAGACCATGAAAAAAAAACAGAACAGAGAGAATAAAAAATAATATATAGGTATATTATGTAAAATGACCCACATCGTCTTCACATTCACAATGAAAAAATAATATAATACTTTACAAAGTAAGCAAATGTCATTGTTTAAAAAAAAATCATCAATGTCAATGTGTATATAAAAAAGAAAAAAAATCATTCAAAATGCAGAAATTGGAAGCAGCTCAATCCCAAGCCTTTTTGTCCTCAATATAATCTTTAACGGTATAAAAGGCTTTCTGGCACAACTTACGTTTAATGAAAGATTTGAATTTATTAAGGCTTAGATCTTGAACGTGGCTTGGTAGTTTATTGTAAAAGCGTATACATTGGCATCTGAACGAGCCACCTATTTTCTTGAGCCTGGTTGTAGGTACAACATATTTGTGTTTGTTTCTAGTATTTATATTATGGATATCACTGTATTTTTTAAACAATTTTATATTTTTATGGGCATTAAAAGATTTTCATAAATGTACTGAGAAGGCACAGTCATTACATTAATCTCTTTAAATTTGTCTCTGAGAGAGTGTCTAGGACTTAATTTATAAATTGATCGAACAGCTCGCTTCTGCAAAACAAAGATAGTCTGAATATCGGCGGCATTTCCCCACAATAGAATACCGTACGACATTACACTATGAAAATAGCTAAAGTACACTAAACGAGCAGTCTCTATATCAGTTAAATTACGAATTTTTCTAACAGCGTATGCTGCAGAACTTAGCTTTTTTGACAATTTATCTATATGTGGACCCCACTGAAGCTTAGCATCCAAAGTTATGCCCAGGAATACTGTGTTGTCTTCAGGATTCAATTCCTCGCCCTTTATCAACACATTAGTTTTCACCTGCCTTACGTGGGGTAGCGTAAACTTAATGCATTTGGTTTTCTTCTCGTTTAGAAGCAAATTATTAACATTGAACCAGTGGACTACTTTCGAGATCGCGCCATTTACATCGTCAGTAACCAACTGCTGACGTTTAAGTTTAAACAAAAGAGAAGTGTCATCTGCAAACAACACTATATCATGATGATCCTTTATGAGGTACGGCAAGTCATTAATATAAATGAGAAACAAGAAAGGACCAAGAATTGAGCCCTGTGGGACTCCCATTGTTACTATAGATCCGGGTGATCTTTTTCCATTAACGTCAACGCTCTGAATCCTTTTACTCAAGTATGAAATAAGAAGATCCAGAGCAGTGTTTCGGATCCCGTAGTGGCGGAGTTTCCTGATTAACGTTTCGTGAAGAACGCAATCGAATGCCTTGGACAAATCACAAAAGATGCCCAAGGCATCGCATTTATCTTCCCATGCATTATAAATATGTCCTAATAGTTCAACGCCGGCATCAGTAGTTGAACGACCCCTTGTAAAACCAAACTGTTTGCTATGTAATAATTTATGTTTATTAAAAAATCTTTGCATTTGGTCTAAAATTAATTTCTCAAAAGTTTTTACTAAAGGTAGGTAGTACAGAAATAGGTCTATAATTTGTGGGGTCTGATGTACTACCTGATTTAAACAAAGGTATTATTTTACTATTTTTCATAAGGTCAGGAAACTCCCCATTGTCAATACAACTATTAAAGATAATAGCTAGAGTAGGCGCTACAATGTCAATAATAGACTTGGCTACTTCTACAGAATTACCCCACAGATCTGCAGTCTTTTTTACATTTAAAGTGGTTTTTATGAGGTTTTAATTATATCTCTACAGGTAATATATTCAAAACGAAATTCCGAATCGCAACCATTAACATTTTCCTTAAGCAAAGACTCAGCAACAGAAGGTGATGAGTTTAGTGATTTAGTAGTTGAAACGGGAATATCCGAAAAGAAATTTTCAAATGCCTCGGCGACTTGTGTGTCTGATTTTATTATGTTGTCATTAATAGACAGGCTGTAGTCAGTATTTCGGTTACTAGATCTTCCCGTTTCACTATTAATAATATTCCAAGTCGTTTTAATTACATTACTGCTGTTTTTAATCTTTGAACCCAAATAACGTGACTTGGCCATATAACAAACTTTTTTAAATAATTTTGAATAATTTTTAACATACAAATTAAATTCATCAGTGTTAATATAAGTCCTTTCATTGTACAGTTCATAAAGCCGTGTTCTACTTTTATGAATACCAATGGTAGCCCAATCACTGAACGATGCATTACTATTAACCGAAATAGTCTTGGGAATAAAGGTGGAATCAAATTGTTTACAGTATACATTGAAAAAATTCTCATAAAGATGATTAGGATCAGCCTGAATAGACAAAACTGGTAATTTATCAATGAGTTTAACTTTAAAAGCCTCCAAGCGACTTGCAGTTTTGGGGTTAACAGTGATATCCTTTTTAGCCACTTTTTTGTTTTGATTTTGAATAGTAATCCTTTGCCCGCAATGATCAGAATCTAGTAAAGTTATAATTTCTTTGTGGCTTGGTATAATATCTGTATATATATTATCTAGGCATGTGGCACTAGTAGGGGTTATTATATATTATTACTTAACAGATCTTTTTATGGGTTAATAAAAATAACCACTTTTCTCCACTGTCTTTTATTCCCTAGATAAACATTATTTGACAATTGAAAAATCTGCCCTGGTTACTGTTTGAACGACCAAGCAATGACAGACATTTAGGTAAGCCGCCTAGCCCTCCTGCTCTTTAAGATATGCAAACCAACGCTGTTAAAAGAACAACTTACGGAGACAGTAGCAAAGAAAACAATTTAATTCTAAATGAGAAAGCACGAGATTCATCGCTTTACATTATTTACTTCAGCCACAGGGTTGTGTGGGAGACAATGCAAAATCTCACATCGCTAACGGACAATGAGAAAGACTGGGCACTGCATTGTCTTCATTAATTCTGTGCTTGCTCACATACAGTGTGCGTCTTCATAATGTGCACATAACGAAATGAGGGAAACATACCATAATTTTATCGACGGAAAAAATATTTGAAAAAATATATAAAAGGATCTTTACCTGCTAAAGTATGGTGATTGCAAGGCCTTTCTTTAACAGTTGATAGGAAATGTTGTGATTGAGTTATAAACATGGTATTTTTACGTTTAGAAATCTGATACGATATGAATAATTTAAAGTAATAAAAAAGGGCAGGTAATCCGGGCTTTTATTGAGTAATTTTATAATTATTGTAAAAATTTATGAAAAAATATCAGATTTTTGTTAAAAAAAAAACCTAATTCTCAATTGAGGGGCGATTGTTTACACAGGGGTCACAGCAGGTACACAGCAGCGAAAAAGAATTTTGAAAATGCTACAATTTTTTTTTTTCAGTTTTTTTTTTTTTTTTCCGTCCATAAAATTAAGCTTAGTTTCCCTCATCTCGATATGTGCACATTATGGAGACTCGCACTGTATTATATAATTTATGAATATCAGCCCTAAGTTTAAATTTGAGTTCTTAGTAATGGGCCAGCTATACGCTCAATATTACTAGCACAAATATTCTTGGAATAAACTATTTGCGCTTAAGTCGCTATCGTGTGATGTGGATGCCACATAGTGCACCATCTATTTTGCCCAAAGTTTTACAGAAACCGTGTAAAAGATTTGGCAAAAGTTATAGCTGGGCCATAATCATAGCATAATCAGTCTATAACGTTCCCACCGTAATCATCACCGTAATCCACCACGCGGGCCTAGTGTGGGTTGGTAGATGTCACATGTCTTCGAATTTTTGGTCCTAGGACATGGCGGTTTCCATATGATGTTTTCCTTCACCGTTTTTGAGAGCAGTGGTGATGAAAAAACTTACACAAAGTAAAGCGCCTGGTCGTGGATTCGCCAGCAACCACTGGGCCACCACTGCTCTCATTGCACATAGGCATGATTTTTATTGGAAGAACGACAGCATTGACCCTTTCCTCATATACAACGAAAGTGCATTACCTTATAATGCTATTTTTATAGTATCAAATGTCACGTTTTTGAAATTGATTGTTGCTTCGATGAGATTGCGACTGGATTTTGAACGTTTTTACGGGAATTGGCCTTCAGAATAAAGCAATAAGTGCGTTAGTAATATTACCAGGGTAATATTACCAAGTAATATTACCAAGTAATATTACCAATAGTAATATTACCAAGAGAGATACATTAACCCGCTGGGTAGCATGTGGTGAGCATGCCATCCATTTTGATGATTTTTTAGATTGTATCTAGCATGGGTGTCATTTTTTTTTTTTTTTTTTTTTTTTTTTTTATTACTGAATGGGCCCGCTCTTGACCCCGATCACGCCTGATTGATTGATCAATTGATCATCCATTGCTCTATGTAAGTACATTTGGGCCCTTTTGTGACTTCTACAATGTGTTAAAGGATATACTTTATCTTTTACAATGGGACCAACTCTGAAATAATGACAAAAACCTTCATTTTGTTGACATAAATATATGGAGCAACTGATTTCTATTCGGGATTTCGTGGTTGCTCCCATAAAAAATGTTGGTAATTTAGATGAGTACTTCACTCTCACTTGAAATATGTCCATCGTTTAACCTAACACACAGTATAATGTCAAATAGGAAAATACATACAAAATACACTCAGCGGCAGTAAATGTGGCCCTACACGCGCATTTGTGAAATGTTCTGGCCCTCGAGCTGGTCACTGGGTACATTAATCATGCTCCTTTATGCTGTGAATCGGCAGACGAAAGACAGGAACTTCTTCTTCTTGCTAAAATTGCCACCTCATTCCATTTGGAGGTTGGCATGGCAGGTCCAAGAGGTAAGAAATCGGTTTTTTTAACACCGTGATTATAATGGTCTTCGCGGGCGCTGATGCAATACATTCAATCAGTTTTTGGTTGCCGTATGTCAAAAATGTCCCATGATTCCTTTTTACAGCAAATCTTCTGTTCGTTCTCCGACAATTAACAAGCAGGACCAAGAGGCATACGTAACGCTATATGGCTTGTTTTATTTTTTTGTGAGATCGGCATAACCAACTCATTAATAAAAAGTCGTAATAAAGAAAATCAAATTTAAACTAATCATATGTGAAATGATTCTCTTAAACCAACTAGAGAAATTACTTGGCGTCTGTTATCATTCAAAATTCCCAACGAATAGGTTTACTTAGTTCGTGAATTCGCGTTTAGGGATTGGGCCACATTAACTGCCGACGAGTATACTAATAATACTCATTCAACCAAAGCTCAAACATAACAAAACTTCAGAGTGGCTTTCAACAGACAGTAATTTATTTAGAATGTTCCAGAAACGTCACACAGTTAGGTACACTAGTAGATAAATAGATGGCGCTAGTAATAGCCGAAAGACGTCCGCTACTGGACATAGGCCTCCCCCAAGCATCTCCACTTCGACCGGTTCTGTGCTGTGCAACCAAAGCTACTAAAGAACAATACTAAGAAGATAGAGAAGACAACAAAAAAAATAATTTAAAAAAATTAAACCGACTTCAAAAAGAAATGAACTCAAAATTATGAAATAACTTTAATTTCGGAAGTCGGTGTCTTGGGATCTGTATTTTAGTTTTAGTTTTTTGCCACCGACTTCCGAAATTAAAGTTATTTCATAATTTTGAGTTCATTTCTTTTTGAAGTCGGTTTAATTTTTTTAAATTATTTTTTATTTGGTAATTTTTAGTTGTTGCACTAGAATTTGACCAAGGTTTTGAGATGTTTTCGCTTTGACACTACACCCGTAGCTCGTATCAATAAGCCAGGCCGTCACACTTTCACGTCTTAGTCCATATCTTGAAAATTACTGAATCGATTTTGATGAAACTGGCACTGTTCCCTAAGTTGAAGTAAATGTAAGCCAATAAAGAAGAATGGTCACGATTCGATTAATAGTTACGGAGATATACGTGGACAAACATACATACATACATACATACATACGTCTATAAAATTTTGTATATTTGTTTGGAAGTCCTAATAGATTGTCATATGTGAATATAATGCAATTCCAATAATATTACATACATACGTATCGAATTGATAACCTCCTTTTTTTGAAGTCGGTAAAAAGAATGGCGCGATAACATACGAGCTTGTTGGTAATTAGAAAATAAAAGGAGAAGAAAAATGATAAAGTAATTCAATACAGGCCTTACAATGCACGATGAGAATGGGTAGCAAATAATTCATTTTCTGACAAATAATAAGTTTACTGTAAGGCAATCATAATCTGAAACGACTTAACGCACAATCTTACGTCTAGTAACTAATTCCGATTAAAATTCAATTACGATTAAGAAATATACTTCCTGCACATTTGCGTCACATGTCGATAATTTTAATGTAGGTATGGGTCTGGACAGGCCACATCTGCCGCATCAACTGAACTCAGTCTATCGCAGTCCACTGCTGGATATAGGCCTCTCCCAGGCTAAACCACAACATCCTGTCCTCCGCCCTCCACATCCATCGTCCTAGCCACTTTTTTTATGGTCATCGGTCCATCTAGCTGGGAAACGTGCCGCATATAGGCCTCTCCCATGCTAGACCACAACATCCTGTCCTCCGCCCTCCACATCCATCGTCCCAGCCACTGTTTTTATGGTCATCGGTCCATCTAGCTGGGAAACGTGCCGCATATAGGCCTCTCCCAGGCTACACCACAACATCCTGTCCTCCGCCCTCCACATCCATCGTTCCAGCCACTTTTTTATGGTCATCGGTCCATCTAGCAGGGAAGCGTGCCGCACTACACTTGCTCGTTATCTGGCGCATATTGCATCAGAATTGGGCGAAAGCAGCTACAAATTGTGTTCCGAACAAGAGGAACCGGTGACGCGGTATGCCAAGAAGGAGAAGGAGATGGCGTGACGAGTTAGACTCCCACCTGAACGATTGGGCTCTAATTGCAAAAGATAGAGTATAAAATGGATAGATGGAAGGGACGCATTTATCCTGCAATGGGCAAAAGGTATAACACTTATTTGCATTGGAATTTTTACTCTTGCGAATGCTCTAGAGCTAGACTAGTCTTTAACTTTTTCTTCTTCTCCTCTGTTGCCACAAAGCTGTTTATTTACTTCGCGACTCCAATGCCAGCCTGTACATGGTCAGATTAAATAAAGTGGCCAAATTTCACAGGCGTGATGGGTATCGATATTACAGCACACACACACACACATGACACACACAGCACACGGACACACAGCAATTTTGCATATACGTTGTCAGATGTACAGAAACGGACATAGGGTACCTTTCATCCCGTAAAAAAGTGCTGTTCCCGAGGAAAAAACAATAACGTTATTATGATAGTTAATAGATGACGCCACATGTGTTTCGAACAGGATCGACACTTATGCCGCTTATGCGGGTGAATAGTTTTGAAGCAAAATTGCTAATCCATTGCTTCATAAGTTCGAAAAAGTCTGCTCAAAACGTAATAACGCATTGAATGTTGTTGAACTGTCAAAATGAAACCGATTCCGATTGATAATGTGTTACGCAATTGCACCGCTCGTAAGGTTGTCAAAAAGTTTCAATTTCTCCTTGATATTAGGATTTATATTCCCTGAAGCTATGCTAAGGCGATGCTAATTTATTCCCCTAAGACTTCGCTTCGCAAAAATAAACGTAAAATACTAGAAGTTTTTAAAGTAACCAGCAAGTCTGGCATAAATAATGGATTTAGTTGATTGTGGTCCACACAGATTTTGAATGTCAAACCAATTATTATAATGTAGCGTTTGCAAAAATAGCTGAATGCTCAAATAAAAGTAATGGCATGAAAAACAAAACTCCACATATTTTTCAGCGCCTGCAAAAAGCATTTTCATTTCTCTTGTCATGTCTATCTGATGAAATTATATCGGCTTATTTAAGGATTTTTAGATTTTATAACAAAATAAGAAAAGCTTACCAAAATGTTTTTAGTGGGCGTTATAACTAAGTAACACTCTTTCAGATAATGAAATCATAATCAGTCATATAAAATAGACTGAAGCATATGTTAACAGAACGATTGCTGGCAACACCAAGTAGGCATCCGTCGAGTATGACGTATCGTGTAGGGATTGTTATGTAACACATTATCCTATTATATACGAGATCTATATTATGGGAGTTTGGGTTAATGCTGTGTATGTGTATAATTGGTAATCTTATTTATATAAATTATCAATAGTGGCGTTTCAACTTTCTCTCCAGAACGCACATCCATTGTTCTTGAGCCGAATCTTGACAGCACTTATTCTGAAAGGCTCAAATCATACCGAGATGGAAGCGAAGCGAAGCGCAGTTTCAGTGTCATATGAATTTTAACTTTATTTTCATTACTATAATACTTATTATCGCATGAGAAACTTGAGTCATCGGATTGCACGCGGCGCCGTGGGCGGCCGCGCGACCTTTCAAGTTTCTCAAGCGATACTATGTATTATAGTAATGAAGATAAAGTTTAAAATTTTATGACACTGAAACTGCTCGCCGGTTTGCTTCCATCTCGGTGTGATTTGAGCCTTAGTAGAGGGCGTTAGTGAGTATGTTCAAATAAACAAACAAACTCTTCTGTTTTATTATTAGTATAGATTTATTTTTCTTATTTCACACCGGTTTCTTGATTGTCTTGCTTTCCAGAATCTTAACGTTAACATAAATGCAATAGGCTATTTGACAATGTAAAAAATAAGGTCATAATTATTGACACTCGTATAGATTATCGCTTTTAAAATCGATTTGCATTAATTTTACTACAAAACAATGTATTATTTATAAAAAAATCCCGAAAAAACTTCATCTTTTTAAATCTGGCGCCACGTAATCGAAAACGATCTGGATTGGCTGAACTTAAGATGCCGTCATGATTTAGTAAATTTCTGTCTATCGTTGACAGAACAGATGACTTTTGTCTAGTATCTCGACCGTTTCAACGTTTGTTTACGTGAATCGTGACGTCACGACGACGCCATATTGTTAAAGATAGCGTTTTGGCGGCTTATTTAAACAGTACATTTTTATTTACTATTTTTTAAAAGAAATACATTATGCAATTTTAAGTAATAGGTTTTTGTGGGCTCGTTAGACACCATTAAATAATCTGAGATGTTTATCAGAAACCAGTCAAATAGCCTATTGCACACAATTTAAATACCTACAGGTACATAAATATTATTTTCATTCATTCATTCATTCAACGTGACTGATCGGTAACCTGACGGAGACGCGACAGTTGTATGTACAGACGCCAGCACATCAAGCTACTACAATCTGTTAAATTTCTTTAATAGATTTTCAACTTTACCGCTAAAGAATATGGTTCAAAATTGATTGGGAAAATTTGACAATTTCGGGTAGCTTGATGTGCTGGCGTCTGTACATGTACAGTCAAGAAAAGTTTTGTTGACTGTACCTTTAGCTAAATGCCGCTGCTCGTAAATTGACTGGCATTGTGTTAAATTCCTGTTAGCTCGAGCTGCTAAGATACTAGACTAATTCTATGGAACAAGGCCCGGGTTTAGGTGGCTATTGTGCTGGTATAATCTTGACTAGACACCATTATCCCTAAGAACAATTAGCTTCTATTTTTATAGTCTATTGTATTTAAAAGGGCCTTTAGAAACAAAAGCGTGTTTAATGTTTATCTGTAGAGGCTATATTTTTCTCTTTATTAATTACCTTATAATTTTCTACAACTTTTCTTTGTGTATCAAGCCTGAGGTAGAAACCCCGTGTGTATGGTCAGCCACTCGTCAGCCATTTCAATTTCCTGTTTGTGATTGATCTCTTTGGTGGTTGGATCTTTTTCTTAAAATATACACATTCCAAATTCAAATCAGTTTTAGTCCCTAGGGATTAAAGAGCTGAATTGTTGAGCTGGGATTGTTTACGAAGAATACACTAGCTCTTTTTGAATAGATGTGATAAAAATTATATTATTATGCCTGCTTTTTCTTTATTTACTGTATAATCAGCTTTGGTAAAAGGGAATTGCTTTCAACATAATATAAATAGAGAATGTATTTAATTTCACAAATAACACTAGGAATGGCTTTTATTTTGACAGATCAACCATACTCATTGCGTTATTTATAAACATTATTGAGGAGACAATATTTTCGGACTTAATAAAAATTATTCATATTTTGATTAATAGTGTGTTACGCAAAGAAAGCCTTTCGTACTCTGCACCCTAGTACAGAGTACGAAAGGCTTTCTTTTGATTAAAAAAAGGAATTAAACTCTGACTTAAATCCCAACAAAACAAAATATCAAAAGTAAGTATTCAAATACCCCCAATTTATAGTACTTATTTAAGGCGGTTGGCGCCAAATAGTCTGCGTACGCCATTACTGGCAGTGTTGCCAACTTGTCGTAAAATATTGCCACTACATAAAAATACAAGTGTGAAAATGTTACTGAGAGTTGCTCATTATTACCTTCTTCTATTTCAAGTATTTTATTTCTTTATGAGTAGATACATTGAATAGTATTCTTTCTGCAATAATGCGGTTCTCTTCCACAAACGAAGCGACACCGTGTCCTACGTGTCTTGTCGTCAGCACGTTACAGGACGCTAGGGATGGCGCCAAACACGTAGCTGAATTCTGGGCCGAGTTCATTTAGATTGCCATCGGCACGTTAAGGGGGAAGCTCTAAGGTGGCCCGCGAAATTCAAATTTTCTTACGTTTTTTGCAATTTGCTGGTCAGTATTAAGTTGTACGTTGATTAAAATATGATTCGCGGTCGTAACAAATATGTATTTACAGAATTATAATCATTAATGTCATCAACACAACTCTCTAAGACCATGTAATCCCCAAATGTCAAGATTTCATGAAATAGTCATTCTTGGGGATTACATGGTCTTAGAGAGTTGTGTTGATGACTTTAATGATTATAATTCTGTAAATACGTATTTGTTACGACCGCGAATCATATTTTAATCAACGTACAACTTAATACTGACCAGGAAATTGCAAAAAACCTAAAAAAAATTGAATTTCGCGGGCTACCCGGGCGCTTTCGCCTTAAGATGAAAAACCGGTCAAGTGCGAGTCGGACTCGCGCACCAAGGGTTCCGGTGGCGGGTCGACCAATAACATATAGAAATAATGGTTTACTTAATCGAAAATCGAACCGAATTCTTGTTTTTTTTTTATAATATACTTTCGCGTTGCTGAATTTTGGGCAAAATAAATTAAAAAAACCGGCCAAGTGCGAGTCGGACTCGCACACGAAGGGTTCCGTACCATAAAGCAAAAACGCCGAAAAAAAAAAAACGTTTGTTGTATGAGAGCCCCCTTAAATAGAATATATTTTATTCTGTTTTTAGTATTTATTGTTATAGCGGCAACAGAAATACATCATCTGTGAAAATTTCAACTGTCTAAAATAATCACGGTTCATGAGATACAGTCTGGTGACAGACAGACGGACAGTGGAGTCTTAGTAATAGGGACGCTATTACCTACTAAGACTCCACTGTCCGTCTTAACCTTTAGGTACGGAACCCTAAAAATTACATACATTAATTTTTACCCTCGACACGCTAAGCAGAAGATGAAATTTTTCTTATTTTTTATTATCTCATCCTTCACGTTTAGACAGCCTACTACCGATAGATATTGTCATTCAGGCCACACTAGTTTTCTATGAAACTCAACAACAACTCAATTGCAGAGCCCCATGATTTTCTATTCCCAAAATAAATCAAAAATATTCTCTACAATGCCTGTTTATCATTGAATTCCTTCAAAGCCCTTCCATTACCTCCCATTTATGGGTATTACAACCTTTTCAGGCTTTGTTACATTGGCAAAACAGATGAGGAACAGTAGTCCCACTCTTGAAATCACGTGATTGTCTGAATCTGTTTGTCAGGCATAAAAGTTTACTAGAGGCGAGATAGCAGCATCTTTTAATCAGATCCTTGTCCCTTACTGTCCTTCCCCAGCGTCTGTACCCTACAGGGGGTGCCCTTAGGGTCAGTTCACACCGAGACGCGACGCGACGTGACTATACTAGAAGAGGCCAGTGACGTCGCGCTGCGCCGCGCGCCGCCGCGAGACGCATCCCAACGTCGCGAGGTGCATCGTAAAATCGTTGGCAACACGACGCCGCGCGGCGCATCTAGACGCCGCGCGGCGCAGTGGGACGTGTGACGGAAATAGTAGAGACAAGTCGCCACGGCGGCCTCGGCTGCGCGCCGTGCGGCGTCGCGCTGCGCAGCGCCGCTCTCGCACGCCACGCGCTGCCGCTGCGTCGCGATGCGTCGCTCTACGCCGCGAGGCGCAGCGCAACGTATTCTGAACTCTCACAATGCAATGTGTACCTTTTCGTGTAGAAAATAAAGTATATTTTGAGTCACTCTTTTAAAAGTATGTGTGCAGCGTCGCGTCGCGTCGCGTCTCGGTGTGAACTGACCCTTAGCGTGTAGTCTCTAACCGACTTATTACAAAACGAGATTTTAGACCTAGCCGAAACCTTCGAGCCAGTAACTCTATTTTGAACTTTATTCCGACAAACATAAAGTTCTTAATGCAAAATTGACAACTTAGACTCGGGGTTATTTCCAGTTTTTGTAATAAGAACTTTAGCTTCATCGGATTAAAGTTCGAAATTTAAAAATTATGGCTGGATGGTTTGAACCTGGGTCTAAATATAAATCTTGGTTTGTAATAAGGCCGTTAGTTTTTAAGTTTTCTAAGCCCTGGCTGGAGGCCTTAATTTATTGAGGCACCCAAAGGCAAGCCCGATTAAGCAGCCGACAACCTTCTAGGTTGACCTACGAAATATCATTTAAATTAAAAAAAAAGATAGCAGCTTTAATTTTAGTTCCTAACCCTAATTAGTACACCTATAAAATATATAAATTGTTTAGTAATAAGTCTAATAATAAATAATGTGAACGGAAAATGTAGATCTGCTTTGTTCGGAAGAAAACGAAAAACGAAAAAAAAAATGCACGCTTCCGCCACGTTTTTACCTCTAATGCGAGTACAATTTGGGACTGAGAAAGTGATATTGTATGAAAACTCTTCCTATTTTAGACTTCATGTGGTCAACGGTTATTAGCTGGGTCCAGACTGCTTCGCGAGGCAAACGCATACGCATCACACGAGATTCGTTCGCACCAACCAAGCATTTTGCCGCGTGCGCCAGCCTCGCGAGGCACCGCACGAGGCAAAATGGCCGTGCTGCACCTGGTTAAACCGGAATGTTTCGAAAATTACACATCACCTCATAGAATGGTTCTTGTTTGTATTATCTGTTCAGTGGCTCCAAAAGATGGTCTATTGTCAAATTAATGATCTCAAAATACTTTGAAATTCCATGCTCAAGCACTCACAGGATCGATCAATCATAACAGAATGCTTCCTACGACTGAATACCTTTTGTAAGCATTTACTTAAAAGAAATTATTTATATAATGTTGAAACATTTTGTTTTTAAAACTGTTTTAGGGAATTTCACGTTTCAAAGATTCATTTAAATCTTCTACTTTAGGCTATAGCTTGTCAAATGTTCATTTTTCAAAAGTTTGCATCAATCAGTGTTATCCTGAAGTACATATGTACCTCTCCTTTTGCTTACGATGTTTTTTTGTTTTCCGAAAGTTTGACTGAGAAGTTGACGTCAAGCCGGAATCGGGTAATAAATAGCTTATTACCCGATTCCGGCTTGACGTCAACTTTTGGGACACCCTGTTTATATAATATCGGCGTTAATTTCAAAACTCAAGTTATTACTAACTAAAAATTATAGAACAATACCAGATCTGGATACCATTTGCGTAGGCAACTTTTTATTATATCTTTTTGTGCTTCAATAATATTATTTCGATCATTCATATTCTATGTCCACTTTGATTATAATATGTATACATCATCATCAACTTACATTTTTTCTCAAGCATTTATGCTAGTGTCAACAGCCGGGTGGAAATCAGCGGTAGAACTAGACGTGAATATACTAATACGCTGTTGGAGCAACGCGTAGTGTATGAATCCGGCCATAGTTCCCTTAGCTGCGGTATTGATGAAACCCGTTTCTTGAATTCCTAAAATCTCAATATATAAAATGGGTCGTCACGGTGCACTGTGTGAAGAACTCATCGAGGAACAGCTAATAAACTGCTCATACTCAACATTTGTAATCACGCTATCCGGTAAACTAATTTCCGGATTTTGTCCTGAGAAAACCATGGTCGCCCTACGCGGTATACCTATTTCTGGATTTCGTCCCAGAAAATTCATGGTCACCCTACTTTATGTTTGACACTGACAAGAGCAATCAAAATTTTTTTTGCAAATATTGCGTTATTTATTGTTTAAGAGGGGTGAACTTGCATTATTACGCGAAAGAGTCCCCGGTTCTGCAGTGCTGAGCGTTGTGTTAAACAGTTCGAGCAAGAGCAAGAAAAGATTCTAAGAAAATAAAAAGTACAAATAGGAGAACACAACTCAGGTACAACAGCAGTAGAAATCACAGGAGAAACATCAATGTTACTCACCTGTGCAGCCGGATTACCGTCTGCTGATACACACGGGGTACGCGAATTACTCTTTCGCGACATAGTAACAAGATCAACTGCGCTAAACTTCGAATTGCATTTTGGACCATTAGAACGTGTCACCCCGCTCTCGCCGCATCCGAAACACGATAATATCTTATTAGTATTTACATTATTACTACTGTCTTTTGCATTTAATTTACGACACTGATCGCGATTAGGTCCATAATTTTTACAATACACACAGACACGTTTTTCTTTCTCGATGACTGGAGTCTTGTTGACGTCGACGTTTGGTATGCCTTGACGCAGGGTAGGCTCCGTGGGACTCGACGCTCGCTGAGTTGACATCAGCGCCGTAGCCTGCGCAACCTGTTGAGGCGACTTGATAAGTGTGCGTGTAGCAGCGGCGATGTCCTTTAAACTGCCGATACACCAAGTTTTACGAAGAAGGTTATTAAAATCAGAGAATTCTTCTCTTCGTAACCTTTTTCTGATTCTAGGTTTGAGAAGGCCGGTCTAATTGGGCCTTCTCACTTATGTTGCCGGTTGGGAGCCGCGCTAATTGAGCGCGCGCTAAGGCGACGATGAGCTCAATACGCTCTCGAGCTTCTTGTGGTCTGGAAAATAGCTCAATGTATATGCGGCTTTGTAGGCGGTTGTCATCGAAGGCACAACGTAAATATTGTATTGCCTCATCGCATTGAATAGAGCGTGACCTAAACACCTTGCCACCATGTAGCTGCATCATATGTTGGGAGCATTGAAAGACCACGTAAACAGTTGGCTTCACTAACATTGGTGCAGTCCTTGCATGCCTCAACAGCATCTATTAATTCGTCAAGAGACTCGGTCGTCGTTCCGCTGTGATGAGTCTTGCAATGTGAGGAGCTGTTCGAAGTTATCGGCTTGCGCCTGTTGAAGGGACGTCATCATGGCGGACAGGTCACTCGCCGTGATGAGCGCCAGCGCCTCGGCCGGGGGCGCGCTGCGCCCCGCTGACTTTGGCGTCTCCATCGCGTCTTGTTCAGACTCGTTTTTTAGGGTTCCGTACCCAAAGGGTAAAAACGGGACCCTATTGATAAGACTTCGCTGTCTGTCCGTCCGTCCGTCTGTCACCAGGCTGTATCTCAAGAACCGCGATAGCTAGACAGTTGAGATTTTCACAAATTATGTATTTCTGTTGCCGCTTTAACAACAAATACTATAAATAAAATAAATATTTAAGGGGGGCTCCCATACAACAAACGTGTTTTTTTCGGTGTTTTTGCCTTGTGGTACGGAACCCTTCGTGTGCGAGTCCGACTCGCACTTGGCCAGTTTTTTTGTTTGCTGCGTGTCGTCATACGTGGCATCCAACAGCGCGTATGTTATCAACGATAGGTACGATTCACGAACCAGTTCTCCAAAACACGACTGAAGTCACACGACTCTTGTCAAAAAGGGGTGCGCGTCGAATGTTTCCAAAGGAAGCTTCTAGAATGAGAATGTTCTAGAAGCTTCGACTCGCTCTCATTGGCCGGGCGGGAACGAGAAACGTTTCTGCCAAGAGCGCGTGGATTGTGGTGAGAGCGAGCGGTTAGAAATAGCTTCGCGTCATACATTTCAATATGCTGTGTACAATTACTTAAAGTTTGTTTCGTTCAGCAGCAACCGAAGTGATTTAATTTTAAAGGAACCACAGGCAGCTGACCTATCAGTACCACCTGACCACCTGGTAGGTACCTACTATTTCAATATAATATAGTTGGTAAGTGTGTAGGTTTTTGACAATATTTCATATCTTCAAGATGCTTATATTACTAACTTGAATGTGTGCTTTTATAATTTTTAAAGCCCGTCATAGACGTAGCTACAATATATAGTAATATGAATCATAGCAAGGCTTATTACGACATATTTTCTATATTTTGCGAGTGACCGCACACGCAGCTATAATATATATTTCTATGACGTCACCACAATATGTCGACATATATCTCGGTATATTTTGACATAGGACGATAGACGCGTAGGACAAGGACGACCGCAGACCGAGTGAGGGCAAAATATATATTATAGTATAGCTCCCGTGTGTGGTAGCTTGCTATACTATAATATATATCTCAATATATTAAAATATTGTAGCTACGTATGTGACGGGCTTCACGTGACGATATGTAACCAATACAGGTTGAAATACTAATAAGCCTGTCAGCATGGTTTCCGCCCTCCTGTCTCGCTTAGCTTCCTTCCTATTAAAGTTATATTCAATGTAGTACAATAAAATTTTGAGTCTCTCAATAACAGCCGCAAAATGTAACTTTGTTGCTACTGTTGCATACAGGTACCTGCATAAAAATACGGATGACGTAGTCAGTGGACAGTCCAACGACTTAACCCGTAGCTAAAATCTGACAAACAGGAAAAAATAATGCTAAATGTCGATATTTCAGAAGCAACACTCGTGCATATTGAATTGAAGTGGTTTACGTCAAACTGGTTACAAATACAGTTTAGAAGCTTACTGAGCTAGTTTTGTTTTGTGTGTGCAAGTGAAATTCGCCATGCCTGACAACGATACCGGTGGACAAAGCTCTAAAATGAAAAATGAAGATTTTTGGGACCTAATAGACATTTTTCAGGATATTTTGCTACACTTAGTGTTGGTGCTATCACTAGCTACGTTGATATACGAAGTGACATCATGGTGTATCTTGAAGAATTTTCGCAATTTCAAAAACTTCGTGTTTCTGAACGCGATTTTAGCGAACTTCCTTGGCTTCACAATGGTGCTAATAGAGAGATCAGAAATAAATATAGAGAATATCACGTATGAGATATATTTTAATTATACGATAAACCATTTAAGAGTTTACTTTAAATCTGTGTACAACCACTGGTTGCTGGTTTTGTGTCATATGTATTACGTAGATATTGTAAAAGTTTTCAATGGGCACATACGAAGGAAATATCTAAAAAGTACCCTCTTTGCTTGGGGTGTAGCTTTAATGACAACTCTAATTTCGTGTTTAATATGTTATCTTTGTTTGTTCAAATGTTGCGTATTGGGTAACGCTGAGTACAAGTATATATTACCGCCTTTATATATGAAGGGAAGCCACATTTTACCGTTACTACTCAACTCTTGTTTTTACATTATTATTGTATATTCACTTTTTCGTAGTTTTAACACGAGGGCACATACGGCTTTTAAAATCTGGCGTCGCTTTTATATAGCTACGTTGATATTTATGTTGAGTGACGTCATTATGTGGTCTAGCATAGTTGTAAGTTTCATGAATCTCGATTATTACAGTCATATATTTGTTATTACACAAATATTTATAGATAACTTTAATGTATTAGTATTAGACGTTTTATTGGTTGTGTTTAAAAGTAATCGGAACATTTGGTACGAATTCTATGTCAATAGATTTAGAAAAACAAATGGGTACGATATCATCCTGCATGATAGCATTTAATAATTGTAAAAAAATCATGTATGTACCTATTTATTTATTTTTTTTTGATTGAATTGAAAATAGCCTTTAGGATATGTTAGAAACTATAACATATTTCTGTTTCTGCATTATGTGCTGATGTATAAATATTGTCAAAGTGGACATAGAATATTAATTATCGTAATAATATTATTGAAGCACAAAGACATAATATTATTAAGTGTCCTACGCAAATGTCCTGCAGATCTGAGGGTCAATTCTCATAATTTTAAGAACGTTCACACACTGACCTCAGTCTCAATTTATCAAAAATATATCTAATTTCCCTACATTTCTGACAAGTTAATGAAATTGACTGTCGCTGAGATGAGATTGCGACTAGATTTTGAATGTTTTTAATTACGGAAATCGGCCTTCTGGTATCTGTTGTATAAATTTTGCTTTAACTTGCGTATTGAAATTAACGCTGATATATGAATAACATAGTTTAAGTGATGGAGTCATTAATCATTCTTATTATTTTGTTCTAAAGTGTGTTGGCCCAATTTGTAATCTATTAAATTGTTAGAATTATATTCAAAGCTTTTCAGTTCTTTGTACGAGTATACACACGTTTTTCTTGCCGTGAAGAACTATGGTTTACTTGTGGTGTGTAGGCACGTTCGTCAGTGTTGTATGGATCACTATGAAAGCTTGTTGACTGAAACATTATTTTCTACGCCGTACTGTGAAGAAACCGTGTCGTACGAAGGGTCACGTCAATTCATGAGAGGATGGGGTCACTAACTTTCAGTTGTTAAGTAGCTATCTATAGTCCAAACACGCATGTACAGAGGGTTGTCTATATTATTCCCCTTGAGTAATAATGAATTTAGAACTTATTGCAATAATAACTGAGCACCTTTTTCATTATACGTAGATCGTACACAGATGTTCTCAACAGACCAGGAGACTTAATCAGCTTCTGGAGGGAGATGGGCTGGTTGGATTAACCACCGACCGCCGCCATGGCCCACGCACAATGGTCCATTGAAGGACTAAGTGCGAAAACCAAACCCATAACATAGAACATAGCACATTATACGTTAGACGTAGGTATATTCAGCCGGTGCAAACACTATTATCGTAATACATTTTAATAGCTTCTTCTGATTGTGTAAAACAGGTTTCATGGAGACTCCTGCTGAGTGATTTAAAAGTGATTTTATTGTGTAGTTTTATTTTTATTGTAATATAACCAATAAAGGTTTTAAGATTCTGTATTGTTTTATCACTGGGCCGTAGTAAAAGAGCTTGCACGAATGACGATACTTAACTTAAACCTACACCTAGCTCTAGAAGTATTTTTCAAATATATTTGCTACAGATAAATGAGAAAAGAAATGACGAAAATGGTGGGAACGGTCAGAGAAAGTGGGGAAATGCCAAAAGAACAGTACTTACTTAATCACACTAATATTATAAAGGCGCCATTGTAATGATGGATAAAGCAGTTAGAAGAGGCTTGCTCACCCTTTTTTCAGAGGTCCAATGCATTGTTTTGTACATCATGGCAAAATGGAGGCTTATCATGTAGGTCAGTCACGATAAAATATAAATGACGTAAAACTGTTAGTAAGTGATTGCAACGTAACTCTTATACCATTGTAATAAAGTATAAATTAAAATGATTGCCGTGAGTTTGATAAAGCTCTTGGTAATTATTCTGATTAATCATTAATAATAATGATCATGATTCATTAATCATGATTGACTTGATTAATCATCCTAATTAATCAATTCACCTAACCTTACCGAGATAAAAATTTAGTTGCAATGACTAACTAATAATTTTACGTCGTTCAAATTGGATCGTGTATTCGTGAATATAATGTGCCTCATTCAAGAAATGGACGGGAATCACCCAAAAAGGCGATGGGCCAAAAATAACCCAGGCCCGGTTCAAATCATATGTAGCTGAGATTTTATAGAATATTTAAAAATATTTAATTTTTTTTTTTCTTAGTCGGGTGGCTAACATTTTTTCGTCGTTTTCGTGGGATAATTTTCGACCTCCACACGAGCGAAGCCGCGGCCAAAAGCTAGTAATTATATAATATATCAGAATTAGAAAGTTCTAATTCTAAAATAATAACTTCGTAATCTAAAACTCACATGAGTAGGTAATTTAACGTGATGGATGGTTCTTTGTGTAACATAATCTCGAAGAGTGGCTGAAAAGACAAAATTATTTTAAAAAGAAATTGCGGGTGCAGCACCGTACATAATAGAAGTGAAAGTTCTTAAAAAATAGAATAGAATAGAAATACTCTTTAATAAGTACACCGAAAATAAATTACAAAAAAAGATTATGAGATAAAAATTAAAATAAAGATATTATTTTTATTATTATTTTATGATTTTAAATAAAGATTATGAGAGATTTCACACTAAATCTCTCATAATCTTTATTTAATCTGTCACACTACAGTGAGAGTTATTTATTTATAGGAGAAGCAACAGCTATTACAGAAAGATAATTGTTTAAGGCTTGTATTCATGCCAACGACCTTGTGCATTTGGGCGGAGCTAACTACCCCTCTCCGCGCCACTCCGCCACCCGCATGCACCCGCATGCCAACGCGTTGCCTAGCAACACGAGGCGCCCCGCACTGAATTCGTGGGCGAGTGCGGGGATGATATAGACACGGACTTTAAACGATCGCATTTTTAATTTATTATATTAAGAAATATACATGTTTTTAGAAAGTAACAAAACCAAATCATTTTCGTTTGTATTGCAAAGCACTAGATATTTTTTTTATATTCTTTTGATAAAAAATGAAGGAGTAAAATGGTTTCATCTCAACGATTTGGAGGTGATTTGGTGGTTTTTTTTCTTAATAGGTGATATCGATAGAAAAATTATGGCTAAACCAAATTACGATTCATATCATGTAGATTACCAACTATTTTTTCAGATGTAATTTCTCTGTAAGTTCCGGAGAAAAGCTGCTTCATCTGCACGCTGTTTTTAAGCTTTTTTCGAGAGAGTAGCCCAGAGTAGCCTTAAGAGACAGAGCTAATTACAGTTTCTCACGGATAGACACAAAATTTTCTTAGAAATCTTAGGATCACTAACAAGCACGATAGAAAAGATTATATAAGGTACGATAAGAACTGGTTAGACCGGAAGCCGACCCCAACATAGTTGGGATGATGAAGAGCACTATGCACTTTTGAAAAAGTCAGCGTTCAGCTGGGTGCGTGCAAAATATGTTTTAGTGGTAAATGGGCCAAATGAGAACTCTTTACAAAGAATATTAAAGTCCTTAATTAATACTCTGTGCTTATATATTATATCTTTCTTCTCTATCATGTATTCACGATACGGTAGATTTACCGCCACACGTCAAAAAATCAAAAACGTGCCTTCGGCGTCAGTCTGTCACGTAGTCGAACCGTGGCGTGCTGGGCGTGTTTGTCATCCATACATGACTGTGGCGGTCAAAAGGTTAACATTGATGGGAGAATTTTGTGCAATAATTTTAAATATAGCTTGTCGTTTTTATAGCTGACACTTTTAACATTCTCGCTTTTTCAAGAATGAGGAGGGAATAAGATTTGAACAAGAAATTCTCCATATTTAAACGTTATGTTTAAGACAATTTATTTTGTTTAAAATAATTTAATTATTCACTCCTATGAGTTAAAACATAATAATTATATTAAAAAAAAGTTATATAAAAAAACAGTAAAAACTTACAATTCAAACATTATTCACAAATTCCCAATAGACTGATACTAAGAAATTCCCAATAAAAAAACCCAATAACAGTTTTGCCCAACTCGGGAATCGAACCCAGGTCCGGGCCACACTCAGCAGTCCCACTTGCGACCACGGGAACGACAGGGTAGCCAAATTACCTGACTGATAACATACCTACTAACCAAATACCTACTATTATAGATGGGCAATCCACCTGGGTTTAAACCCGGTGTTTTTGAGATTAAAAAATTGGGTGTTTACGGGTGTTTATCAAAAGCACCGGGTTTAAACCCGGCGGATTGCCCATCTATACCTACTATAGAACTATAATGGAAAGATACAATTTACGTAAAACGTAAACGTTAACCAATAACTTTTTATTAATTATTCAAACGTGACTTGCAGGATAATGGGTTTAATCCAATTAAAAATGAAATTTACGGCTTTCCTTGTTTACTGGCAGATTACTTAGTTATGATTAACTTTACCAGTAGCGAAGGGTCAATTTTTGTAAGAGGTAGATAAGCCGGAGTAGATATCTTTAATATGATAATATTATTTGTCGTTTGCGAGCCAAATGTGGTCTCGTCTTGGCAACATTTTATATGAAAATGTTTTTGGTGGGATTTCAAACCTTTTTGTAAACTGCTTATGAAAAAAAATTAGTTTTGGGTTGTTTTACTAAAAACTCTGAAATACGTAGTTTATTATTTATAACAAGGAGTCCCTACCTATATCAATTTTCAGATCTCTAGCATCAAAATTTGCGTGTCTCATACAAACTTCCATTCCCTAGTTTAAGGGGTTGGGGGGTAAAACTTCCAAGTTTTAGAACTTTTTTGTTGTTTGTGTGTATGTAACACTAGCTTTTTTTTTTTTTTTTTTGCTGATGGGAAATCGTCAAATGTAACACTAGCTTACATACAAAAATGCAGCTTTCTAGGATTTCAGAAAGTACCCTAAGAGCTTTGATGATCATCAGTGACGAACTCGGAGTTTTTTAGATACCAATAAAATCTAAAGTTTAAGAGCTATGCAATTGAAACTTTATTTATTTATTTTACCATTTATGTACACACGTATATAAACCGACAAGAAAAAAACAGAACTGAAAAATAGGTACAAAGGTGATGCTTATTTCATAAGAAATAACATATCTATATAACATCATCATCTATCTGATATCTTTCTATATATGTTTAATAAATCCACTATTGACATCATATCCCGAGAATTTTGTTTATTTGGTATAATCCAAACCCAAGTTATGTCGGTTCAAATAAACAACGAAGCGCTTCGAGAAAAGGTAGGGTGCCCTTGCGCTTCGCTTGGCTCGTCTTGGCGGGGGCACTCCCTTGCCCCCAGATTAGCTTATCATCATCTGCCTAGACTTTTCCCAACGATGTTGGGTCGGCTTCCAGTCTAACCGGATGCACCTGAATACCAGTATTTTACATGGAGCGACTGCGTATCTGACGTCCGCAACCCAGTTACTGGGTAATACGATACCTCTTGGTAAGACTGGTAATCAGGCTTTCGGGTTTCTGACTACCCCTGTCAAAGATCCACGAATGACAGCCAGGACAAACGGCTTAACGTGCTTTCCGAGGCACGGAGGGGTCGAGGTAAGTATGTAAAGATGGAATGTAAAAACAGATTAGCATAATCAGCCTATAATGTTCCCACTGAGGCCTCCTGTCTGTAATGTACCACACGGGCCCAGTGACCCAGTAAATAAAGTACCGTCGTACACGTCTTTGATTTTTGGTTCTAGGACATGTCGGTTTCCACAAGATGATTTCGTTCACTGTTCTGAGAGCAGTGGTGATTAAATTATTTACACAAAGCAAAGCGCCTGTCTGGGTTCAAACCCACGACCTACAACTCGTAAGTCCGGGCCATTACATCATCATCATTTCATTTGGTTTTTTTTTTTTGGTGTCGTATATCGACGTTTCCGTGGACGGTTCCTACGCGACACCACGCAGCGAAACATGACGCCGACAATGTTACGTGTATAGTTCATAGTTAAGTTTAAGGTTTTTAATTATGTATTAGTTTATTATTTTGTAAAATTATTTTGTGTATTTTATCTATGGGCCTCAGTTGCCTGACAATAAAATGATTATTATTATTATTACCACTAGGCCGTGGTGGCCTAAAAACAGACTAATAACACTTAATCTTGAGCTTAATCTTTAGGTACATCTATATGTATAAGCTTACCAAGTCTTATTTTATTAACTTGGCGCAAATAGTTCCGAACAAAGGCAACAATAAGCTATGATATATTGACCAAACATTCTCTGTTTACCGATTTAGCCAAATAATTTGGGGTCAGATCCCAAATTCCCTGAGGTAGTGTTTAGCATGTAACTCCGAATTACGTATAAATACTAGTGTTTATAGTGATATCTATTTGGCTATTATGCTGAGAAAATATTTGATTAACAATTTATGTATTTACTAGCTTCCGCCCGCGTAAAATTTCTTGTACCCCCGACCCACCCTGTCGCATCGCATCACCTGGCCGTAGTGTCACTTTTCTTCGCTTAGCGTAGTTATTTTTCGCTTAGCTTACCTAGTTATTTTTCGCTTAGCTTAGTTATTTTTCGGTTAGCTTAGTTATTTTTCGCTTAGCGATCTTTCTAACTTTTTTATTTTTGCTCGGCTCCTAAGGGATATAACGCGATGTTAAAGCCTATAATAGCCTTCCTCAAGAATTGGGCTATCAAATGAAAAAATATTTTTTCAAATCCGACTGGCAGACTCAGAGATTAGCGCGTTCTAATAAACAAACTCTTCGGCTTTATTATTAGTATACTAGCAGCACCCCGCGGTTTTACCCACATATGTTTCGATCCCGTGGGAATATCGAGATGAAAGTATCTTATGTGTTAATCCTAGTTATAAACTATCCGTATGCCAAATTTCATTCAAATTCATTCAGCAGTTTTTGCGTGAAAGTACTTAAGAAACATTCATCCTCACAAACTTTCGCCTTTATAATATAACTAGCTGTGTCCCGCGATTTCACCCGCATAAGTTTCGAACCCGTGGGAATATTGGGATAAAAAGTATCCTATGTGTTAATCCTGGTTATAAACTATCTGTGCACCAAATGTCAACTAAATCCGTTTAGTAGTTTTTGCGTGAAAGAGTAACAAACATTCATCCATCTATTCTCACAAACTTTCACGTTTATTATATTATTAAGTAGGAAAATAGGATAGGAAGATAGATGGATAAAGATAGGGGATAGTATGCTTCCAAACATGCTATTATATAATGATATTATGGTACAAAGAGAAAACAAGGTTGCAAGAAAACAACTTAGGTAGATAGAGTTGTTATTGTTATCTCAGTCTTAAGCCGCAATTATATTTAGCCCGCGCCGCGTGTCGCCACGCGTGGGTAAGCTATCGGTTACATACATTTAGTATAGGATTGATTACATTAGCCCCGCCCCGCGTGTCGCCACGCCACGCACTAAATGTATGTAACCGATTACTTACCCACGCGTGGCGACACGCGGCGCGGGCTAAATATAATTGCGGCTTTAGTCTTTGCGTATTTATTCCACACTAGCTTCTGCCCGCGACATCGTCCGCGTGTTTCTTATTCCCCCGATCCACCCCGTTGCATCGCATCGCCTGCCCGCGCTATTACTTCGTTTTTGCTTAGCGTTCTAATGACTTTTTTTTTTTTTTGCTCGGCACCTAAGGGTCATAGTCAGAGTATTATCATTATTGTGACCTAGTTATAAGCCTTCACGCTTTTTTGTCCTTGGATTTTGTAATGAATTGGCTTTTGGTGGAATAAAGAATTTATTTATTTTATTTTTATTTTTTATAGCGTGATGTTAAATAGCCTATAGCCTTCCTCAAGAATTGGGCTATCAAATACAAAAATATTTTTTAAATCCGACTGTTAGTTCCAGAGATTACCCCCTACATACAAACTTTACCTCTTTATAATATTATGTTATTCCACATAATGGGGCCGATTCTGTTGTTCACAAACTAAACTAAATTAAGTCCAATGCATCTTTTTCTTTCTATTTCATTAAGAAAAGGACAGAAGATAAATTTTAGGTTAGTCTTGTCAAAATCAGCGCCTGACGTAATTTTAGTAGGCATGTTTTTAATCACGTCTAAACTTGTATGGAATAGTGTCAGGCACTGATTAATTTACCATAATCAGCCTTTTTAATGTTCCCACTGCTGGGACACTGGCCTCCTCTCGGTGAGAGGGAGTGGGCCGTAATCCACCACGCGGGCCCAGTGCGGATTGGCAGATGTCACATGTCTTCGAATTTTTGGTTCTAGGACATGCCTGTTTCCTCACGATGTTTTCCTTCACCGTTTTGAGAGCAGTGGTGATGAAATAATTTACACAAAGTAAAGCGCCTGTCTGGGTTCGAAACCTACAACCCGTAAGTCGCGGCCGTTACCACTTGGCCACCACTGCTCTCTGATTAATTTGACAGCACTAAACTAAAATGTATCTCCTGTCCTTTTCTTAATGTAATCGAAAGAAAAAGATGCACCGAACTTAGTTTAGTATGTGAACAACAGAATCGGCACCATCACACTAATATTATAAAGGCGAAAGTTTGTGAGTGTGTGTTCATAATTATGTTTGTTACTTCTTCACGCTCAAACTCCTGGAACAATTTTGATAACATTTTGTATGGAGGTAGCTTACACCCGGGATTAACATATAGGCTACTTTTTATCCCGAAGATCCCACTGGATCGACACTTATGCGGATGAAACCGCGGGGCGTAGCTAGTTATCTATAATCCTAGGATGTTCCAGCCTATATCTATCGGAAAGTTCATTTATTATAGTCGTAGAAGAATAAGAAACATCATGACGTAATACAGTACACAGGGTCCCATTAAAATAAATGGACAAATTTTAACACAGCGCTCAGTACGTCTAACTAAAGATATCTAAGCAAAAAAACACTGATTAAAGTGATATTATTTTGACCTAAAATAATAAATTGCCGGCACATTAGTGTATAACCGTTAGCTGATTATTTTTCTTGTAAGTATCTATGCGTTTTTCTTATATATTTTTTTTACCATCGTCCTTATTTTGGTGGTCTGAATGATTTCTAAAAGTTTGTCCATCTATTTTAATGGGACCTTATATATCATTAGGAAAGTGTCCTGTTTTTAACTTTAATTTTAGTTAGGTATTCATGAATACTTAATGCCAAATAATTTGCACAGACTGGCCAGCACATCAAGCTACCCGAAACTGTCAAATTTTCTCAATCAACTTTGAACCTTATGTTTTAGCAATAAAGTTGAAAATCTATTAAAGAAATTTGACAGATTGTATTAGCTTAATGTACTAGCGTCTGTACACAGGGAAAATAATTATTGTTAATATTTTTTCATCAAAGACTGCCAGGCGGCAATTAGCAAGTTCACGAATGACTTTTCCTTGCATGTAGATATCTTGATGCCTGTAACTTCCCGATTGCTTACCTAAAAGTCACACCATAAGTCTCGGTTACTTTTTAGAACAAAAAAAAAACAGGTAACGAATGCATTCAAGTTTTCTTATAGCATTACTGTAAACTCTGTCTCTTTCTTTCTCTGTAAGAATATGTGAAAGTAAACAAAATATTGGATCAACAATGTCACTCTGTATAAATATCAAAGTGGCTATATATAGGCATCGCCTACTTTCAGCAGCTGTGTTTGCACTCGCGTGGAAACTTTGATAAAGTGAAAATACAGTTATTATGTAAAAACAACAGTTGGCTATCAACGGTAAAATTAAACTTGCTCGAAACTACATTTTATCAAGGACTATAAAACTGGCCAAGTGCGAGTCGGACTCGCACATGAAGGGTTCCGTACCACAAGGCAAAAACGCCGAAAAAAACACGTTTGTTGTACCTATGGGAGCCCCCCTTAAATATTTATTTTATTTTAATTTTATTATTTATTATTAAAGTAAAAATACAACTGAGTATTTTGTGAATATTTCAAGTGCCTACTTGTTGCCATTATTCATATCGAGCAAAAAAGGGCAAAAAAATCGCGTTTGTTGTATGGCTCCCATACAACAAACGCGATTTTTTTGCCCTTTATTTATTTATTTTATTTTGTTTTTAGTATTTGTTGTTATAGCGGCAACAGAAATACATAATTTGTGAAAATTTCAACTGTCTAGCTACCGCGGTTCTTGAGATACAGCCTGGTGACAGACAGACGGACGAACAGCGAAGTCTTAGTAATAGGGTTCCGTTTTTACCCTTTGGGTACGGAACCCTAAAAAAGCAGATTTACTGGAAGTTTTACTAAAAGAAGGTGATTTGGTGCTAAACATAAATTAAATAATATAATAAATATAATGGTTGTTTTAAAAGAGAAAAGCCAGGCAGACTACTTTGTAAAATACCTTTTGATATTATGTGTTAAACATTGTAGATTGTATTTTGTAGAAGGAACCACCTTCTGCGAGATCCTTTACAAGATTTGCAATCTGGTTGGCACTCAACTATCAAGATTAAACTATCAAGATTTTGTTTACAAAGCAAATAAAAAAAAACTGGTCAAGTGCGAGTCGGACTCGCACACGAAGTGTTCCGTATCACAAGGCAAAAACACCGAAAAAAAAACACGTTTGTTGTATGGGAGCCCCCATTAAATATTTATTTTATTTTGTTTTTAGTATTTGGTGTTATAGCGGCAATAGAAATGCATAATTTGTGAAAATTTCAACTGTCTAGCTATCGCGGTTCTTGAGATACCTACAGCCTGGTGACAGACAGACGGGCGGACGGACGGACAGACAGCGAAGTCTTAGTAATATGGTTTACCCGGTTTTACCCTTTGGGTACGGAACCTTAAAAACGACTCTTTTTCGTTCGAAATTAGAAATTTAAGTTTTTTTTTTCCGGCCAGTATTCGTTGTAGCAGTCAGTCTATCCATCATAAAAATAATGTCGATTGTCATTTTCTACGAAATGTATGGGAAAATTTTTTTGCGACTTCTGACTTTTCTAGTAGGTACCCAAACCTCAGTTGGTCCGATAAGGGTTTTTGATCCTTATAAGGATCGATTGGCATCAAAAAAGTTTTTGCGAAAATTACCTACCCATTTTCTTAATGACAATTTTTTTTCCAAAATCTGTGAATCAGATCAAAACTTTTCAAAAAGGTAAGGTCTCCTAAGACCGTTTTCCTGTAACTATAACGGTGAGGGTACTTGTACTGACTGCCCCGTCTCAAATATCCACCTTGTTTATTTTACTTGTTAGTGATTGTTAAATATTTTGCCTACAATTCAGTAAATCACTTATATTACGACTACAAGTTGATGCCAATGACCTTAAAAACATAAATAAACTAGTTTGGTGACAGAACTTCTTTTTTTACGATCTAAATTTAATTTTCCGTTCAACTAAATATCATCGGTTACTCAATCCATTACTCCTTTTTAATCATCGCAGGACGCGGGCTCACCTAAAAGAGTCCAAACTCACGCAGGCTTTGAGCGAAAAGGCATTAAGTTCATCTTTTTCCTTAAGAGTGGGCCCAATGACAGGATAAAATCTGATTTCACCCGCGCGTCTCCCAACACCCGCATTAGTGCAAATAACAACCGCGGGTGGCGTGACGACGCGCGCAACGAAACTCTGTACACTAAACTTCAAGTGCAGTGCGTTTGCGTAGTATATGCAGGATATTCAGATAAAAATTCATCTTTTTCCTTAATCAGTTGTTCAGAGTCACCACCAAACCAAACCTTAAAACAAACCTTTCAAGTCAAACCTTTCAAGGACAACAAGGAAATCTATTGAGTTCCTTCCTGCCCTTGAAAGGTTTAGCAAGTTCAAAGCTCAAATATATCTATCTATATTACTAATAATAAAGCTGAAGAGTTTGTTTGTTTGAACGCGATAATCTCTGGAACAACCGGTCAAATTTGAAAAATCTTTTTGCATTTGATAGCCCAATTCTTTAGAAAGGCTATAGGCTATTTAATATCACGCTATGACCCTTAGGAGCTGAGCAAAAAGAAAAAAAGTCAGAATTAACGCTAAGTGAATACGAAGTGTTGCGACGGGGTGGGGGTACAAGAAATTTCACGCGGAAAAAGTCGCGGGCAGAAGCTAGTACAGGATAAAATTTAAAACTTACGCCAAATCGAAATAGGAGGTGCAATAACTAAAAAAAAAAATAGAAATAAACAAGTATTTATAAGTACTAATAATGGATGGAAGAGCGGAGTCTCCTAATACAGGCTTTATACGCTTAAAAGGAGGCTCCAATCACCACTGATGTTTTTTGCACACTTGTTGATTCCAATAAACCTTTTTTAATTTTTTTTTCATAACTGTTACGTAATCATTATAAATTGTCATTTCCCAAATCTAAATGCTTGAAAAAAATCGTGTAATTATCATCTTATATACCTAGTGCAAACTAAGTTATTACTTTCAAGTAGACACGAATTATCGTCGTCCCATTAAAATAAAAATGTTTCATGAATACCTATGTTACATCTACTGAAACAATTACATATTGTGTATTTATTAAACTGTTAAAACCATACTAGGAAATACACACACAGACAGAGAAGACTTGCAATATGAACTTGTAGCGTTATCTACAACGCCACATGCGAACAACGCGTCATAATAACGTCACGCAAAATCCTGCATCTCGCAAGCAGAGTTTACCGCGCAACTAGCATAGATACAACGGCCCGACATGAATCATCGGGCCCACCAGACACAACACCCGTCTGGTCGGAGGATCCTCCCTTTTCTGTAGAGTATGAGTGAACTTTACACCCTGTTCCTCATACCTTTATAAACTCAACCAACTACAGGAGAAACTTACTTTAATGACCATCAAATATACCGCAGTCTTATGCCAGTTTGCCATTATCGATTATTATTTCCTTAAAAAAAAGAAATACGTAGTAGGTATTATTTTGTGCTACAATTGGACCTTTCCAATTGTAGCACAAAATAGTAACCTACTACGTATTTCTTTTTTTTAAGGAAATCATAATCGAAATCTAGATCCTTATCTAGGCCACCTGTTGACAAATAAATATACGATACAGGTGAGATTTTTAAAGAATCGACCGGCAGTATTTTATTACTAACTTTGGAAAAACCCTATACAAATGTATGGAATTTGTTACTCAACGGATTTACTCGAGCTACGTCACTGTTATTTATATTTATTTATTGTTTTTGGATCTCCAATACAAAAAAAGTACACAATACACGTCACATACTTATAGTTACATCAGAATCGATCAAACTTTATGGGAAAAGGCATTTTCTTAGATGAGTAGGGTATCAATACTATTTACGATCATCTTCTTCCAATGCTTATCTCAACGATTTTCGGAGTAGGCTAGGAAATGCCATCTTGATCTCGAGAGGTGTTAAATCTCGCGAGATAACGAGGCTTTTTTGCAAGATTCAATCTCGTGAAAAATAATTGTCTTTCTTGACGTCTTAACAAATCTATAGACTTAGCACGCGAGATCTTGAGTTACCCATCTCGACTCGAGATTGCATTCCCTAGAGTCAACTTTCCGTCGAACCAAACGCAACTGAAATCAAAATGAATGAACTAAAAGAAGTGCTACTGCCATGCGGATTCCGACCTCTGTCAACTCACTGCTGATCAATATCCACAGGTGCTCTACAAGATGACCAGCTGTTATAATAATAATAATCATTTTATTTCGGAATAATAAATCCATAAATTTGTTAGTAAAACATAAAAAACATAAAAAACATAAAAAAACTGTTAGTACACATGCAGATTGGACAAATAATGGACGAGCGGGCAATCAAATTTCCCTGCAATGACATTCAGGAGACTGTTCGAGCTGCCCCGGACCCTCTGCAGCAGCGACGCGGCACGCTTACGTCTGATCGCCGCGAAGCCATCAGTGTGCGCATCAGCAAACATTCCCGAAGCACTGCAGAAGCGTGGAAGCCCCAACAGCATCCTGATGCTGTCGAGGTTTGGACTAGATTAACACAAATACTATTATAATAATATGGATTCCCTCTCACTGAGAGGAGGCCAGTGTCCCAGCAGTGGGAATATTATAGGCTGATTATGGTATGGTAATATGGATTGGGATTTCGCCAAGACCTTTATTTATAAAACTCAATCCCTTCAATTTTGAAAGAAAATCCATGAATTTATTAGCTAGTTCTTTTTTGAAGTGAAAACTTCTTTAGGCGCGTTGGGAATTTTTTGAGATAGGAAAAAAAACCATTGAACTCGAGACACTTTTACGGACACCGCGCTACATTCGGATGTGTTCGGCTGTCCTCGGTTTTAAATCCGATATGTCAGTGAGTGATGGCAAAGTATTCTGTTTATGTTTTGTTTTCACTTCTGTCGGCAATCCAGGAGTGCCACTGTTTTTTTTTTGCATAATTTAAGCATAATTCAATTTTACTGTTACATACTCAGCCTATAATGTTCCCACTGCTGGGACACAGGCGTCCTCTCTGTGAGAGGAGATGAGTCGTAATCTACCACGCGGGCCCAGTGTAGGTTGGTAGATTTCACATGTTTTCGAATTTTTTTTTTTTGGTACTAGGAGTTTCCTCGCGATGTTTTCCTTTCCTCGTTTTGAGAGCAGTGGCGTTGATAGATATAATTTACACAAAGTAAAGCGCCTGACTGGGTTCAAACCTACGACCTAACAACTCGTAACTCGCGGCCGTGACCACCACTGCTCTAATTTTACGGTTACCTTAGGTTTTTCTAGCTACGTGTTTTAAAATTAGGTCAGTAGGCAACCGCAAATTGAACTAAACAATTAGTCATACAAAAAAATATGTCTACACCGCATAGGTGACTGAACTAAAGGCTTCTGTATTATTTAACACTATTAATAATATCGTAAAAACCCGCTACTACGGCGGAGGGTGTGTTAGATAATGGTGACTTGCAAAAGTTTACGAATGACTCAAAACCTATGCGCGGATAACCAATTTAACTTGACCTACCGCTCACCTATTCGTGTCTTTAAAAGTGGACCTCAGCGCAGTGATTGAGTGAATCAACCGGGGTCTACCTTGATTGGTCGTTGATTGACTTGGACCTACTTTATACGTGACGTTATTCAGCGGCGAGACGAGTATTCTAATGTAACGCATTGAATGGGGTTTTTACGCGCACTTTATAATGTCTAGAGGTGTTCTGTCTGTGCAAATATGTGATTGTTTTCGTAGATTGAATTTAATTTTTGTGAGCTTTCTCGACTTTTTTTTAGTCCTAGGATTTATGAGCATACTTTTACATTAAAAAAAACGGCCAAGTGCGAGTCGGACTCGCGAAGGGTTCGGTACACAAGGCATAAAACGCCGAAAAAAACGTATGTACCTATTTCTTTTATATCCCTTTAAATTTTAACTTTATTTTATTTCTGTTATTTGTTGTTATAGCGGCAACAGAAATACATCATCTCTGGAAATTTTAACTGTCTAGCTATCACGGTTCAGACAGACGGACAGTGGCGTCTTAGTAATAGGGTCCCGTTTTTACCCTTTGGGTACGGAACCCTAAAAATTGCTTAAAGTTACTTTTTTGATAAGCTACCTATAAAATAACCTACTTGTTGAAAAAGTTTTTATTATCAAACTATTATCGATGTTTAGAGAACAGAGTCACAAAATTGAAATCCAAAACCAGTGGGGTAATTACGTAACACACTCCATCATCATCTGCCTAGCCTTTTCCCAACTATGTTGGGGTCGGCTTCCAGTCCAACCGGATGCAGCTTAATATCAGTATTTTACATGGAGCGACTGCCTATCTGACCTCCACAACAACACACTATCAGTAACAAATAACTTTCAAACTCAAACTCTCAAACTCAAATCATTTATTTCGATTAAACCTTGTACAGACACTTTTGAATTGTCAAAATTAAATAGTCTGTCAGTTAGTCAGAAAGTTGAAGCTAGTTGCCCATTCCAAAGCGTAGATCTCTATGGAGAAGAACGGATTTCATTTTGACAGTTCGACAACATTTATTGCGTTTGCGTTGTCGAGCAGACAAATTTTCGAACATAATTTGAAGCAATAGATTAGCAATATCCTTCAAAATGATTCTGATTGGTTTTCAAAGTGTGTTACGCCTTTGATTAGAAAACAAAGTATTCAGTTTCCTTTCAAAAATCTACATTCGGTTTCCAATTTCAAAAGGCGGCCAGTCTGTTATTAGTGAAGTCTGTGTGTAGCGATGATCCCAATAATTCGCGCGTTCATATTTAAACAGTGTCCAGTGGTATCGAGTCACAGTTCGCATTGAGAACCGAGAGAGACCGTGACAGTCATTGGTCATTCACCCCGCTTTACTTGTTTGTTGTGCGTGAAATCATATCAAAGGTAAATGTTTTATTCATTTGTTTTTTTTTTCTCTTTTGATAGGTTGTAATTTTCTTTTTAAGTTTCAAAAGTAAATAGACTAGATGGCCTAGAAAAGTGCGATTCTATCAGCGTTAAAGGTGATGGAAAACGTTAAAAAAATGTATTGTATTAAATTGACATATTATGTTGCCGAAAAGATTAAAGTCGTAGAAATACGATGAGCATTCAAAGTGAGGGCCAAAAGGTTCTGGAGTGGTGGAAGACGCAGCATTGAAAGGTCGACGACCTTGTGAACTCCCCAGGAATCCGTTGGATGCGAGAAGCACAGAATCGGTCGAATTGGAGGTGCTTGGGGAGGCCTTCATCCAGCAGTGGACGTGTTTCGGCTGAAATGATGATGATGATGATTCAAAGCGATTGCCATTTAATTTTGCTTACGGCCAGTTGTCGAGTGAATTTGTAAATTTTGGTTAAAATAATGTATTTATCTATTTCAATTAGATACAATAGATGAATGGGATATTATGGTGAATCAAATTCTTACATGAAAAAAAAAATAGTTTTGCAAAAATACCTGCTATTTATAATTCACAAATTAGGTTTATTAAAAGTGCTTATTAAGGTGTTTTAAATAACAAGAGAGCTCAGCCTGAGAGGTGCCGTTAGATTAGTCTTAATAGTGTGAATAATAATGTTTTTCTCAACACCAGGGCTATAAAAATTCAAACATAAGATTGACTAAGACGATTTAACTAGAGTGAGATTCTCTGCGGAAGATTGCATTTCTTATACAAAAAAATACTAAGACTATAATTAGCGCTCTTTATAAGGATCGTGCCAGCAACCGGGTTGAATAAAAACAAGTCCACTTATAAGCTAACAAAATATTACAATCCTACGTCACATATAATTTTATTAATCCTTGATTTCTTTGTTCACAGGAAATGTCTGCCTACAAAATCGTTCTTGCACTCACAGTCCTCATCACTGTTGTGAAGGCTCAAAGGCCGTTTTACGCTGGATTACGCCCTATCGGATACCCAGCAGTGGAATCAAACCTAATCTCGAATAGGTTCGGAGAGGATGAAGATTACCCTATTGAAGCTAGGGGTGACAGGAATCTCATCAACCGATTGGACGCACTGCCCGTTGACAACCAACCTTTCTGGTACCTGAACTGGAGACAGTATGAGAACTTCAGACGCAACCCGCAGACCTATCCTCAGAGACAAAACAGCTTTACCGCTGGCAAATAAACGAAGAAAGTCAAATGCATGGAATGAAAGTATGGATCGATTTAGAATCTCGTTTTTAGTATTCGATTCTTGACTGAAGAATGAATGTGAATCGAAATTAGAATGTTGCTGGAAGTGGAACTGGTTTAGTTTGGACCGACTGCGAATGTTAGGAAACAGTATTATTAAATAAAGTGTTTTTGAAAGTTTGAAGCAGACATAATTGGAGTGATTTTAAAAACTGTAATTTCCAAATTTGGATTTTTTTTTTACTATTTGAGTGATTGAATTATTTATTTTGATATCACCAGCACATATTTTGTTTTAATTTGTGTGCCAGAGTTATTATTATTACAATTAAGTATACCATTGTATTGCATTTACTGATCTGTGTAAAATAAAACATGTGGTTTTTTTATAAAATCAAACTTTTATTAATTTTATTGTCCTATATTTCTTTACGCTCATACAAATTATATTTTTAAATATTAGAATACTTATAAAAAATATAAAAACATTTAAAAATATAAAAATAGTAGCCCACCCGTATCGGTAACAAGGTCCAAAAGGGGCTCCAGAGAGGGGAACCCAGAACCAACTAACAATGCGAGCCGTGTTCATCTTCAGAAGTACCGCTTTCTGAATCAAGCACTTGATCCAGCTGTCCAACGAAAACGGTTTTGGTCAAAGCTCTGGGCTATTAAGCTATTGGCTGTCGCGACTATCGGTACAATAATAGCCTTTATTACTATATTCCACGGTGAAAAAGCAAAGGTTGAAACTGTTATCTTCACACCGACACTAGCAAAAAATAAATTAGATTTTCACGAGTGGCTGAACTACAGACGCCAGCACATCAAGCTTCTACAATCTGTCAAATTTTTTTAATAGATTTTCAACTTTGTTGCGAAACATTCAAAATTGATTGGGAAAATTTTACAGTTTCGGGTAGCTTGATCAGCTCGCGTCTGTACGTCAACGTGACTGGCTGTGATTTTGTTTTGTTATGCAAAAACTGAAATATGTACTTCAATTTTGCCTGAAACTTAACCAATTAATTTAGCTTACCTTGCTTTCAAAGGCTAGACAAAAGCATTAATTTCTAAATCGTTACATTAAAGTTGTTTTCAAAGATAAGTCTTCGTTAAATAGATTCAAAATATGCCTTTATATTGCCAAAAATATTTCATTAATTTAAATTGAACCAATCCAGTGTCCAAAAAGGATTTATAAACTATCTGTAAAGCAAAAAAAAAGTACCAATTCGTTTTGATAACCAGAATCCAATTAGGAAAATAGCCCAGGGGGCCTTTTATTATGATTCTGCCAAAGACCTTTTTAGGCTCCCAGTTCTGGGGATTCCATTTATGTCGTCAGATTTGATAAAATTACGTCACGCCCATGGGTCGAAAGATTCGCTTCGTGAACCTCGAGGTCTACTCTCTAAGTCCGTCTACGAAGATACGGGCCCATCTGAAAGTCATTGATCAGTCAAAACAATCACGTCCGCGTAGTTTCGCTAGCTAATTTAATTTTGACCCTGTATATTAATTTAACCACGACCACTCTGTCAAGAGTGAACGACTAAGGAGGAGGATATTAATTTAAAAAGAGCGGGAAAAGAGTTCCTGGAAGGATATTACTGTAGACTCTGCTGGTGCTTTGCCCAGCAGAGTCTACAGTAAAGGCTGCATGAGGGGTTAGGGGACCCCCGGCAGGAACGAAGTTCAAAATGAAAATCCAAGATGGCGGCTGCGAAAATTTCAAAATCAAGAAAAAACATTCGCAGCCGCCATCTTGGATTTTAATTTTGACCTCACTATTGGCTTCAGCACCCTTCGTAAACAATGAAAACTATATCTCTCTCTTTCTATTATATGTAATAAAAAGTCACATGGAGAGGGGGACATAAAATCGCAAAGAATGTGCGCAATTGGGATGGAGTAATGGAACTGTGGAGTTGATGCTGTGTGAGCATGCGTGTTCCATAGCCGCCCGTTCGTTGTCCACCGCGCACAGGATGGATGGAAAGCAGCACATGAAGTATTTTTTTGCTCCGTTGGTGTAATTGCTGTATGGCGTACCAGTAGGAGAATAAATAAATAAATAAATAAAACTTTTTTGTTACGTGAAGATTTCTACCAGTTTACTCCCCTACTGCAAGCTCTGTTAGAGAACTTTATTCCAAAAAAAAACACACAATCACGCCAACTATTATTTGTAGCCTAAAATGTCCTTCAAAGCTTGCAAGAATCGCTTTATACATCACTTTATCATATTTCCACTTCCCGTAACTACATTTAGCCATAATATATATGTACTTATACATTCACAGACTGCTCTTCAGCAAAGCGACCGCCAAAACTGACGGGGTTAAGTGGTTTCTGAGCACTATCGTACGTACTCACATGCGTGGAAGCGACAACCAATATTTTACGTAGGGGGTTGGAGTAGAAAATTGAATGACGAATATTTTGGTGCGAGTCGAGAGTCGAGAGTATAATAGTAGCTTGATTTAGGGTTAAGTCGCTGCTGAACCGATATTTATGTTGATTGTTACTCTATATATCACACTAATATTTTATAGGCGAACGTTTGTGTGTGTGTATGTGTGTTTATATGTTTGTTACTTCTTCACGCTCAAACGGCTGGACCAATTTTAATAAAATTTGGCACGGAGGTAGCTCAGATACTGGATTAACATATAGGCTACTTTTTATCCCGATATTCCCACGGAATAGAAACATATGCGGGTGAAACCGCGGGGCGCAGCTAGTAAAATATATAGGATATATTTTTTGTATATATTTATTATACACAAATATACAGGGTCAAATTAAATTAGCTAGCCAAACTCTGCAGACGTGATGGGTATCAATATCTAAACGTCATGATAAAATAAAGAATGTGTGTTGTAACTTGAAGTAGGTATGAGTTGACAAAATCCGTATTATTTTTCGTTTTATTGCATTTAGATATCGATCAAGTGCTCAAAAGGTGCCCAAAAGGCAAAAGGCAAAAAATTACCACGTTGGATGGTAGTGCTGATTCTTCGGGCTCAAAATAGGCCAACCCTCTGGTCACGTGATGAGCCGACCAACCGCTTGGCGATGTCCCGAAATACTCGATGAGCACTCTGCCCCAAAGCCATCGAGTACTTGTTAATAATTGTAAAGAGTTCTTAATTAAAAGATAAGTTAAAAGTTTACATTTCAATAAAATAGCTCACTTTTCGGGGTTTTGGTGGGAAATTCATACCTAGAAAATGAATGGTCCCTAGATGTATAAATTGTAAATACCTACTCTTGTTTCGTAAATATTCTAAAAGTAAGAAACGAAATCACACATCGCTGCAACGAGCACCGATGTTGTCAGTTAATTAAATACTTTCCGCCAGCACTTGGTTGCCATGCGCAGTTGCTCCGTTCAGAAAGTCATTAGGCGGTCGAATGGTATCGTAACTAGCGTCAACTTCAAACTTTTTGCAGTCGATTTGCGCGGTTCCTGTTAGCTGTGCAAATTGTTGCCAGCGACATATTTGATGGTGCCGAACTCCTCAACTTTAATTGTCATAAACACGAGACTTACGGACATACAATTTTATTTTGACTCGGGCACAATGTCTTGGTGAGAACAGTGGTGGCAACGGCAGCGAGTTACGTGTTCTAGGTCGTGGGTACGAACCCAGCCAGGTACTTTACTTTGTGTAAATTATTTCACCACCGCTGCTCTCAAAATGGTGTAGGAAAACATCGAGCGGAAACCGGCATGTCGTAAAATCGAAAAAAGACATGTGACATCCACCAACCCGCACTGGCGTGGTGGATTATGGCCTACTCTCTCTTACAAAAAAGAAGGAATGAATCCCAGGAGTGAGAACATTATAGGCTGATTATGCTAGAATGTCTTCAACATTCAAAACCCATTAAAACAATGAAACAGCGAAGCAGACACAAGATCATCTAAATTCCACAAAGTTGCTGCACCTCCTGCAAGTGCACACGAAAACTGAAGTTTATACTGCATGTAATTAAATTAGCATGTACATTGTTCTGTTTATTTCGAACGATCGTCTTGGGAGCCACCATCTAACTTAGCAATCCGCTTCTGTCATAAGTTTGTAGCGTTCGCTCTGAAAGTAGGTTAGGAAGTTTGTTGAAATGTTGGAACAATCGCGATAAAATGAGGCTGTTTTGTGGCATTTGCTGTTTCGTGTGACATTGGCATTCAAATTCAAATAGCCTTTATTTCTAATACTGTATATGCAATTACATTTCACTACATTATGATGCAAAATTCGAGAAAAAAATAGTTTTTATTGACTAATTCATCTACCTTATATAAATCATAAAAATTTAAATCATCATTTGGCAGTTGCAGTGGAAAAATCAACTAACTTTTCAAGGCCACTGTGCCTCGCTGCGTGCGTCCTGTATCTGTCACTCGCCTTCGTTACACATTTCTCATCATTATGGTCTGTTTCTGATGTGATGTATACCGATGAATTTTGTTTGGGCAATTTTCCTGTTGACAGCGATGCAGACGAATTTGTTAATGCCTCAGACCAAATAAAAAGTCAAGACATAGCGCTGCGAACAATACCGTGAAGCATGCAAAAACTACACCTCCGCTCTGTGCATACACGTTCACACGCACACATTTTCAACCATTTACAATCAAACTACACCTCACTTCACTATGTGTCACACATGTTTACGAAACCGGCTTCACTTTACTGTTGACAGCCCTCTGTCTTGGTTCTTTATTTGGTCTGAGGTTGATGCCGTGTTATTCTTTCCCCCTACCCTTTATATATACTTGTACATTTATTATTATTTTAAGACTTGTGTAAATTATGTAAATAGATAATATTTACATAATGTGAAAGCCAACAGTCCTAAAATTCCTTAAAATTGAATGTTATTTCAATTAAGTACCAAAGTTTTAAAAAAACCGGGCCAGAGCGAGTCGGACTCGCGCACCGAGGGTTCCGTACCATCATATGTTTTTAAATTTTCACCGGCGAGCTACTTACTAGATCTCGTTCAACCCAATTTTCGGTGGAAGTTTACATGATAATGAACATCATATTTTTTTTTTGTTTTATCATTCTCTTATTTTAGAAGTTACAGGGGGGGGGGACACATTTTACCACTTTGTAAGCGTCTCTCGCACAAACTATTCAGTTTAGAAAAAAATGATTTTAGAAACCTCAATATCATTTTTGAAGACCTATCGTATGGGTTTGATGAAAAAAAAAAATGAGTTTCAGTTCTAAGTATGGGGAACCCCCTTAATTTATTGTTTTTTTCTATATTTTTGTGAAAATCTTAATGCGGTTCACAGAATACATCTACTTACCAAGTTTCAACAGTGTAGTTCTTATAATTTCGGAAAAAAGTGGCTGTGACATACGGACGGACAGACAGACATGACGAATCCATAAAGGGTTCCGTTTTTGTCATTTGGCTACGGAACCTTAAAAAAGACTTCAAAATGCAGACTTTAAATAAATGGGTATCATGTAAAGCACCCAGTTTACCTCAATGTATTGTTGTTTGAAAATTAAAGCAATTTCACCCACCGAGTTATTATATGAAGTGCAAAATTTTAAATCCCATCTAATAAAGTAATAACGAAGGTGCTTCACGAAGCACGGGCGGATGAACGGTTATTTTAATTAATTGAAAAAACTCGAGCTTATGTAAAATGTATTTCCTACGTCCCGTGGTTTAAAAAATATGCTGTAAACACCGGTAATTTTTGCACCTGATAAAATTTTGTCTATTTTCGTTGCCAGCATTGCAAACTGAAATGTATTATGTAGTAGATATGTACAAGACTTACTACATCTTACTGTTCGTTGGTAAGGGAATCACTTCAAAACGGCTGGGCCGATTTGGCAAATTTTTGTTTTTAAATGTTCGTAATAGTTAGGGAAAAAACAATCGATAAATTGCTGGGAAAATTTGAAAATTCGCGGAAAAACTGAAAATGATTTTTCTTCGAGATAGAATTTTGGACATGGCAACCTCTGTCAGGTCAGCTAGTTTAACTATTTAAAATATTATGTACGTATTTTTGAGGAGTAACTTATCAACTTCGAAACATGTATTTTTTCTGGAAATCGCAAACAACACTCATACCTACTTGTAAAACTTTCGTAAAAGTATTTTTATTTTGCGAAAGCCAACGGTTCGAATCGTTTAAGAGTAAATATTCATATTTAAAGACCCAAACTTTGACAAAAAATTTACCATTACTTTACTGAGAATTTAGAAAGTCCTCTCTGAAAATGTTACATTTTTATTTCATCGTGATATTCGTCCGTTGATAGTACAGTTAGGTACCTATCGGAAATGCTGTCTCGAAAGGCATTCTCAAAAATCTAGTCCGTATCTTCCTAGTGGCCAATAAATATTCTCTATGCGACGAACGGCACATACAATGGCGGGATTCGGATGTAGGTATGCCACGTAGAAAGTGCTCTCTCTCTATTCATGCTAGATTTCTATGAAGACGGTGAAGACGTAGCGAGAATTGTATAATATTTTTGTGTTGTTTGGCCAGATAGTGCTGAATGGGTAGAGAAGAATTTTTTTATTTATTTACATAATATACACCAGTCTTAAAATAATAATAAATGTACAAATCTATAAAAAGGGCAGGGGGAAGAATTACACGGCATCAACAAATTCGTCTGCATCGCTGTCAACAGGAAAACTGCCCAAACTAAAGCCGCAATTATATTTAGCCCGTGCCGTGTGTCGCCACGCGTGGGTAAGCTATCGGTTACATACATTTAGTCTATACTAAATGTATAGACTAAATGTACGCGGGGCGGGACTAATGTAATCAATCCTATGGATTGATTACATTAGTCCCGCCCCGCGTGTCGCCACGCCACGCACTAAATGTATGTAACCGATAGCTTACCCACGCGTGGCGACACGCGTCGCGGGCTAAATATAATTGCGGCTTAACATTCATGTTTCATGTCGTAAACCAGGCGGGCGTTAACCCTACCACCGCAAGGGAAAAATTGGCCAGTCAAATAAGGTGTTGGTTGTGACTGTCCAGAATGCGCCGACCGCTCAGTTCAGTTGAGTAACTGGTGGAACAAACTGCGCTACACGAGGAGGCTTCTTCATGCATCCCAAAAATATATATAGATCATGTGAGGACCATGTAGATTAGTATCTGGAAAATGGTTTTAAGGAAAGAGCCAATGTGCGGTTAAGCTCTAATAATAGCCTGCGATACCTACTCAAATCCTAACGTAAACAGGTAAACTTGGTAAAACCCAAGCCGGTATCAACATCATTCCTAACTGGTTTGTCAACTAATTTGAACTTTAGAATGTTTTCAAAATTATTATTTGGTTGTATTTTTAAGTCTACAGAAATTATTGTGACTTAACGTGTATTTCGTGGTTTAATTAGAGACGTTGCTGCCAGTTTGTGCATGTGCACCCCTCACTTTGCATGTAACGCATGCGAAGTAAGAGGGTGCTACAAAAATGTTCGGGACGGCACGCTCGATTTTGCAGCTGACGACGCGAAGCAATTTCTACTCTATATCGGTTTTCAGCATCTTAATCGACTTTCATTCGGCTCGTGTAATCGATCGGTAAACTTCGTTCGGCATCTACACTCATGTTCTGGTCGGCTCAGCACATATCGAGCTAAGCCGAGTGTCTTTGCCGAATCATGCCGACCCGAACATGTGTGCACGTAGCTAGCAGCTTTTTCCCCATTTAATAAAAAAAACTTTTGCAATGTTTCTTCCATAAAAACCTGATTCAGACTATTGCGAACATTTTAAAATACAAAAAATTGCTAAACCGGTCCAGCCGGTCTCAAGTGATTCGCTTACCAACGATCATTTTGTTTTTATTTAGTTAGATTTTTCTCCCGCCTTTTGCTTACAGGCAAGCTTTCATACGCAGACACGACCTACTTAACTGTCACTTTGTCTGAAAATGACAGCTTCGTCCACGGTATAACCGAGCAGTATAATTGGTAAGTTCTTAAATAAAACCTTCGTTACGTAACCAAACCGGCACTATGACGTCAAGGTGACATTTGTACCTACCGAAAAAAACAATTATACCTTTTTAAAATTGAATTTATGGCTCATGTAAAGCTGCTAACGACCTATCTAGAGATGTAATTAAACGTAAATTTTACGCGAACCGTAAACGAATGGTACAGGATTGCTTAATCGAAAACCTAATGGAAAACGACGTATTTTGCTTGTTTGCTACTTTGGCTTTTTTTTTTATGGTGGGAAATCATCAAATGACCCCCCCTCCCGCTCTGGGTGGAGCGGAAGGGAGTGTCAGACTCTTACTGCCTAAAACCCACCCGTGTTCCTTCCTTAGCCCATTATGTTCCGGGCCAGCGGTAACCCTTTCGGCCAATCCCGCTAACCCGGATTATTACTTGCTACTATGCCTTGGATTAAAAATGTCGTTTATATAGAACTCTTCAAATAACTTAAATACCTAGTTTACTTTTCAGCATCGTACTGCAATACATACAATTTATTTTAAGTTTTGATTTAGTACTTCGTCTGCGTGGATTTCAGAATTGGGTCCAGAAACAAATGAACAATGTGTGTTAAAGCATGCTAAAGTTCACCAGAACTGAATTTATTAGCACTTTTCAACACTATGCATCTCCTTTATTTCATTTAAATAATTAAAACATACATTTTTAAATATATTAATAAACAAAAAAAAAAAAACACAATTATTATTATTTTTTTTAAATTCTATCCTATTCTAACTAAAACTATGTATTAACAAACTAAAATATGACGAAAATTTCTCGACATCACTGGTAATGTACCCAAGAGACTGGCGGCATTGCCACGTTGTATGGCAATACTAACCCGAGGGCCACGAAATACGACGCTCCAAGCGAATTCGCCTTGCGCTGCAAGCATCAGCGTCGAGCGTCAAAAACAAATGTATGTCTATTATCTACAAGGCCACGAAGTAGCGCTGCAAGCAGCAGCGTAATTTGCTACGAGCGAATTTGCACGAGTGTTGGATGATCCGACGATGCCTTACTTTTGACGCTTAGAAATGACGCTTGTAGCGAATTGACGCCTCAAGCGTGGCGTTTTTTTCGTGGCCGAGGCATTAGGCTCTGGCTAAGGTAAAAGCCAGCCCACGGGTCACGGGAAGAACTTTATAGGTAAATGTTTCTTAAACAACTGAAAAATCATTCTAGCTCCATTTTTCAATCAGTGAGACATTTTTAAATGTGAATGAAATAAATGGTTTTTGTGTGTATAGAATAGAATAGAATAGTTCTTTATTTGCACAGAAAGTAGGTACAGTCAACAGCAAAAGTAGATGATTAAAATCAGAAATTCAATACTAATGAACGGAGTTCGCGTTAGAACTGTGTGGCGTCGATTTACTACTACTTAGAATACTTACTACGTAGAAAACTTTTGAATCACTTCGACGCCACACAGTTCTGACGCGAACTCCGTTCATTAGTATTGAATTTCTGACTTGGATCATCTACTTTTGCTGTTGACTGTACAAGTTACAGATGTTAAGTTTAAAATGATCCTATACTAACTACCGTAACTCACTACACTCACCTTACCTGTATGTTGATCATTCATTCAATACTGAATGATCAACATAATATTATAATGACCCAAGTGCCCACTTAGTATTTCGAGACGTCGCTAAGCGCTTGGTCGACTCTTCACGTGACCAGAGGGCTGGCCTATTTTTTGGCCAAAGAATCAGCATTGCCATACAAGTGGCAATGCTGTCAGCCTTTTGAGCACGTTTCCTGTAGGCAGCGATGCGGTCGAATTTTTTGATGCCCTTTGATTATTTCCCCTCCTTTTTATATACTTGTACATATTATTATTTTAAGACTGTTCGCTTTTTATTTGAAATAAATACTTCATTCAATAATAAATAGACCAGTAGAGAAGACACGGCAAACTAAAAGACCCGCCGATGTATTCTGTAAAAATCTTACCATCAAAACTTAGGTGAAGGGAGCTGTCATTATTTTCACCAGCCGGTCGATTCTGTAAAAATCTCTTCGTGAAAACTTAGGTGAAGTGAGTTTGTTTTTGCTAGGAATCAACACTATTGACAGCTCACTCCACGCTCACTTCACCTAAGTTTTCACGGTGAGATTCTTACAGAACAGCACCGCTGATGCTACAGATTGACAGTTCACTTCAAGCTCATTTCACCTTCGTTTTCACAATGAGATTGTTAAAGAGTAGATCGGCTTAACAAAATACAACTTGCCGCGCTTGACTCGGTGGATCGCAGAGCTAAGAGGTTCATTGGCGACGTAACACTGGTGGATCCCAAGCTTCACAGCTTGGTTCGTCGCCGCAAGGTTGCCTGCTTGTCGGTCTTCTACAGATTGTACTTCGGTGAGTGTGCCCAAGAACACTCACCATTCGATAGTGTCGCTAATAAGGATCAAATTCTGGGAAGTAATGACATTTTTTTTCGTAATCAACGGGTTCGATCACTGGCTGGAAATATTGATTTAAAAAAAATCCAATGATGCAGTTTTAGTTTTCATCAAAATCGAGCCCGCGACTCCTTTAAGTACTTTTCACTGTTCCTCATAGTTTCGAATTTCGCCATCCACGCCCACTTGCAAATTCACCCTGTATATAACAATATATATATAACCTACATACAATCTACATTTACATACATTATTCAAAATTGATACTACAAGCCACTATCTTCAGTTCGCAATTTGTCACAAAGGTACACATGAAAGCAACTATAACTCACGCTATCCATGGATGGATGTTCTATCATTGTAAACAGTAGTGCTGCACACTTATAGTAAAACTATCGATAGTATCGTAGTTTGTCGATAGTGTTAATGATTTGGTATTGAGTTAAAATTAGTAATGAGCTGCAATAAAGTATTGATAAATACTAATGTATCGATATAATTAACAGCGTCGATGTTATCGACGGCCAGATAGAATATCGATCAAGGTGAAATATCGATAGCTAATGTTACGGCCCTGCCGCCGCCAGATGGCGCACGATAGGACTTACTACCACACAAGCCAAGTGGAGGCACAGGGCGCGCCTGTGCCTCCACTTGGCTGCCAGGAACGCAATGCGGACGTCACTCGTTTTCTCAGATTTATATTCAGAGCTTATCATTCAGAACTTGTATACTTATCACAATACAACAGATACCAGTCCCGTTCTTTATTTCGAAGCCCATAAAAAACATTAGATACCGCGGCAGTAGCTGGCACAGTTAAAGTATCGATAGACACGCAACACTAAAAAGTATCACCTGTGTATGCTTAGTCGACAAGCAATTAATTATATTGTACCAACTACCATTATCCGTGTAAAGATTGTGGCTTTTTGACTACCGCTTTGTTTGACAGATCAGTGAGTTTATACTCGTACATCGTGGTTTCTGTCACAAATTGGATTTATGAAGTATGATTAACCTTGTAACTTTCGATAGTGTCTGACTTTTTTACCGTCTGGGGGGTTACCATCACCTCTTAAACCAGGGCAGAAGTTGAACTGCACTACTTTTTTGTATGACGTCTTAGTACAAAAGATACAAAATCAAAGAGATTGGGAATGGATTTGGATCGGATTGATTGGTATTTTAGGACCGTTAACTGTTAAGTTAATTGTATCAAATCCCGTTGGTGAAGGATTTTTCAGATTTTTTTTTTATCTGTGCTAAATGTCAATCAATCCAATCGAAATCCAATCCCAATCTCCTAGATTATACCTACGTAGTGCAGCAAAAACAAGAAAAACACGGACTGTCTTCGGCATATTATGAGTCATAATGTTATCCTTTTATGATTCTGCCAAAGTGGCCTTTTTAGGCCCCCAGCACGCGTAGCATGAACACTTCTATCTCTACGAAGAGTAGACACTTCGCTTTCTATACAAAGTGACTTTTCTTCATTTTTGACATACCGCCTAGAAATCCTTCTACAATCTGTCATTTTGTCTTTCGTTTCTAACGATCTTTGTCTAGGTCCTTTTACCTAATGTCATTGTAGACTATTTCAGAAGAAAATTTTCTATCCCAAACTGTTAAAATCACATTGACAACTGACAGTTGTCTAAGGTAGTGAAGAGATTTTGTAATCGCTAAAGACAGTAGAAAACTTTCAACTCGACGGTCACAAAGTAGATAATATAGGTACGGTTATCTACAAAATCCCGTAACGACTGTCAAGTCAAAGATCCACGAATCACAGCCGGGGCAAATGGCTTAACGTGCTTTCCGAGCCACGGAGGGGTCTCGGTATGTAAAGATGGTCACCCATCCATGGACAAACCGCGGCAAGCGTAGCTGAACCTGATCGATCAACCTGTGCGGCTGTTATTATTAAGCCACGGACCCCTCCTTATAATGTACTTAATATCAGTAAAAATTAAGAATCAAAAAGTAAAAAAAAACCTATGACAACAAAAAAATCCGAGTTGAATTATAAAAAGAGTGAATTTCGTAAAAAGTGCAGTTGACTCTTTGCTGCCGTCGTACTGTCTACACGGAACGTCATCTTTGTCTACTCTTCCGTCGACAAATCGGTGCTCATGCTACACGTGCAGGTGGATTGACGGCTTATACCAAGCCCACTTCACCTACATTTCACTAGGAGATTTTTATAGAATAAACCGACTGTTAGTATAATTACAAATGCTATGTATTAATGAAATAATTACCAATTGAATGGTGCCATTATACTTATTAATCTTATTATATCGTTTTCCAATATAAACCAGAAAATCAAAGGAGACGGTGATGAGTAAGCACTTAAAATAACTTAAGTTTTAATTGAACTCTGTTACATGAAACCGCGGAATAACAGATATCATAATACGGTCACCTAACCGCTAATGAATACGTTAACCCCAGCTTTGTAGGTAATGATAATGATTAATTAATAATTACTTTATTATTTCTAACCGTATTTCTAAGTATAGATACCATGCAAATTCTTGAGTTGGTGCGTCACAATAATTATAATTATGAATACTGAAACTGGAAATTTCGCGCGGTCGACGACGCATTTAAATATCTTATTTTGTAGTAAACTAAATAAATGATTCAGTTTCATTATAAAACAAGCCGTGTGCCCAATGGGATTTCACATCGGCAAAAATTATGATCTTACATAATCAGCCTTCCCACTGCTGGGACACATGCCTAGGCACTCTCTGTGAGTTGGAGTGGGCTATAGCCCACTGGGCGGGCGCTAGTGCGGGTTGCTAGATGTCAAATGTCCTCGATTTTTTAGTACTATATAGGACATCCCGATTTCCTCACGATGTTTTCCTTAACCGTTTTGAGAGCAGTGGTGATGAAATAAATTCAAAGTCGTTACGGGTAGTCAGAAGCCCGAAAGTTTGACAACCAGTCTTACCAAAGGGGTATCGTATTACCCAGGAACTGGGTTGTGGGGGTCAGATAGCCAGTCGCTTCATGTAAAATATTGGTATTCAGCTGCGTTCGTTAGACTGGAAATCGACCCCAACATAGTTGGGAAAAGGCTAGGCAGATGATGAAAGTAAAGCAAAAAAAAAAAAATACAACCACCACTGCTCCCGACGATGACGAAACGAGCCATTTGTTTTCTATTAATAAAATTAAATTTTATTGAGAACATCCATCGGTTTCTTAGTAAACTTCAACTATATCCGACGTCCTGTATACTTATCTCCTTTGTTGACTGTACTTACATGGGATGATTTTTCAAAAATCATTTCTTATATCTTCGTTAAACATGGTGACTTGTTATTTAACATATTCGTTTCAGGACGTAATATTGTGACCCATTTACAACCATTGAGCACCCCATAAAGCCTAGGCGAAAATTAATTGTATTCGAGAAAACCCAATTTTTTTTTTCTTTTAATTTCCAGAATTTGTCACTAAATATCACTTTTCGGTTTAGGCGTGAAAAGATAACATACAGACAGACATAGTTACTTTCGAATTTATAATATTAGTAGGTATGGATAAATATTTTCATAATCTAATTTTTTTCCATTGTTACTAACATAGGTTATAAGTAGTGTGTAGATCCGCAGGAGAACCAAGGTAACCGATATAGCCCGCAGAATTGCCAAACTTAAGTGGCAGTGGGCAGGGCACATTGCTCGCAGAACAGATGGCCGATGGGGCCGAAAGGTTCTGGAGTGGCGACCACGTACCGGAAGACGTAGCGTTGGAAGGCCTCCCACAAGGTGGACCGACGACCTTGTGAAGGCCGCAGGAACCCGTTGGATGCGAGAAGCACAGAACCGGTCGAAGTGGAAGTGCTTGGGAGAGGCCTATGTCCAGCAGTGGACGTCTTTTGGCTGAAATGATGATGATGTAGTGTGTATTACTAACATGATATGGATCAAGGTCTGAATTAAAGTTTTTTTTTTTTTTTTATTTAAAACTAACTAGGTACTAAATTAAAAGATTAATAATTAACTATGTAACTAAACAACACATATGTAGGTCAAACTTCATAGTTTGTAACTGAAACAAAACATTGGGCTTTGTCCACAAAATCCTTCCACGCACACTAGTAATTGGATCAAGGATTTAAAAACTTCCAACTGTTTCCAATATTTTTTTCTTTTCGTCCATTCAGATTTCCTACACACCAGCTTTATTTGGCATGTAAGGTGCTAACAGTACGTCAATTATTTATTTTGAACGTAGTTTTATTCCAACACACTGAACTTTATTTTAACCCAGTACCTTCAGATAAGAGAAGAAAAGATTTGGTTTGTGCTAGCTCGCAGACTAAACATGCTTTTGCTAACCGATTTTATATATTTTTAGGGCCCTACCTGTATAACCAGTTTAACAGAGTGTTACAGATTTATAGTTTAAGTTATAATAGGTGTAATCTACTAGCACAGGAATATTTGGCAAAACTCAATTGTACTTCACTGCATAGTCTCTTCATGATAAAGAAGACATGTAGTAGTCGCATCCGCTAGCCTTATGTCACGATTTTTTAGAGCTCAAATACTCAGTACCCCAACTCTAAAAACAAACTTTTATGGGCACACCACTATATACGTCATTATCGTTTTTCGTGCAGCCTGAGTCACAGCACAAAAAAGAATTCCTTTTCTAATTAATTTAAAACTGAGTTATTATCTTAAAAAACAATGCCTAAACGCAAACGTGAGTCCAGTGAAGAAAAAATTGAAAGAAAACTAAAAAAGTACAGCGATTTATTGCAAAATATAAAGCGTCGCAGGCGCCATTCGCGCACGCGGTCACGTACGCCATCGCCATCAGCGTCACCCATACCGCCAGATAATGATATAATTGTGGGATCAATTGAAGACCTCACTCAGGAAGATCCTATTCAGGACGACGAAAATCGTAATTTTGAAGAAAATAAGGACAAAGAAGGTAAATGTTTTTCCCTCTTTTTTTTTTAGGTTATAAAATACAGTGTACCTATAAACCACGTGTTTGTCAGAGGCCTATTGAGGCATTCTACTATTCAACAAGCCGCACTATAAGACGGGCTATTTAGCCTTATTCTATCGTATCAAGATGGGTATTCACCCGCTATACTATTTTCTACTATTTAGTAGAAATAGGTATTTCGTTTGTTACCATGTATTGACATGGCCCTTTCGGCCTTCTTTCAGAGGAGCCTTTAGATGATGACATCTTAAATCTTCTCGGGGATGCCCCCCAAGACAGTAATTTTGGACCACCAATACATAAAGAATTGGCCACAAGATGGGCTGATATCATTAAAAATGGCCTAGCCAAAGAAAAAAGAAATGAACTCAGGGAAAAATATCCACCACCAGAAAATTGCAAAACCCTAGGGGCCCCCAAATTGAACTTAGAGGCACAAGCTGCCATAGTAGAAGTGGCAGTAAAGAGAGACAAAGCTATTGCAGCCAAACAAGATCAAGTTGGTCGTGCATTAACTGCACTTGCTACTGGTTTTGGAAAACTATGCAAAAACAAAGAAAATGCCCCTATAATCAACGTAGTTGTGGATGCTGCTCGTCTATTGTGTGACCACCAACATCAGGAGACCACAACAAGAAAGAATTTCATACTGCAAGGGTTGGAGCAAACTACTAGGGAGGCAATCAAAGACACAGAAACGGACACTTGGCTCTTTGGAGAAGGTTTTGCTGAAAAACTTAAGGCTTCAAAGGCAATTAAAAAATCTGCACAAGAAATCAGTATGAATAAAACTAAAAAGCCAACAAATCAACAACAACAGAAGCATTTAAACTTCAAGGGCCCGGTAACACACCAGCCTCGGGGCCGTGTATACCAGCCCGGGCCACAACGTTTCTACCAGTCTTACAAGAAGACAATACCAGCGGCTCAATCAGCTTTCCAGAAAGCTTATCCGAACAAGACTCCCATGCGAATAAACAATCGCAACTAAATGAGGTTAGTCAAACACACTGTGGTAGATTGAAATATTTTAAACATCAATGGATGACTATAACTTCTGACCCTAGAATTTTAAGCTGGATAACTGGCTATAAAATCCCTTTTAGTTGTACACCATCACAACAAGTTATCCCAGTAAATAAATCCTTTTCTTTTAAGGATAGTCTAGAAATAGACAAATCTGTAAAACTGTTACTGAACAGTGGTGCCATAACTGGTTGTGAACCATGTGAAGGACAATTCCTTTCAAAAATTTTTACAGTACCTAAACCTAATGGTGAGACTAGATTTATCTTAAACCTAAAAGAACTAAATAAGTTTATTTTCACAGAACACTTTAAACTAGAAGATTACCGTACAGTTACTAAACTACTTACTCGAAATTGCTATATGAGCACCATTGACCTCAAAGATGCTTATTTTTTAGTACCCATTCACAACAGTGACAAAAAATACCTACGTTTTCTTTGGAAACAAAAATTATATGAGTTTCAGGTTCTCCCATTTGGGCTTAATACTGCCCCATATGTGTTCACAAAGATTTTAAAACCAGTTGTACAACATCTAAGATCAATGGGTTTCATATCAGTTATATACTTAGATGATATTTGGTGCTCCGGTACTACATATGCTGATTGTAGTATTAATGTACAAAAAACCATGACAATTTTATCTGATCTGGGATTTATAATAAATAAACAAAAAAGTTCTTTATCACCTAGTATGTGTGTTACATTTTTAGGTTTTGAATTCAATTCCAAAGAATACACTATTTCTTTGCCTAATAAAAAGAGACATGTTATAAAACAAGAAATTCAAAAATTTTTATCCTTAAAATTTTGTAAAATAAGAGAACTTGCACATCTAACTGGATTACTTGTAGCGGCATGTCCTGCTATAGATTATGGATTTTTGTACACTAAGGAAATGGAAAGACAAAAATTTATTTATTTAAACAAGGTTAATAATAACTTTGAAAAAGTCATGCCCTTATCAGAAAAATTAATACCAGACTTTAAGTGGTGGTTTTCACACATTGACACAGATGTCAGCAAGATAAAATGTAGTAACTATACTCTCGAAATATTTTCAGACTCTTCGCTCACTGGCTGGGGAGCCTCATGCGGTAACGAAAAAGCTGCAGGGTTGTGGAATGAAAAGGAAAGACAACAGCACATCAACCACTTAGAATTAATGGCAGCCTTCCTTGCTCTTAAAGCTTTTACTAACAACCTTCAAGACTGTGAAATTCTACTGCGTGTGGACAACACTACAGCTATTTCATACATAAACCGCATGGGAGGCATACAATACCCACATTTATGTTCTGTTGCTAGGCAAATATGGCAATGGTGTGAAAATCGAAAACTTTATTTGTTTGCATCTTATATAAAATCTACACAGAATGTGATTGCAGATACAGAGTCTAGAAAATCCCACTCTGATATTGAATGTGAACTGAATGATGATTATTATAAGTCTATTTTAAGAACATATGGTGTCCCAGAAATAGATTTATTTGCTACTCGGGCTAATGCTAAGTGTGATTTGTATGTGGCTTGGAAAAATGATTCTGATGCTTTTAAACTTGACGCTTTTACTTTATCATGGAAGCCATATTTCTTTTATGCTTTTCCGCCTTTTGTCTTGATAACAAAAGTCCTGCAAAAGGTCATCTCTGAACAATCGGAGGGTATAGTGGTAGTACCAGACTGGCCAACACAGCCTTGGTACCCAGTATTTCACAGACTTGCCATTTCTAAACCTATACACTTTGGCCCCTGTGATAACTTGCTTAAATCTTATTCCAGCAATCTCCAATTTCGTCAACGCCTTATCCTGGTTGCCGCGCGCTTGTCAGGGAAGCGCTTGCAAGACGCGGCGTGTCTGCGGGCCCAATGACTGTCATGCTGGCCTCCTTATCTGAAAATACTTTCAAACAGTACAGTACTTACTTGAAGCAGTGGTATGAATACTGTCTTAAATTTAATTTAGATTACCAACAATCATCAGTGCCACACATTCTGGCATTTTTATCAAAATTATATGACGATGGTGCAGTTTATAGCAGCATAAACTGTTGCAGGTCAGCTTTATCCCTTATTATTGGTTCAAAAATATGCAGTGACGATAGGATCTCCCGTTTCTTGAAAGGAGTATTTAGACTTCGCCCACCACATCCCAAGTATGATATTACTTGGGATCCATCAATTGTTCTCAGTTATTTAACTCAGAGAGGCGAAAATAACCTTCTATCTCTAGAAGATATTTCTAAAAAATTAATTACCCTTTTAGCAATTGTAACGGCCCATAGAGTCCAAACATTTTCCGTTATTAAAATAACAAACATTCAAGTTTTACCTGAAAAAGTATATATTAAAATACCAGATCTTATTAAAACGTCGAGGCCAGGCAGTGTACAGCCAAGTCTGATGTTACCATTTTTTACAAGCAATGTAAAAATTTGTCCGGCCAGTGCCTTGCTTAATTATTTAGAACGTACATCATGTATAAGAGACTGTGACAACCTCTTTATTGCATATAAAAAACCGCACAAAGCAGTGACGTCTCAGACGCTTAGCCGCTGGATCAAGACTACTTTAGAAAAAAGCGGAATAGACGTGTCGATATTTTCAGCACACAGTACACGACACGCAGCCAGCTCGGCGGCTAAGCGTTTGGGTGTCAGCATCGATACCATTAGAAGAACAGCTGGTTGGAGCAGTTCTTCGACAACTTTTGCTCAGTTTTATAATAGGGAGGTTGTTACTGATGAAGATTTATCTATTGTTTTAAGTTCGAATGCTTAACTTTATGATTAACTAAAATAAACATACATAATAAAAATATCTTTAAATGCATGTTATAATTATTTTACGACTCTCTAAACATCTACATGTCTTCTTTATCATGAAGAGACTATGCAGTGAAGTACAATTAGAAATTAAACGAACTTACCTAAGTGAAGTTCCATTTTAATTGTACGAACTGCATAGTCTCGAAATGATACCTATATCCCAACCCCCCCAAACTTATTTAAAAATAATTTCTACCCTGTAAACAAGGAATCTTTGTCGTAAAATAATGAAAGTTAGTAGGTATACATATATGTATCAGCTGATTCTCTGAACTAAATGACGTATATAGTGGTGTGCCCATAAAAGTTTGTTTTTAGAGTTGGGGTACTGAGTATTTGAGCTCTAAAAAATCGTGACATAAGGCTAGCGGATGCGACTACTACATGTCTTCTTTATCATTTCGAGACTATGCAGTTCGTACAATTAAAATGGAACTTCACTTAGGTAAGTTCGTTTAATTTCTAATTATGCAGACACGGAAAAACTACTAGAAATTTTAAAATAAAATCTATCTACCTAATCTAATATAAGTCTCTTCATTTACCTAATAAATAATAGTCTCCACTCTATCTACTTTAATATTATTCGTTAATTTATTTAAACATAATATTATCATACATAATCTAGTTTTAAAATAATATGCCTACCCAAATAGTAACTCTTTAGGACATTAAATATATTTTACTTTCTTTTTTATTTAGCTTCTAAGACATTTATTGTGTCTTCTTTTGTTAAATGTTTGGTGTAAATTGATGGCCTGAAACACAGGTTTTCCATAAACCTAGATCAGGCAGGTCTACATTACAGTTAGAATTTAATTTTTCCTAGATTGTAATTACTGTAAATCCTATTTGTACTTTGTTTTATACTTGAATAAAAATTTTATTATTATTATTATATTAATATGGGACAAACATTACCATATTCCAGATATTTCCATTCGAGGCTGCGGTTGTTCCATAAATCTCGAATCTCGAACAATTCGGGGCAAATGACGCGAATTTATTAGGCCGACGATGACACCGGGGTCATCATGACCCAGATTTTATCGAGTAATAAAATTGTTATGAAATTTAAGAAGCTGTCTAAATGTTAATACTTGTTTATTATAAGGGAGTTTTTTTGCATATTATTATGTAATAAAATAAAAATAAGTCCAGTATATTTTATAAATATTTTTTTTACTAGCCGTCTTAATGGCGCATGCAAAATCAACTCTGAAAAAATAAAATTAATGTTTTTTTTAATTTTTTTTTTAAGTATTCTAAATAATAACAGGAATCAATATACATACTAAAATAGAGTACAAACAAACTTCCTATCATAATTATAATAACAAAATCAGTCTTCTACTTCCTCATTCAGAGACATGGAACTGCTGCAATTATTGCAATACGGAATCAAATGATCTGGGCATATATGTAAATCTGGCATGCATTACAAATACACACATCAAAAGTGTCTAGGGATCAAGCATTTTTATGCGGATTTCTTGAGATTGAGATGTGGCTTTGTAATAAATTTATGATTTTATAAATTTATATGGATCCTTTTTGGTGCATTTCATAATTTGAATCAGGAACTGTGAATCAAATTCGAGTAAAAGATGAAAATCTGCTGTCAATATTTTCCCTATAAAAACATACAACGCATTGAAGACATTATTAGTGCTACTGTTTCCCTACTACTGATTAAAACCAACGTTATTATGGAGCGGCGACGTCATTTAAGCAGGGAAGAAATGCTCAGAGCCGTGGGAATGATAGAAGCTGGTTCCCGGCAACGTACTGTGGCTTTAGCTCTGAATACAAGTCAGAGTGTTATCAGTCGACTTTTATTTATTTATTTATTTATTAGGGACAAAAAACAGTTACATGATACAAAATACAGAAATATACTAAAATAAGATTAACAAACATGTAACCCACACCATTGTCCACGTTTTAACTAAAGGTTAAAAGTGCTAAAGACAAAAAAGAAAGAGAAAAGTAAAACAATAGTCGCTACCACAATAATATAGCTGCGTCATTTAGCTTAGCTTAGTCTAACTTAAAGCAGTCGCTAAACAAAATATCCAGAGCCATTTTCTTAAACGACTGCTTAGATAGACAAAATATATCCAAATCCATAAAATGCGTGTTGTAAGAATCAACAAGGCGACGAAGAGGTGCACGTTCCCCAGCATTAGTCCTGCATATGTCTGTATGGAATAGTTGAGGGACGCGCACTCCCCTTCGAATAACACTTCTGGGTACCTTGTAACACAATTTGTCTGTTAGGTCAATACAATCAAATTTGTTACTGCATATGCCGTGCAATGTCATGACATCGAGTAACAGTCGCCTAGATCCCAAATCCAGTACGCCATACCGTTTCAATAGCTGCACGTAAGGAACCTTTGATTGGAAGCACTTATAATTCATAGATCGTAAGAACTTCTTCTGTACCATTTCAATTCTAGTACAGTATTTGTCGTAGAAGGGGTTCCAGACCGGGACGGCATATTCTAACTGGGATCGTACCAAAGTCTTATAAAGCAGTAAGAACGTAGAGGGCCGCACAAAGTCACGTGACGATCTCATAACGAAACCATACATCTGATATGCCTTGTTCACTATATTGTCAACGTGTTTGTCGAAGTGCAAACTGGCATCCAGTGTGACACCTAAGTCGCGAACAAAACTAACTACATTTAAGAATGCGTTATTAATTGAATAATTAAAATTTATTTTAATTCTCTTTTTGGTAAATGAGATGGCATGACATTTGGGTAGACTCAGAAAGAGTTTGTTGTTGTTACAGTATGTATATAATCTATCTAGGTCCATTTGAAGAAGTAGACAGTCTTGTATATTCTTGCAAGATCTGTAAATTTTTATATCATCCGCGTACATTAAAAACTTTGAGTTGATAAAACATTGTTTAATGTCATTAATAAATATAATGAAGAGAAGAGGGCCTAAAATGGATCCCTGTGGTACGCCAGATGTAACAACTATAGGGTCTGACTCGTAACCATTAACAACTATTCTTTGGGACCTGTTATAAATATATGACACAAACCATCTAAGCAAATTTCCACGTATTCCGTTGAATGCTATTTTTTCTAAAAGCAGTGTATGATCCACCTTGTCGAAAGCCTTCTCAAAGTCCGTGTACACAGCGTCTACTTGAACTTTTTGATCCAATTTTTCAAATAAGTAGTTGGTAAATACTAACAGATTAGTTGCGGTTGAACGACGTTTGACGAAACCGTGTTGCTCGGGTAAAATAAGCTGATGAATGTGGGGGTACACGGCGTCATGTACAAGTCTCTCAAAAACCTTGGACAAAGTAGAGAGAATAGAGATGGGGCGATAATTCTCTACATTGTTCTTGTCACCAGTCTTATAAACGGGGGTTATAAACGCACGTTTCCAAATTGCGGGAAAAACACCCTCACGTAAACATTTATTAAAAATCACATGTAATGCAGTACACAAGCTGTCACGTGTTTCTATGAAAAAGCTAGGCGGTAAGCCGTCAGGTCCAGCCCCTTTAGAGGAATCTAAAGATTTTAAGGCAGCGCGTACAACTTCTGTGGATAAACATATATCGGCAATGCAAGACGAGCCGTTTGCATAGTGACCAGGTGGTTGCCATGTAACAGGGTCCAAAGTAGAGGGTTCGTAGACAGAAGAAAAGAAAGATGAAAATAGATTGCAAATTTGTATGGGGTCATCTGAAGAAACATTTCTGAAGTACATACTAGCCGGATAGTTAGCTTTTCCTTTTCTAGATGAGATGTAGGACCAGAAATGCTTTATGTTCTTAGGAATGCTGTCTTCGATCGAATCAATGTACTTCCGATAACATTTAAGTGACTCTCCGTGGAAAAGCTTGCGATAGTTAGAAAATTTAAAGTAGTCAGATTGATTATTGTACTTCTTCCATCTTATCCAAGCCCGCTCTTTAGTTTTAAAGATTCTTATGAGAGAGGGTGTAAACCAGACAGGAAAACTTGAGTTTCTTGTTCTAGTAAGCGGAACATGTGACTTGATAATACCGTATAATTTCTCATAGAAGACGTTGACAGCTTGATCAGAGTCAAGGTGAGATAGTTCCAAGTTCCAGTCAATTTTATTTAGGTCAAAATTTATATGATCGTAATTAGCTTTATGAAAGTTATGTCTACGGACCGAGCGGTGTTCTAGTGGAGTATAATGCGTATTCAGACTAGTCAATACAGAGAAAACCGGATGATGATCATCGGGGTCAAGCAAAACATTGCATGATACGGACTGGCAGTCAACATTTGAGATAAACAGGTCTAGTATTCGACCCAATTTGTTTTTTGTAGTATTGAATTGTGAGCCACCAATTAAACTAATGAAATTCAATAATATTCGTCCGATTGTGTTAGAAACTTGTGCGATTGCATGATTCCCATGGTCAAACCAGTCAATGTCAGGAAGGTTAAAATCACCGATAACAAAGTAAGAGTCGGTAGAGGGATCGTTAGCTAAGTCTTGCAGCATGTCTAAGTAATGTGTATATATTACTTCGTGCGTTCGCGGTGGCAAGTATGCAGCACTAATGATATGGCGTTTATTGTGTTGGGAAGCAGGCAGTTGGACAATGACCTGTTCAACATCTGCTCGGACGAATTGTGTCGGCAACTTGGTAGGACGCAGTTCACGGAGAACAGCTATTAGAACTCCCCCTCCGTCGCCTTTACCTGTCACAGAACGATCACGATCGCATCTGAAGACCACGTAACGATCGTCAATAAATTCGTTATCCTGGATGCTGGGAATCAGCCAGGTTTCCGTCAGTATAATGACGTCATAGGAACACGCCATAATATTCATGTACAATGTGTGTAACTTCGTGCGGACCCCTCTACAGTTCTGATAATAAATCACAATATTATTAGTAGCCATTGATAATTAGAATCTTACAATAGTAATAACAATTAACATACTTATTTTCGATACATGATACATAAAGAGTAATTCCAAATTTGAGGTCGGGTGCATCACTATGTAGAACTTTATGCAGGTACATAAGCAATAAAATATAAAATGGTAATAATACACGCTTAAGAAACTGGAGGAAGCATAACATTGGAACTGCGATTGATAGCACATAGCATGAAAACAAGCAAATATGACAAGTAGAAAAAGAACAGCAACACATACATAGCTCAGAGGGAACGTAGATTAGAGCAAATATCATACATAAAAGCGACAAGCAAAAGCAAAACACGAATCCAAAAAACAACAACAGAACAGCAGCACACATAGAGTCGTTAAATTGAGTTCTCAGTACCGGTTTTCTCGCTAGCAGTGATTTTTTTGAAATCTTCAGCGGATCGAATCGCAAACGACTTGTCTCCATCCCGTTCACGTACAAGCACCGTCGAGTTCCTGATCCAAACGTATTTAAATCCTTGTTTCTTGGCGAGTACCTTGGCCTCACGAAATAAAGCCTTGTTTTTCAGGGTTAGATGCTCATTCAAGTAGACAGATACAGCGGTAGCGCCTGGAATTCCTATGTGATCTGACTTGAGACTCTTCGCATTACGGTAGGCGCTGAGTATATTATCACGAACGATCCGCGATCTGAGCTTTACAATTAAATTCTTAGGCTTGCTATCCTGCTGCTGTGCATGTGGGACTCGATGTATTGCCACGATTTCATTTTGCGGCACCGGTGAATGAATGGCTTTACCTATAGACTCCATAATGGCTATAAGATTCTCATTGCGTTTTTCGGGCACATTGCAAATTTCAATGTTGCACTGACGTGCCTGCTGTTCCATGGAGTCAATTTTTGCTTCAAGTATGGCCACCTTTTGTTGGCAATTATTATTGCTGGCTAATTCATGGAAGCGCTTCACATATTCTCTATGCTCCGCCTCCACAGTATCTATGCGAGTCTTCATAGCCTCGTATTCTATATTGAAGAATTTAATAGATTTTTCAATCTCTTCAAAAGATTTCTGAATAGAGAGATTCTGCTGCCTTACTTCTGAGACATCTGTCACTAATTTATTAAGTATTTTATCCTGGTCAGCCTTCCAGGACTGCAGCATGTTCTTTAATTCTTCGAACCTATCCGGCTCCGCACAGCTGTCATCACCTCGAAAACGCTTATTGCTCGGCCTTGTGGTAATATTTACCGAATCAAAGATGCTACTTTCTGGAACCAACATGGCAGGAGAAAGGTCGGGTTCAGATTGCGTCTCCAATAGAACAAGGGCATTTCTGGGGCCCTGTGGGGGTGAGCGGGGCGTACGAGGCATGGTTGGCCAACCGGTTCAAAATCCAATTTATCTATTTGCTTAAACAGCAATATGACGAGTTGGTTTGGAGTGCACAAACACCAAGATAAACAAACAGATACTTTAATGGTTGGGGTGGCGCCACCAGTCGCGTTCAATGCACTTGGTCGCACAATGTTCGTCGCTGGAACGCTCACGCCAACTTCGTCGTCGGAAAGTTGGTAGCACTGACAGTGCAGCTAATATTGCGCACACGCAGGACTATGGCCGTTATATCAGTCCGCACAACCGCTAGGATTCCGTGCACTCACGGGTTAGTCACTGTGATACGGCACTTTTTGTTTTTTATTCGATATCTATTATTGTTTTTATTACACTTCGTAGAGGATCGCAAACGATTATTAGTGGATTTACACTACACTAGACTTCTTTTTAGCGGAAAGTAAAAGTATTGACAGCCGATAATTAATTTTGCGGAACGAAATGAGTAAGAGCACGACTTAACGGTCTCGGAGCGCGTTCCGAGTTGAAGGACACGTTACCGAAGCACTGGTACCGTGGCTGAGCGCCATGGAGGACGGTATCGCTGCACCACACGGAGACAAGACCGATACATTCAAATCTTAACTCGAAGAGCTCCAACAATAACCGCCATGATGTTAGCCGTGAGGCTTCATCACTCTTCAGGGAACTTAATTAGCGACCAAACAGTCAGAAACCGCTTGCATGAAGTGAACCTTCATTCCCGAAGACCGCTACGGGTACCACCTATAGCAATGCACAATCGTAGGATTCGATATCAATGGGCTCTTGAACACAGAATTTGGCAGAAGAACAATGGCGTTTCGTGTGCTTTTCTGATGAGTCTCGTTTTGGTATGAGACCGGATACAAGACGTATACGACACTGGAGAACCCCTGGACGCCAACAGCGATTAAAATCCTGCCAGGAAGTCCATCCTTATAGTGGTGGAACCATCATGGTATGGGCGGGTATTTGGATCGGCGGAAGAACTGAGTTCATTTGGATCAGAGGCAACCTCAACGCTCAAATTTATGCTGAGACGATTGTATCAGACGTCATCGTTCCTCTACAAGTGCAAATCGGTCCCTTATTTCAGTTAATGCATGATAATGCACGACCGCACACCGCAAGAGTTGTAAGACAGACTCTCGCCGCAGCTAACATCAATGTCCTGCCCTGGCCTGCTCAGTCGCCAGACTTGAACCCGATTGAGCATGCATGGGATATGCTACAGAGAAGAGCTCTGCCGAATATGGAGGGTATCCAGTCGCAAGAAGACCTTTTTTTGTTGTTGCAACGAACATGGGCGGCCATTCCACCGCGTGATTTGGATGAACTCATTTTGAGTATGCCAAACCGATGTTCTTGTGTTGTTAGTGTTCGCGGTAGAAACACGGATTATTAATTGTTTAAGTTACCCAATAAAATTTTAAAGAAAACTGTTATTTCTGTCTTTTTTTCGAACTTTTGTGTTAGTGGTTCAAATGTCAAAAATCCCTTTATTAGGAAAATGGCAAATTTCTTTATTAATGCAAAGGTGACTTGGTTTATCGTTACTGTGACAAACGAAAACACTTTATTTGATGAATCCTTAAAGAAAATTTTAATTAATATCAATCAGGAGAAAAGTTATTGCAAAAATATATGTTGATCCCTAGACACTTTTGATGTGTGTATTAGATGTCTTCTTATCCTTTTGAGACGGTAATATTTGACATGTTCTGTGAGTTCCTAGAACCTTCGAGGGACCTCCCCCGAAGGTTCCTGGGTGAGGATCACCCGCAATACCTGCGATCCTTTTGCGCAACTGTTGAAGCAGCAGTTGACTCTTATTCGGTAGACCACGACTCTTATAACACCGCAAATATTCTCTCAGGGTGGTTTCTCAGGGTGAATTATCAACAAATACTCTTACGAAATAACCGAATAAAAGTATGTCACAAAAATACTACGCCATCGATGACGCTGGGTCATATTTACCCGTTTTGAGTTCATGGACGTATATCTTGCTTTATAGGCGCAATTGGACTTAGCACATCCGTGGTCCGGGTACAGATGCCGTATCTCCAGCTACGCTAAACTGCGCAAACGCTAAAATTGCGCGATCGGCGTAAAAAAAAATAATGTCAGATTTAAGTCGCCTCGGGTCAGTATGACCCAGCATCATTGGCACCGGGTTAAATTCAATCAAATAGCTTAAGAAGGGACGGGGCGGGGCCTGCGAGGAATTTGAAAAATAGATATTTGAAGAAACTATTGCCGTCGCCTTACCTCAAGTCTGCGCCCGTTGTGACTGAGCTGCAGCTCGAGCCGAAATTATCACAAAATATTTGACGAGATCGACGTTTCGTATTTCCCTTTTTTTTCCTCGAACACTGTGCTGATTCAATTATTTTTTAATTTAAAATTTTTAGAAAGAGTTTGTTTAGGTTCCTATAATTTTTTTTATGTTAAAAACTTTTCTAATTTGTCTGGTAGTCCCCTAATCACGGCGGTAAAAATAGGGCATTTTTGGTAATTTTTAGAGGGTCATATTTTCTTTACTAAGTAATTAGTTGCTGAAAAAAAGAGAATGACAGGGACGTGTTTGCAGCAGACCTTGATTTTATGAAGAAAAAAAGTTTTGCTAGTTAGTAAAAAAAGTTTAGAGGCATTATTCAGGAAGAAAAAAGGGGAATATATTTGTATGGAGAATCGCACGCCCTGTTCCCTCTTAATAGCCTGAAAACCCTTTTTAATTTATCAGTTAAATAGGGTAAAAGCGTTTGATGAATTCGTAGCGTAGGCCTTGCGTGAAACCAATGGTTTGTATTTACATTTTAAGCTTGGGTCCGTTCATGGATGTTTACTTATCCATATTGTTCCGACTTATCAAGGGGTATCGTATTACCCAGTAACTGGGTTGTGGAGGTCAGATAGGCAGTCGCTTCAAGTAAAATACTGTTATTCAGCAGCATCCGGTTACACTGGAAGCCGACTGGGATGGGGGATGAAACATTCAGCAGATCCGGCTCGAAGGACCAAAAAGAGGAGGAGGAGGTAATGAAGAAATCAAGAGTAAAGATTTCAGAAAGTGTCGCGGACGAGGAGGTTGTACGTGCGTGCTGCCTTGACCACATAGATGCTGGCAGATTGGCTGAGGTGCGCGCCCGCGTTCATCTGCCTCGCGCCCACGTGCTTCAGCTTCCCGCACCCTACAAGCTCCTCGGACGCACACCACTCTCAAGTTTATTCATATACAAAGTACAAATATATTCGATTAAGTAGGTTATATTTATGTATACATAGGATCGCACGGTTAACACCTGGGAAAAAGCTAGGCAGATGCTGATTGTTCCGACTTCCGTGATGGGCCAATGAGAGATAATCTGCTTTTTGTAAAGGTAGGTTTCAGAGCTTTTACATTCAGGACATTTTTACTGTAATTCAAACGATTCGACATTAATTTGTATTTTGTATTATTATGTTCCCCTAGTTGTTATTTAAAATTATAATTTATCTTTAAATTTGTGTTAATTAAATAATAAATTATGATTTGCATGCTATGTCACGGTAGAACATGGAGGACTCTTACAAAATAAAAGACCTATGTACTACTAAATACCTATGTTTGCAAACCAATAAATGATTTTATTTGATTTGACAGATTACCGAGAAACTTAACTGTGACAGCATTTTCAAAAGGTTTTCTGTACTGAGATTTAATAATTGCATTAGGTACTTTATGAATATTAGGTATTACGAAATATCAGATGGTATGTTTTAAATTACTCACTTAAAATGTCTCACCGATTTTGGCGCGTGTGTTGTTGGAGCATTTGGTTCCCTACAAAATGGTTGAGCTGGATATATGGTGCTGATTCACGTGTAATGTTCGTGAACGGGCGCCGTCGGTTGAGACTGCCAAGGCTTATTTTTAATCTTATATTTTGAATTGTTTCTTCATTTGTGTCTTTTTTTACATTGTTCTCACATAAAGAAGCAACAAGAATACCCTGGATTTTGTAATATCTTGATTTAAAAGAGTGTCCATGGAGTTTCTTGCCCGTTCTCCTCCATAGAGATCTACGTTTTGGAATGGGCAACTAGCTTCAACTTTCTGACTAACTGACAGACTATTTAATTTTGACAATTCAAAAGTGCCTGTACAAGGTTTAATTGAAATAAATGCTTTGAGTTTTTTTAGTTTAAATTAAACTAGCTTCTGCCCGCAAATGCGTTTGCGTCAAATTTTTTGTTCCCCTAAACCACCAGGTCGCATCGCATCGCATCGCCTGCCCGTACTACTACTTTGTTGTCGCTTAGCGTCCTTTCTGCTTTTCATTATTTTTGCTCGACCCCTAAAGGCTTTAACCCGTGATGCTAAATAGCTTATAGCCATTCTCAAGAATTGGGCTATCAAATGCAAAATAAATTTTTCAAATCCGACTTAATTCCAGAGATTAGCGCGTTCAAACAAACAAACAAATAACTTTAGCATTTTATTAGTATAGTATATACACATAACAGCTAAGCTAAATAAATGACTAGACGAAAGATACCACCATAAACATGAATAATGCGATTTGTTGGCAACGCGACCAGACACGGTATGGCGTCCCAGCGAAGTACGATCCTAAAGGGAATCGGGAAAAGAAACCGATTTTTCTAAGTGAAGTAAGTAATTGGACGGTCATCTTTAGGACAAAGAGCTTTGCGCCTTACAAACAAGGGTCTTTATTAATTAAAGGGGCCGTTAACTTTTTATTAGGGTTACAAACTTTTTAGAGTGTACTATTAGGTACATCACTCGAGGTAGTTGAGTTCTTTAGTGCACATTAAAAACGTACAGTCCGTTCACAGTGAGTTATATTACCTCTGATAGCAGCAGCCTAATTACAACCTTATTGTCACGTAAATAAAGGTCACTGTGATGTTGACAGACTAGTAAGTGGCAAAAACCTAACAGCAACTTTATTGTAACGCGAGTAAAGATCACTTTGATTTTGACAGTGACGCAAATTCAGAGGTGAAATAAATGTAAACGGACTATAGACAAGGCCCCCAGTAACCCGCGACCTATGAAACAAACGCCAATAAGGGTTTTACTCCACACTTCAAAAACTAGCGTTGAGCAGCAAAAAACCAAATCAATTTTATTAACGCAGTGGAATCCAGGTGAGGGGGTTCTCACCGTCCAGTAGGTATCAGAAAATGCATGATAACAAATCCTGGTTCAGGTATTACATATGTATCAGGATCTAGCTTAGAATTAGGTGTGTATAAAGCAAATCAACAAACTTCTAAAGCTTTTAAGTTTCTTCGTAAAACTGCAAAGTTAAGAAAACTAGTGCACGAAAAGATTTGAAGATTTTTATCGCAGGAATTAATGCAGTCGTAAGATCTGCTGGTTCGAGTAAAACCGCAGATAATAGCTAGTAATAACAATAATTTACAAAAGAGCATCTCGTTCTAGTTTAAAAAGTAGGTTTTCTTGTACTTGCCAAGGGGTATAAACGTAGAAAGAACGAAGTTTCGCAATACTTGTCTCGCAAATTCGCAATGCATTGTCGATGCCTCCGGGGCGTGTAAATGATAAAATATGTATGGTATTTGTAACATACAGAGTTCGAAATACAGTTTTGATATTTGGTTTAAAAATATAAATGTTTTTAACGTTTATGTTGAAAATTCTGTACAAGAATAACCTCTTTCTCTTAAGCTAGGTTATAATTATATACCTGTATTTTAAGAGGTAGTTTATGGTCAAGGCTACAATGATCAACAAAAACTTATTTCAAGTAGATTGTATCATTCTACTGTATGGTATAAAAATAATAAAATTGTATGTTTAAGTGTGTTGTGTGTTCCTGTGTGTGAGTAGGTAGTGTGTGTGTAGGAATGTGTGGGTCACGGAGTCTTTACATGCCTATCTTGTGTAATACACCCTATTACACAAGATAGGCATGTAAAGACTCCGTGTAAGAGTAATCCTTAATTAAATTAAAAAGAATTATTTATATTTCTTTTATAAAAAATCATGATTTATTTAACACACAATAGTAAATGCAATACAATGGCATAAAATTGCAATAATTTTATCATTGGCACACAAATTAAAATAAAATAATAATATGTGCCGGTGAAATATAAATAAATAATTCAATGACTCAAATAGTAAAATTTTTTTCCAAATTCGAAAATTAGTTTTTAATCACTCCAATTATGTCTTTGCTTCAAACTTTCAAAAACACTTTATTTAATAATACTGTTTCTTAACATTCCCAGTCCTTCCAAACCAAACCAGTTCCACTTCCAGCCACATCCTAATTTCGATTCACATTCATTCGAATCTTCAGTCAAGAATCGTATAATAAAATCGAGATTCTAAATCGATCCATACTTTCATTCCATGCATTTGACTTTCTTCGTTTATTTGCCAGCGGTAAAGCTGTTTTGTCTCTGAGGATAGGTCTGTGGGTTGCGTCTGAAGTTCTCATACTGTCTCCAGTTCAGGTACCAGAAAGGTTGCTTGTCGACGGGCATTGCGTCCAATCGGTTGATGAGATTTCTGTCACTCCTAGCTTCAATAGGGTAATCTTCATCCTCGCCGAACCTATTCGATATTAGGTCTGTTTCCACTGCTGGGTATCCGATGGGGCTCAATCCAGCGTAAAACGGCCTTTGAGCCTTCACAACAACGATGACGACTGTGAGTGCAAGAACGATTTTGTAGGCAGACATTTTCTGTGAACAAAGAAATCAAGGTTTAATAAAATTTTAAGTGATGTAGAATTGTTACTTTGTTAACCAATAAGTGGACTTGTCAAACCGGTTGCTGGCACGATGCATAAAAAGAGCGCAAATTATAGTCATGTTAATCTTTTGCTTATGAATGCAATCTTCCGCAGAGAATCTTGTGTAGAATTGAACACGATAAGAGTAGTATGATAAAAAATGGTCAAGTTTTTATAACTATGAGAGAAAAAAAATCTTAATGTTCATCTATTGTTTGTTTTTTTATAGCCCACCTGTTGAGAAAAACATCGCTGTTTGAAATACCTTATTATGCACTTTTAATCAACTTAATTAGTGAATAATAATGATTTAGTGTTTTTGCTGAATTAATATTATTTTTTGTTTTTATTTCTGGTAAGAATTTGTTTACATATTCACAATTTTATCCTCATTAGTGTATATAATTGAAATAGCTAGATAATTCAACTAAAAGTTGTTTTACCTTATTTAACAAAAATTTTTTATTTTGTAACTAGGCCATCTGGGCCTCAAGTCTGCTATTACAATAGTGTCAGAATGGTCTATCATTGATTTCATAATTGTTGATTTTGACAAGTTTGGTCATCTACTAATATAATGGTGTCATTATGACTTTCCAAAGGTCAACCACTGACCCTCCATTGAAAGAAATGGCATATAATGGTAATCTCGTACATAATGACAAATGAATGACTGACTTAGGCGGTAATCTGCTAAAATTTTGACAGTTCCTTTGATCAGTGACCTACCTTAAGAACTTCATTGTGCAGTCATTGCTTTAATTCGTTACGAGTATCGTATTATGTTCTGTGCCATTGACCGACACTTAATGATCGACCATTATGAATTTAGCAGATTACGAACTTTTAGCAAAATGACAATGGGATGGGAATGACGAATTTATAAAAATAGCAGACTTGGGCCCCTGGTCAATTCCGTTTGATAACAACAACGCCCTAATCCGCTTACGTACGCGAATTTATTTAAAGCAAGAATTTACTAAGAAGATCGTTTAAATTAGGCAAATAAAATTGATAAAATTTTGAAACTGAAAAAAAAAACTTTCGGCTGATTTTTCAATAGTCCGTTAACTTTTATCTGAAGAATAAATGTTTGACATAATTATATTCTATGCAAAAGCTGTCAAAACGCAATATTAATTCCTAGGATACAAGTTATCTGAGTACTGAAAAATTAGCCCCTACTAAAGTAACTTCAAAAAGTTCGAAATCGTTGACAGACAAAAAAAAAACAAATGAACAAAACATTTACCTTTGATATGATTTCACGCACAACAAACAAATAAAGCGAGGTGAATGACCAATGATTGTCACGGTCTCTCTCGGTTCTCAATGCGAACTGTGACTCGATACCACTGGACACTGTTTAAATATGAACGCGTAAATTATCGAGACCATCGCTGGACACAGACTTCACTAATAACAGACTGGTCGACCACTTTTAAAATTGGAAACCGTGTGGCGGTGAATGTAGATTTTTCAAGGGATACGGAGTTTGTTTTCTAATTAATAATTAACTGGTTTTGGATTTTGATTTTATGATGCATTTCTGTTGGCATCGGAAAATAGTTTTATAGTGAAAAACTTTTTCAACAAGTAGGTAGGTAGGTACTTTTATTTTATAGTGTATCAAAAAGATCCAAACTATTATTCTAATGGTATAAGTAGGTATATTAGGTAGGTATATCACCTTTTTTGTATTTCTGTGTCTGATCGCATTAGTTGGAATAGGTACAATTAAAAATGAACTCGAGAAAACTCGTAAATTTTAACATAACATTAAATGAAGTCTACAAAAATCTACAAAAATAATCAAATATTGCACCTCTAAACATTTTAAAGTGCGCGTAAAAACCCCATTCGAAGCGTGGCGCGGGATAATCGTCTCTCCGCCGTATGACGTCACATGTCAAGTTCATCCAAGTCAATCAGCGACCTATCAAGGTAGACCCTGGTTGATTCACTCAATCACTGCGTTAACGTCCACTTTTGAAGACAAGAAGAGGGGAGCGGTAGGTCAAGTTAAATTGGTTATTAACGCAGGGGTTTTGAGTCATTCGTGAGGTAATAAAAACTTTTGCAAGTGACCATTTATCTGACACACCCTCCTTCGTAGTAGCGGGTTTTTTCAGTGTTATAACAAGTGTTAAATAATACAGAAGACTAGTTCAGTCACCGAAGTGGTGTAGACATTTTTTTGTACAACTATTTTTTACCTATTTTGCGGTTGCCTACTGACCTAATTTAAAAAGACATGACTGAGAAAAAATAGTGAGAGTTTCGGAAAAACCCAAACGGGATAATTGAACAATGCCTAAAATAAGCAAGACAAAAGAAATAATTGGTAAATTCCAGGATTTCATCACAATCATCAATCGTTAATCTAGTCTGAACCTCGACAGCGTAACAGCTGGTCATCTTGTTTTAGGTACACCTGTGGATTTTGATCAGCAGTGAGGTGTCAGAGGTCGGAATCTACTTTACATAAAGATTTCAGTCGCATTTGGTTGGACGGAAACAACTCTATGGAATACAATCTCGAGTCGAGATAGGAAACATGAGATCTCGCGTGCTAAGTCTGGTGTCGAGATATGTCAATCTCAATCAATCACGTGATTGAATCTCGGAAAAAAAGCTCGTTGGGAAAGGCATTGAAAGAAGCTGAACATCAATGGTGTTTATACCTACTTATTGATACTATGACCAGATCTAAGAAAATACCTTTTTTCCAAAAAGTTTTAACGATTTAGGCCGGTGACGTAGCTGGAGTAATTCCTTTGAAAAACAATACAAACTCCATACATTTGTATGGGTTTTTTTCAAGGTTAGTAATAAAATTAATCGACTCAACCCACAATTGAATTTGTTACAAGAAAACCTGCATCTCACGATAGAATGACTCATCCATTGTCATTTAAATGACATTTCACATTAGTATAGTGGACCTCGTAATAGCTTGGTCATTTTTGACAACGATTTCCAGTAAATTGAAACTTCAAGGTTAAAACTGTATAACTATTATGGGGAATTTACACTAAGTCGATTTACGCCGAACGGCTGGTCGCTTACCAAATCTCCTCACAAGCCGAATCGCCACCCCATTTACACAGGTCGATAAAAATCTAAGGTGACTAGTTTTTTAGACATTTTGCATCAAAATGTTGACCTTCATGTGGCAGACGATCGCCTGTGCATTTTCACGGCTGATTTTAGTCACCCACGAAACCTACTCTACTTTAGAACATGCGATTTTAGTCACCTGCGGTGGCTGCGGCCTAGCCGATTTGCCATTTAGACAGCCTATAGTCACCTGTGTAAAGCCCGCATTTAGACCTTGTCGTTCTACGAAGTGACATTCAAACTTAGGGTGATAAAGCTATTATGTGGTGGACTATACTAGTAAATATACATAATAAGAATTGTGTTTTACAATGCGGAAGAGCTGCTTTTTTATGACGGATCAACTTCCTGCTGGATAAATGGCAAATCTAATAAAAAAACGGTGTTTCACAACAGGATTTCATCTGAATCATTATAACTTTTACCGACACTCTTTTATATCATACAAATACACACGACGACATATCAAGTTATACATATCCAGTTTTAGCTAACCTAGATCTATAATAAATTATTTCTAATAATAAAGCTAAAGAGTTTATTTGTTTGAACTCACTAATCTCTGAAACTAACCGTAGGATTTGAAAAATTCTTCTTTGCATTTGATAGCCTAACTCTTGAGAAAGGTTATAGGCTATTTAACATCACGCTAGAACCAATAAGAGTCGAATAATTTAAAAAAAAAGTCAGAAAGGACGCTTAGCAAAAACGAAGTCATAGCGACAGGGAGTTTTAAAAAACATGTGGCTGGTTTTTAGCATATATAGGCATTGTATATCTTACGACTTCTACGCGAAGGAAGTCGCGGGCAGAAGGTAGTAAATAAATAAATTTCTTTATTGCTATAATAATAATAATAATGCATCGAGATGTAGTCATAGTGGACAAGGGCCTTACCCCGCTCTCCTTGGCTAAAGAGAACTGGCGCAAACCAGTAGTGCTTGACACTAATGATCGCATGGAGGTATGGCAGAGTAAGGAGCTTCACGGACGCTTTCTCCGGGCCCTACATGGACCCGATGTAGATCTACTAGCGTCCGTAGCCTGGCTGCGTTTCGGTGACCTCTTTGGAGAAACCGAAGGTTTTGTTTGTGCAATTATGGACGAAGTTATGATGACGAACAATTACCGGAGATTTATTGTGAAAGACGGCACGGTTGACATCTGTCGGGCATGTCACCGGCCGGGGGAATCAATCAGACATATCATCTTCGGGTGTTCTCGTCTGGCTAACGGAGAGTACTTGCATAGACACAAACTTGTAGCCAGGATAATCCATCAGCAGCTTGCTTTGAAATACAGCCTTGTGGAATCGGAGGTGCCGTACTACAGGTATGTGCCCGACCCAGTTCTCGAAAATGGTAATATCACATTGTACTGGGATCGATCCACCATCACTGACAGGACTATTGTTGCCAATAAGCCTGATATAGTGGTGGTGGATCGATCAGAGCGGCGCGCAATGATTGTTGACATAACCGTCCCGCATGATGAGAACCTCGTGAAAGCCGAGAAAGATAAACAGATCAAGTATCTTGACTTGGCTCGCGAGGTTGTCGACATGTGGGATGTGGACTCAGCAACCATTGTGCCGATAGTCGTGACAGCCAATGGGTTAATAGCCAAGAGCCTCGACCAACACCTAAGGAGGCTCTCGTTGGGCAGCTGGATCAAGGGCTTGATTCAGAAAGCGGTACTTCTGGACACGGCCCGCATTGTTAGGAGGTTCCTCTCTCTGGAGCCCTGACTGCCGGTAGCTTGGACCCTGTTCCCGATACCGGTGGGCTACTATTTTTTATATTTTTAAATGTTTTTATATTTTTTATATTCTAATATTTAAAAATATAATTTATATGTGATTTAATGAAATAAAGGAAATAATAATAATATTCCACAACTATCACACAACGCCGTCTAGTCTCAAGCTAAGCAGAGCTTGTGTTATGAGTACTAGACAACTGATAAACATACTTATATATTTCTAAATACATACATATATAGATAAATTACACCCAGACACAGAACAAATGATCATGCTCATCACACAAACATTTGTCCTGGGTGGGAATCGAACCCACGACCTCCGGCATAGCAGTCATAGTCACTGACCATATAAAAACAGGTTACAGAAAATTGTGAGACACTGGCTCCGGAGTTAGGTTAGAGTGTTTTTCAGGAGCCAACGACAGAGCTAACCTCGCATTGTATAGGATTTTTAATGAGAACTCAGCTTATACTGGAAATGTATAGCTTGATGTCGTCATGTGTACTTACCTACAATCTACATACAGGTTGTAACAAGATCCTCAAGAAGCCGTGATCTATTACTGTAACATCAAACTAAGTAACTTTGTGCAAAAAAAAATGCTGGAAAACGACTTTTAGTTTTGGTGTGAACATTCGCTGTTTACGGTAGTGCGCAAAAACACATGCAACCCATTGTGGGTGCATGCGAGGTACAGGGTTTGTGAATGTATTTAAGGTTAAGTTATTACATTGAAAACTTGTTTTCGTAAGAAAAACATCTAACAATTTTGGAACTTTGACCTTCAATATATCCGTAACCAGAAAGTTCCCAGGTGTGGTCCAGTACAAAACAATTATCATAAAAACGGGAAAAACAAGTGACTCTCGGTTTCGTTAAGGCTACTGTTACAACCGTTTGGTTATTTGGTGTGAGTTTGATGACTTCGAATTCCGAATTCTCAGTAGTTACGAATGCGATGAGTACCTACTTAATACTAACAATCGTAATCGTAGTATCGTCATTAGGTTAGTAGGTTATATTTTTTAGATCGATTCTGATTATTTTAATACATAATAATATAGTAATAAACTCGGGCGCGCTGAAAATTGAATTAGTCGCTTTTTAAAGTTTTTCGAAATTCAAAGAAAAAACGGAACCTTATAATCTCACTTTTTAGTCCGTCTGTCACAGAGGTTGTTGTCGAGGTCTATGCAAAAATAAAGAAATTGTTAGCTTGATGAATCAGTTATGATTCAGCAATCTAATAATATTTTGAATTTTTTTTTTCCTTTTTTTTATAACTTTTGTTTTTAATAATCCTGCGCTAGCTCCTAGACTATTCATCAATTTCAATTTAGATGAATGGTTTAGGAGTTAGCGCACGTTTAGTAATTACGCTCAATACAATAAGTAATTTAGTTCGGAATCTTATTTGTGTAAGCCCGGCTTTCTTCATTAGTATGTATGACTAATAACCAATTTAGCATACTTATATTAGTTCTATAATTGGACATAAATAGGCCAAGAATATAGTAATATTTCTACCGCTGTTATTGGAAAAATAATACCTAATGATTAATTCAAGAACAAACAGGACGTCGCTTGTTACAATAATAATAAATTAATTATGGCAATTAAAACGACAATATAAACACTTCTGCTTTATCTCGGAACTGCGTTTTACTATAGTTTAATTAGCATGGTTTATTTCCTACTGGTTATCACTTGCTTGTTATTTACATAGTTGTACAGACGCTAGACGCCAGCAGGTCAACCCTACCCGAAACTGTCAGATTTTCCCAATCAACCTTGAACCTTACGCTTTAGCAATAAAGTCGGAAATCTATTAAAGAAATCTGACAGATTGTAGTAACTTGATGTGCTGGCGTCTGTACAATGTACAGACGCCAGCACATCAAGCTACCCGAAACTGTCACATTTTCCTAATCAACTTTAAACCTTATGCTTTAGCGATAACGTTGAAAATCAAAGAAAAAAAAAGAAAAGAAAGAAGAAAAAAAAGAAGAAAGAAATAAGAAAAAAAAAAAGAAAACGAAATCAAAAAGAAAAAAAAATCAGCTCAGCATCTTTCTTTCAGTATGCAGGATCGTCGAATATAGTTGAAGTTTAGTAAACACCGAAAAAACTATTTTAAGCCGTTTGTTTTCTATTAATAAAATTTAATTTTATTCGAGAACATTCATCAAACGACAATGTAAACACTTCTGCTACATCTCGGAACTGCATTTTACTATAGTTTAATTAGCATGGTTTATTTCCTACTGGTTTGGCTTGTTATTTACATAGTTGTACAATGTACGTACCTACATAATAACATAATAAACTTAAGACCCTTTATTTGTAAACGTTGCAGTTAATAGAAGTTTAAACGCCGAAAATGTATGGCCATTCATTACATAACTTAAAGCAATGTTTATGAATAAACCCGAAAATTAATACTATTATGCCTGTGTCATTGTTGTTGAAACGGTGAAGGAAAACATCGTGAGGAAACCGGCATGTCCTAGAACCAAAAATTCGAAGACATGCCCGCGTGGTGGATTACGGCCCTCACTGAGAGGAGGCCTGTGTCCCAGCAGTGGGAACATTATAGGCTGATTATGGTTGTTGTTGTGTGCTGTTTCGAGTTTTAGGCTGATTATGGTTATGGTAGGCGCTTTACTTTGTGTAAATAATTTCATCACCACTGCTCTCAAAACGGTGCACGGCGAAGGAAAACAGCGTGAGGAAACCGGCATATTATTATCCTAGAACGAAAAATTCGAAGACCCCGCACTGGGCCCGCGTGGTAGATTATAGCCCACCCCCTCTCGAAGAGAGGAAGCCTGTGTCCCAGCAATGGGGACATTATATACTGATTATTATTATGCCTCTGTCATCCGAAAGGGTAGGGAGGTTTGCTCATATGGTGTTAAGAGTAGGGTAAGTCCAGGATAGGTGCCCCACTTTTTGATAGGGAGCCATAACTTATTAATTAAAAATCTATTGGCAATACGTCTTTTGCATATGGTAACTTTGATCTTTAATCTATGATGGTACCCCTTTAGTTTTTATATAAGTTTCATAGATTTTGAAGAAATTGTGTCTTTTTTACCCTCTCAAAAGTAGGATAGATGCCTAACGTGAGGGATAGAAGACTCGTAGTAAAAATGCTTCAAGGGATAGATGCCTAACGTAAAATTCACTGTATAAATGCTTCAATATTAGATCCTAATTTAAATAAAACATACTTATTAGTTTCAATAATCAGTTTGTATTCAGCATTAAACATTAAGCGTATTTAACATTAATTTGTGACATCTTTTATAATTATATGTCTATCTAGACTTATGAACAAAATAAACATTTTTTTATTGGTGAAATAAAAATAATACAGCCTTTTCCAAGCTTTCTTCAGTCCAACTAATGTGACGGGGGACCAACCCCCGGTTTTCTTTTATTTCGAGGCATTTCTTCCACCTGCAATATGAAAACATTTATAGAAATACTTAGGCATCTATCCCGAACAGCAAATGGGGCAACTATACTTTTAGCACAGGATAGATGCCTTTTTTAATTTAAAAAGAGTTAAAAAGAAAACTATAATTTATAGCATTATTTCGTGTACTTTAAACTGTAATATCAGCAAATAAATAAAAAAAAAATAGAATTTTTATCAGAGTGAAAAGATATTCGATAGTAAGTACCTACTTACGATTATAATTTCAACGCTTGTAATGGTCTCGCCGCGGAAGATTTTTACACTCACAGGCAAAACGCATGCGCTTTCGCGTGCGATTGGCGTGGCACTGAGGTCTGTGGGGGGAGCGCTTCCTATTACTTAGTACAATTTTAGCCCACGGCATTTCTAATATACAGTATTCAAAGCCGCGGCACCTATCCCATTGGGGCACCTATCCTGGAATTACCCTATTCTATTCTAGCCATGGTAGGTGGTACCAATTTCGCCAATTCTAAACTCCGGACTGCTAGTAAGCAATTCATGGAAATACCCAGCAAAAAAATATAATAAATTACATAATCAAAGCGATAAAAACCCAAAAAGAAAAAAGGTCACTGTAACAGGTTTTAGTTGATAATACGCAGCAAAAGCAATAATTTATTATCTGTATATTCAAATCTTACTCGAGGAGTACAGTGTCAAATTAAATTAGCTGGGAAAACTTTGCAAACGTGATAAAATAAAAAGATTTGGCCTGAAGTGTTACGGGGTAGATTTAGATTTAATAAAAGTGATTTTTACCAAAGACTGACTTTCTGCCTACCTCGGCACTTCCTTAATTACAACACGAATTGAACGATAACAAGAACAAAGGACAACTAAAACGAACTAAATATGAGGAGAACCTAGGACAATATAATTATGAATGTCAAGATTCGCGAGTTTTATGTGACAGTGACAGCTGTCAAACAGGAAAAGAAAGAGAGGAGAAGGGAGTACAAAGAGTATGAGGTTATGCAATATTTCAATGTGCTTGTGTAATGTGTATAGTGTTTACAATTAGGTTTACTTTATAAAACGGTAACCAATACAGATCTTTTTTCTTAGGGGCAATGACCGCTGGTAGTGTTGTTACTTGAAGTCATCAACATTTCAGCCGAAAGACGTCCACTGCTGGACATAGGCCTCCCCCAAGCACCTCCACTTCGAGCGGTTCTGTTCTTCTCGCATCCAACGGGTTCCTGCGGCCTTCACAAGGTCGTCGGACGACCTTGTGGGAGGCCTTCCAACGCTACGTCTTCCGGTACGCGCTCGCGGTCGCGGTCATTCGTGGATCTTTGACAGTCGTCGTTTGTCAGTCGACTTTCGAGCTTCTGACGACCCCTAACGCACACACACAAAGTAACACTGGGTATTCCCAGTGTTACTTTGTGGAGGTCGGCTGCCTGCCGCTGCATGTAAAATACTGGTACTCAGCTGAGGCCGGTTTGGGGAAGGCTAGGCAGATGATGATGAGTGGTAAATGCTTACGCGAATCCCGCACCCCGGCCATAAGCAGAGGTGGAACACCGCGGTCGTTTTAGCCGTTAAGAGTCCGGCACGCCCCTCTGTCTCCCCCAAGATGGAGGAAGTCCATGTCCATCCAAGTCCATCGCACAAAAAAAAAAAAGATGATAATATTGAATCACAATTGTAATTTTTTGAACATGAAATGGCTTTGACACAGCAAATTGGCGTATTGTGTGTCAATTTGATAAACAATGAATTTCCCTAACTGGACCTTTTTTTACTTACATGTCTAAAAAAGAAGGTAATTTACTGCTACTGTCTAAATTGGTTTCAGATGAGATAAACTGAATTATTCCACACAGAGGACTGATTTCAACAGCACTTAACTGAACCGCACCTGAGCACTTCCACTAATCGCACTGAACCAATTAGCGCCTAACCATGAGAAAACCTCATTCATTATTGTTTTTATACATATTAGACGAATGTAATTAGCTTAATAAGTTATCACACTAATATTATAAAGGCGAAAGTAAATGTGTGTGTGTATTTATATGTTTGTTACTTCTTCAAGCTCAAACGGCTAGACCAATTTTGATAAAATTTTGTATGGAGGTAGCTAACACCCTGGATTAACATATAGGCTTTTATTCCAATATTTCCACGGGATCGACATTTACGCGGGGCGCAGCTAGTAGTAAATAAATTAACTTTACATACTCCTTACTACCACATGACCGTGTTTATCATTTGTAGGCTAGACATGTGTTTAACACGACATTATGTTAGTTTGACATTAGACTGACATAGGACGCATTGTTAGCGCACTGTTGAATTTTCAACGCTCGGCTCAGAACCGAGGCTTGAAAATCCAATGCACGCTTTTATTAGGCGATACATTTAGGTAGGTATCGCGTAATGTTAATAAAAACGGGTAAGTATCAGTTTTTGTGGTAAGATTGCAGAAGCGAACTAAAAAAATGTATTAGATTGCAATTTTTATAGCTTTGTAAACAATGGTTTTATTTTCCAGGTGTAATTGTGACTTTTTACCAATCAAGCCTATAATTATGGATCTATGGCATTCAGCTATGGGGAACAGCATCACACTCTAACAATCAAAAATGCCCCATGGTTTGTACCAAATGAAGCACAACGCCATGATCTGAAAATACCGATAGTCAAAGAGGAAATAAAACGCTATGTCATTGTCATAGGTATAAAGAAAGAATAACTCGCCACCCAAATAACCTGGCAAACCACCATTTGGATAATAAAAAAACTGACCAAAACGCCGCAAAAAACACGTTTGTTGTATGGGAGCCACCTTAAATATTTATTTTATTTTAATTTTATTATTTATTATTAAAGTAAAAATACAACTCAGTATTTTGTGAATATTTCAAGTGCTTGTTGCCATTATTGATATCGAGCAAAAAAGGGCAAAAATATCGCGTTTGTTGTATGTGAGCCCCCCTTAAATATTTATTTTAATTTTATTATTATAGTAAAAATACAACTGAGTATTTTGTGAATATTTCAAGTGCCTGTTGCCATTATTGATATCGAGCAAAAAAGGGCAAAAATATCGCGTTTCTTGTATGTGAGCCCCCCTTAAATATTTTTTTTTATTTTGTTTTTAGTATTTGTTGTTATAACGGCAACAGAAATACAAAATTTGTGAAATTTTCAACTGTCTAGCTATCGCGGTTCTTGAGATACAGCCTGGTGATAGACATACGGACGGACGGACAGACAGCGAAGTATTAGTAATAGGGTCCCGTTTTTACCCTTTGGGTACGGAACCCTAAAAAGGCAGGCTTCGCAAGCTAAAACACAAAATTCCGCTGGGTTTCATTGGACAAACTTAGCTTGATGCTTTAAATACTAGGATGTGTCATACGACGCATACCGAGCAAGACATCTAACACGTCATCAAAATTACTGAATGTCCAAAAAAGACGAAAAAAAAAAGATTGCAATTTTTATTAAAAATCTGTATGAAGAAGGGGAACTCAGAAATATTACCCCAAGTCATAAAACATACTTTGTAGCTTTAAGGATAATATAATTAATTGAACAAGTTTCCTATTCAAACACGAATGAAGATCGTGCAAGGTCAACTGTTATCTGCAACAAAACGACGAAGATCAAAGTTTTGGTTTTATATGATTGTTATTTATAACATGGGATTTGGACTTTACTCTTGGACTTCTAAATCTATTAAACCTTAATGTTTGTTTTTCTGGGGATATCCAAACTTCGTCCAATTACGTACCTTAGTATCGTTTCGCTGTTTTTACTTTTACTCGGACGATATACTATAATTATACTTTTGGGTTTTGGAAATACCGGTTCTTCTACCTCCCAAAATGTTGTATTCGCTGGGTTTATTAATGTATCTGTAGAGGGATCTGTATCCATCATTATCTAGCTAGATTGGAGCAAATCTGGACTAAACATACAAGTTGATCAGCCTATAATGTTCCCACTGCTGGGACACAGGCCTCCTCTCTTCGATTCGAGAGGGAGTGGGCTCGCGAGCCCAGTGCATGTTGGTAGATGTCAAATTCTTCGAATTTTTGGGTCTAGGACATGCCGGTTTCCTCACGATATCTCGATTTCCTTCACCGTTTTACAAGGCGCATACCTAAGCTAATGCGATAACAGCGGGATTGTCCGAAAGGGTTACCGCTGGCCCGGAACATAAAGGGCTAAGGAAGGAACACTGGTGGGTTTTAGTCATTAAGAGTCTGACACTCCCTTCCGCTCCACCCAGAGCGGGAGGGGTCATTTGATGATTTTCCATCCGCAAAAAAAAAAAAAGCTAATGCGATAAGCAGACGTCCTGGTGTTCCTATCAGAGACAAGCTCCCAGCTGTAGCTCATGATCGAAAATTTAAGTGCAGATAATTGCAAATGCCTGGAAATGAATCTCACCAAAACTATGACAACGACTAATAGCTTAAAAATACCAACAAGACTAAATATTAACCACAAGCGTATACCGAAAACTATATCTATCTATGGAAGCAAATTAGTTAAAAAAGAAAGAAAGAAAGAAAAAGTATTTATTGCGACTCGTACAGGAAGATTACAAACTAAACTAAACACAGTAAAATAAAAAAAAAAGAAAGAAAGGTATTATAGAAAGAAACAACGAACTAAAAATATATAGAGAGTATAAAATACATGGAATATGAAATACTGGAGCCTGAATTAAATATTCAAAAGTAATATACCAATAGCTATAAAACAAAAATAATGAATTCAAGTCTATTACTGTGCTTGACATAATAGTATGGCTGCCAAACATGGTTTACCGCCAAAGCTTAAAATAAAATTAATACCCAACGAGCTTTATAGCGTAGTATGCCCAATGTAAATAAAATGAATAAAATACTACACTAAAATAAGAAAATAACTAGAGAGGAGAATAACAGAGCACGTAGGAGATGGCGGGACGAGCTGGATAGGTTCCATCAAAACTGAAAAGAGGATGCGCGGGCTCGCGAACGATGGAAGAAGTGGAGGGAGGCCTTTGCCCAGGAGTGGGACAGCGACGGCTAAAAAAAAACTAGAGAGGGAGTGGAGCGCCTGTCTGGGTTTGAACCTACGACCATTACATATATTTTCGAAAAGCTAAGAATAGAGTTCAGGCCTTTCGAAAAAACCTTTTTAAAACCTCAATGAAACACACTCAATGAATAAAGCATAAATAGTAATTTGCACAATTACATAAAGCCAAACTAAATAAAAGTTTTCGAAAGTGTATCAACATTTAAAACAAAACACAATCAGTTTGTCAGTGTCATATCTCGTTATTTCGATCGATATTTCAAAAGGAAATCGTTCTTATTCCCTGCAATATAAATCTTTCTGCGCGTGACTGTAAATAAGTAACGTATAAAGCCTTTTCTTTCTACTATACAACCTTTTCCGTACATCATAAATTTCCTGTTAAAGCCACCTGGCTCTTTGCCATCGCCATGGTCCAGTTTCGAACTACGCCTGTTACAACGTTCACTTTGTCTTGATTCTGACACCTATTGAATTTATCGAATGTCTTGTTACACTTTTGATTGTGGAAGCTATTGACATAAGAGATATGCTTTTTCTTTTATAAGTCGCAGACTAATTGAAAAATCGTTTTCTGGAAACTGCGAAAGATCACACTAATATTTTTTTTTATTTATTTATGCTTTTACGCATGGCGTATGCCAGTCCCATCGTATCCTAAACAATTGTACTTTCACAGGACGTGGGCCATGAATTAGAACAAACCCTTCGCATCGTCGCCATTTGGTTGGGATAGAATTGTATGGAACATCAGTTCTGTTTTTTCAAATTCAGGGACCTTACTAAATTATTTCTACTGGACTCATATTGGACACATTCCATCACACTAATATTATAAAGGCGAAAGTTTGTTAGTGTGCTTGTATGTTTGTTACTTCTTCACGCACAAACAGCTAAACGGATTTGGATGAAATTTTGCATACAGATAGTTTATAACCAGGATTAACACATAGGATACTTTTTATCCCGATATTCCCAAGGGATCCAAACTTATGCGCAGCTAGTTTTTCTAATAAAACGTTCTAATATCATTCAATATTTACGTGCAAAAAAACTGGTCTGTTTGGGACGATTGGAAATTTTATTGCTGATTGGATGAAAAGTCTGTTCTTAGTTGACTGGCCAATTCTTCCCTTGCGGTGGTAGGCCCGCCTGGTTTGCGACCACCCTCCCACCGGAGTCCGGCGTCAAGCAGCCTGCTGTTCGTCGATGCGTGGGAGTTCCAGTGCCTTAGGCATCTTCCGGGCACGCTCGTTCCATCATAGACCTCATCCATCGCTTTCCATCATTCGTGATCGAGGTCAAGAGTGGGCCCATTCAACAATAAAGAATACCTACTTCTATTTTACTTCGAAAAGGTCTGGTGCATAATCTAAACCTTTCTGAACTAAGTATAACTTTCTATATATCCAAAATCAACTACTTACCTATGTTTTGCGTCATTGGGTTTGACTGAAGTAGAGATTATTTATTTTCTTATAAAAGTGTTCCTTAGTAGGTTATTTAAGTCATTTATCATCATTAGAAATTGTCTCATAAACCTACTTTAATACTTTTTCGGAAAGATAAAGTTTGTAATTTTTTGCTAAAGTTTGCCTTTGCGTGCGCTACTTAAAATCCAGCCATAAAATTAATGATTGTGCTCCCTAAGCCATCTTAGGCCCTTTGTATACACATTTTTTTGCCGTAAAAAACTACGGCTTTTTCGCCGTGTGTAGGCACGGTCGTTAATGTTGAATGGATGACTATGGAAGTTTGTTGGCAATACGGCTACTACGCCACGGTAAGGGAACCATACCGTGCATTAATGGCCTTATACCGGGCAAATCCTGAAAGACAGGTTTTCCAGAAACCTAGATCAGGCAGGTCGACATTACAGTTAGAATATTTAACTTTCCTCGATTGTAATTAATGTAAATCATATTTTTACTTTATTTTATACTTGAATAAAAAATATTTTATTTTATTTATTTATACATTAAAAAACCCACGCCTTTAAATGACAGGACTACGCCTACGGTACCTACACCAAAAGGTCTAATTTGAAAACTCATTTTCTTTCGACAACTCCTCAAAATAGTTTGCTACCTACCAAGTACCAACTACGCAAAAAAAACGACGGTGCTGAAATCATAGCCTAAGTCTTTCTTTGACGGAAAATCAACAAAGGTCTAAAGGAATAGGTTGGTCGCCTTTACGTCGTGGGTTTAAGAGCACGTCAAATCGTTTTGCCCGCAAAGTACCTACTCAAATAAAGAGGGTGCCAAGGGTCAGCGTGTAAAAGATCTTTTTATTTTCTGTTTGGCGACGATCTTAAAAGTTTGTAAAGCAAGTAAAAGAAAAAGATCAGAGAGAGGGATGACAGGGGGGTATTGATGAACAAACCGTTTATTTTTGCATTCAGCCATTTTTCCATTTTTCAACTGCAACGGTTAATGAGAATAATACTTATGAGAACAAAGGATTAAAACTGTATAATTAGGAGTAAGGTAAAGTAAATAGCAGGGAGCAGTGGTGGCTAAGTGGTAACGGCCGCGACTTACGGGTAGGTCGTAGGTTCGCACCCAGACAGGCGCTTTACTTTACTTTAATTTACACAAAGTAAATTATTTCATCACTACTGCTCTCAAAACGGTGAAGGAAAACATCGTGAGGAAACCGACATGTCCTAGAACCAAAAATTCGAAGACATGTGACATCTGCCAACCCGCACTGGGCTCGCGTGGTGGATTATGGCCCACTCCCTCTCACCAAGAATGGGGCCTGTGTCCCAGCAGTGGAAACATTACAGACTGATTATGTAAGTAAAGTAAATTAATAGCAGTGGTGGCTCAGTGGTAACGGCTGTGACTTACGAGTTGTCGTAAGTTCGATCCCACGCAGAGGCCCTAATCCACTATGACCACTTAACAATTCCTTACTTCGGAACCACGTCACATCCTTAGCTATTCCCGCCAACATCGCGTTCATTTTGCGTGGTTTCATTCATTGTGACATAGAGAATAAGGCCCCAGGCACTTTGTGTAAATGATTTCATCACGACTACTCTCAAAACGGTGAAGGTAAACGTCTTGAGGAAACCGGCATGTCCTAGAACCAAAAATTCGAAGACATGTGACATCTACCAATCCGCACTGGACCACTACTCTCACAGAAAGAGGAGGCCTATGTCCCAGCAGTAAGAACATTATGGGCTGATTATAGGGGTACCTAGCGCCTACGAATTTCCTATTCCATAAACATTCCTGTAAAAATCTCACCGTGAAAACTTAGGTGAAGTGAGTGTGGAGTGAGCTGTCAATAGTGTCAATTCCTAGCAAAAACAAACTCACTTCACCTTCGTTTTCACGAAGAGATTTTTTCAGAATCGACCGGCAGGTTCCGGCGCGGTAAACGAGACACAATAGAAGTTTTATTATTATGACGGCTATAGCCGTATTATTTTTCATCATCATTTCAGCCGAAACACGTCCACAGCTGGACGTAGGCCATACACAAACACAGAAATCACACGACTCTCAAAATAGGACAATATTACTTAAGGAAATATTGAGACCACTTGACGTACCACTTAACCTTTAGCAAAAGAAAAACAATAGGTACAGGATAATGAAAACAATAATATTATTGTTATCAATACGTAGAATCCAAAAATAATTGCTTGAGGTGGGAAAATCCACTTTTGAAAACAACATCGACATAAAATTTGTGTCGTTTCGATTCGGACCCAGTTCGCGATAACTATAGTAGGTAATGTATGTTGTATATCGGCTAAGGGGATTCCTTGTTCTTCCTTAAACTTGATATTTTGTGTACTCGTGTGGCATACTAATGATATGCGAGACGTTGCGTGAGGTTGCTGCGCCGTCCCCCCCGGTGGGTTCCCGCATTGTCGAGGCGGGGGGCTCAGTAGCCGTGGCTGTGACACCCACGGTGAAGCGAAGAGGAACCTGAGGAGGGGCCGCTCGTCAGGGCTTTTGCCGACAAGCCGACGACGTAGCGGTCAACAAGTAGGTTGCGGTGCCGCTTCGGCGACATCGCAACTGAGGCGGGCCGCGATGTCGTATAGGAGGCATCGCGGCTGAGGGTTGGAGGCCGCGGCGGGAGAGGAGTGCCGGTATTGCGGTGCGCCGTTCTCCCTACCTTCCGCGGCCTTGACGTGGTCGCCACAGTCTGATGGCGGACGCGGTGGGGCCGCAGAGGAGGAGGAGTGTTGGTATGATGTTGGCCGCTCTCCCTATCCTCTGCGGCCGAAAATTGGCAGGCGGCGGGGCCAATGATCTGACCCGTCGAAGGGGGACCAAGGGTGCCCAGACACGGGGTCGTCTGGAGCCCATGTGCTGGTTTCGTCCCTGGGGTGGTCACGGCGTGCTATGTGTTCTGGTGCGCCGGTGATGGGGAGTACTCACCAGAGGAGGGTCTGGTGACGGACGGCCGTGACGGGTTCACGGATGAGTGCGTTCGCGTGCCCGTGTTCCCGCCGTAAGCGGCAGAGGAGGACACCGTGGAGTTTTAGTGGGTTAGAGTCCCACATAACTGCACTATCTCCCCGTGGTAGTGCAGAATGCATGAGCATTTCTCCACGTTAAAAAAAAAAAAAGGTTGCTGCGCGGTGAGGGAGGGGTGATAGTTGTTACAAGTTGACGAATCACTGAGCTGTTGCATCATGTCACCACACCCCTCCCGCACCGCGCTGCTACCTCAGGCAACGTCTCAGTTAAGCGGTCCGCCGGGTCCGCCTGTAGTTGTATGAGGAACGGGAAAAATATTCTACCATTACGTATTTCTTGCGATTATAAATTTGACAAAAAAAAAACGAATAAAATAACTAATACCAATAATACCACTTGTAACTGCCCCGTTGGTCTCGTAGTTGCAAGCGCGAATGCTGAACGTGGGTTCGATTCCCGGGTCAGTTAAATGTTATTGGGTTTTCCATTAGGAATTTCTTAGTAACAGTCCGGAGTTTGGAAGTTGGCGGTTTAATACCCCCGTGCATCGGAAAGCACGTAAAGCCGTTGGTCCTGCGCCTGATCTCTCCCCGGTCGTGTTGGATTGCCGTCCCATCGGACTATGAGAGTAAAGGAACAGAGAGTGCACCTGTGTTTGTGCACACACTTGTGCACTATAATATTTTCTGCGTACCTGGCTAATCTCCGTTGAGATTGGCCACCGTGACCAAAATCGGTCGGGAGGCTATTATTTTTTATTATTATTATTACTACTAGGTACTTACTATTATTAATTAATTACTGCCGACAAACATTCCTGCAGTTTGGCAGAAGATTTGTGTATTACATATATGTAACTTTTGTTGAAATAAATAAATTAAAAAAAAAACCTAATTAATAAATAAATAATGAATAAAAGTAACCACGATAATAGAATGCAAATTTTTGCAGATTTTAGATAAATATTAAAATAATGTTAAGATAATGAAAGCAGGCGATTTAAAACACAAAATAGTCTTGTTTTAAACTATTCTGAGCATAATCAAATTGCAATTTAAAGTTAATAATCAACAGTTCAAGTCAAGAATTTTGAGAAACGTTGGGTTTGATATAATTCACTGCATCAAGAAGTAGGTATGTTGAATTCGCAATTCTCATGTCCTTGAAATTTTTCAAATAATTTTCTTGAAAATTCTGAGGATGCTATGTTCACATGTTCGAGTCCTGGCATTCGATTCTGCAGTATTTTTAAAGAGTTTAAGTATTTCAACATTCAAAATTACAATATGGAGGTATCGTAAGTCCCAAACTTGGCACAGCCTGTATCTTGGGCATCATTAAAAAAGGTACAACATTTTAGTAATTTGAAACAAAATAAGTAAAATTAACGTTACAATTGGCTACAGTTAAGCTAGTTAGCCTCATCGACGCTACAAAACGAAATATACAAATTAACTAGTTAAGGGAAAAGGGTTGTTGAACAACAAAGCCGACCCGAACCAATTACTACACATATTCGGCTTTCATTCAGCTTATACCGATCGGCAAACTTCGTTTGGCATCTACCATCGCTTCGCCCGTTCTCTTTTTTATTCGGATTATCAGATCTGTTTTGTTGTTTTATTCGAGTTAACTTACCTACATATTTTTATGTAGTACTACGCACGTGTTTCTGTGACAATAAACCTCTCTTCTTTTCTTTAATCATGTTAGGGTCAATTTGAGCTATGCCGCCGGTCGGTTTTTTCCAGAACATATTACTTTCAATTTTGCCGTTCGGCTGTGCCGAATCAGACCGACCCGAACATGTGTTTAGCACCCCTTGGTCAAAGCGGATCTAGTCACAAGATTGAGAAGGTACCTACTTAAATAAAGATTAAATAAAAATAAAGAGAAAAAAAGAAAATAAAGATTCGACTTTACACACATCTTTAGCAGAAAACATCGACTACTAGCCGTGCCTTCAAGTCGGACTGTGGCCCGTATTGCGTCTCCCGTACCGCGCGTATTGACCGCACTAAATAAGCTCGTGGAGGCCAACCCGGACTGCGATCTGTTCGCTAATAAATTCGCCAATTTAATACATTTTTCTGAGAATAACAGTATTTAATTGTTGTTATTATTTATGTTTTATGTTAGTACTTATTATAGGTATATACTTTGATTTATGTAATTGGTTTCGTAAGCCGTGTAAATCAAATGAATAACACAAGTTCAATGAAGACGACCTTGCACTTAGCGTGGAGCGATATATCTATACACGATCAGACAAAATGCATGCAAAGGCTGGTCGTAAAACGTCCTTCAGTTCGACTATTATTGCCCTCAGTAGTATGGCTATGAGAGCAGCGGGTTCCTAACATATTTTAAGTTAAAGTGGATTTTCGTATCTGTCTGTGTGACCGCGTCGTTCTTCTAAACTTCGCAAAGGATTTTCATGCGGTTTTCACCATCCTTTAGGTAATACATTAATATTTAACTTACATATATTTTTTTTATTATTTTTTTTTTTTTCATTGCTCGCAGAACAGATCGCCGATGGGGCCGAAAGGTTCTGGAGTGGCGACCACGTACCGGAACCCGTTGGATGCGAGAAGCAAAGAACCGGTCGAAGTGGAAGTGCTTGGGGGAGGCCTATGTCCAGCAGTGGACGTCTTTTGGCTGAAATGATGATGATGATGATATTATTTATAATAATGAAATCTCGTTGTTTTGTCAAGGCGTAAGAACCGTGCGAAGGGGTGAGTCGCTGGTGAAAAATAAAACAGCGATAATGGCTAGTATCGTTAAATCACACAGCAGAATTTTTATCTGACGTAGCGACACGTCGTGCTTTACTTATTCAAAAGTAAAGCGCATGTCGCTTTTTTTTAGTTTTTGTTCGGTGTCAAAAAACGCGTTTTTGGTCGGTGTCAAAAAACGAAAATGCAGAACCAAAGACACCGACTTCCGAAATTAAAGTTATTTCTCATTTTGTAGTGTTTATTTTTGGAAGTCGGTTGTTTTTTTTTGTAATAAAGTTTTTATAGATTAAATATGCTGGTTTTCCTTCCAAACCTCGGGATGTCGTATGTGATGTCTGACCATGGTGACCCTGCAAACCTTATGAGGTCCTCACACCACCTTCACCATGGTCTACCTCTGCGGCGATGTCTTCCCTCAGGCGTCCAGTGAGTGACGATCGTTTCCCATTTTCCGGATGAATTCGTCACGCCACGTGATTATGCTAAAGATTATATTTATATTTCAACAAAAAAATATAGAAAAAAGGTTCGTTTCTCGTGGATTTAAAAGCCCCGTTGTGACGGATAGTTCAGCACCCCGATATTAAGCGGATATTGCATGCGGTTACAGCATTCGAATCCGACTAGTGACCACAACACGTGACTTATTGCGCTAGATCACTCCGTGGCTGACTATACCAGGCCTGCCTGTTTGTGGTCGCAGGTAAACATAGCGATGGACAGTGAAATTGATGATTAATTATAATTTTAGAACTAATGTGGTTGTTAATCACGTGCTGTGGTTTTAGGTAGGAGTAGGATTATACACGAATATTAATCCTAGATTTCTAGAATTCGTGTTAATGTTCTTCGGGTTTCTCGCATGCAATTGTTATTTTTCTTCTTTTGTAGCAACGCCATACGATGCAAATTGAAGGTCTCGGGGAATAACTATTTTCGTTCCGTTGTAAATAATTATTACTGAAACCGTCATAATAGGTTACGTCCACACAGTGCAATTATTCACGTTTATCGGATACGATATTCTGTCGTATACAGTAGTGACAGCCACTTTTGTATTAAAACGGAAATAAAGGTAATACGATAAAATCACGTCACCGGGACGTCATCGTCACCGAGAAAGAAGATTATTGGAACCAAACGTGACGTCCCGGTGACGGCGATCATTTGTACACCGCGACCGAACACGGTGGTTCATTATGTTATGATAGACATAACAAAAGGCGGGCGAACGGCAGTATGTGGCCAAGACCAAACTTGTTTTGAATTAACGGCACATCGGCCCGTCACAATCATGGACTGAGTTCTACCAGTCACACCGAACTCCTCGAAACTTCGGCAGCCGTGGACGTGCAGTGGACACGCAGCCATAGTAAAAGTATGTATCGCTATTTCAGCACCACCATCTCGTTCTCGGTGACGTTCCGGTGACGGCTGCAGTGGACCAACGCACTAACGATTGTTATAGTGTACGGTACACGGTTAAGCAGTAGCGCCTGTGTCCAGCAGTGGCAACGTTTTTATTGTTTAGTCCACATGGACAAATTACTGGCTTAGTTAAGGCTCCTACAAACAGGCGCGACACGCGATAAAATCGCGCGCAACATAAAGGCACCGCAAGTCGTGCAACGAGCGGCGCCTTTGTGTCGCGCGCGATTATATCGCGAGTCGCGCCTGTTTGTAGGAGCCTTTACGCAAAAATATTGTACCGAATGGTCACCATGTGGATAGCTGTGTCGTATTCCAGAAATCAGTATACTTACGTGATCGTACCGAATAGTCTACGTGTGAACGGAGCCATTCGATTACTGCGTAGTGAATCATTATATCGGATATTTCCATGAAGTAGTACTTACTTCCATTTCTTGGTTTAAATTATTGTCCTAATTTCCTTTATGTTCTCAAATTTAGTGCCCATGAAAATGTACAATAACGTTTACGCGCAAATCCTTTGGTGTTATCGTAAAATATACCTGACTAATAAAGTTTATTTACTCTATAACAACCGTGTTATAAATCTTGCCTCAAACGATGTTCCAAAGACAGGTTATTTATTCGCAAACTCGAAGGCCTTTGATGGGAAATATAATTTTGATAGTGTGGTTCCGATCTCGGCTAACGATGCGATGCGATGAAATGATAGAGGTAGATTTACTTACCCAACATTCGCTCTTCAAAACCGACACAACATTGTCATATTAGATGACACCACGTGGAAGTAGGACGACATGTCGTAATTATCGGGAGTGAAAAAGAGACAAGACGATACTTTACAATTATTAAAAAACCATTGTGTCTCGCGTGGATCCACGCTCATCATACGATAAACGTTGTATCAATCACTGCGTCGTTGGTCTAGTGATTCCACTGCCGAACATGAGGTATTTGGTTCGATTCCTAGGTCAGGCAAAGTGTTATTGGGTTTTTCCATGACTTTTTTTTTATTGCTGAATGGGGATGGGAGGCTCTCTTGACCTCGATCACGCCTGATGAAAAGCGATTGATGAGATCTATCATGGAACGAGCGTGCCTAGAAGACGCCTAAGGCACCGGAACTCCCACGCATCGACGAAACACAGCAGGCTGCTTGACGCCGGACTCCGGTGGGAGGGTGGTCACAAACCAGGCGGACGTTAGCCCTACCACCGCAAGGGAAGAATTGGCCAGTCAAATAAGGCGTCGGGTGTGACTGTCCAGGATGCGTCGAGCGCTCGGTTTAGTTGAGTAACTGGTGGAACAAACTGCGCTACACGAGGAGGATTCTTCATGCATCCCAAAAACGGCAGCATCCCGTAGTTTGAATTTGTATCCAGACGAGGGCAATAGAATCACCCCTTATTTTATGGGTATTTATTATAAACTAAGACTGTCTATGGAGTTTCTTGCCCGTTCTTCTCCATAGGTACTTACGCTATGGAATGGGCAACTAGCTTCATATTTTCTGACTGACCGACTTCTTGACAATTCAAAAGTGCCTGTAAATGGTTTAATTTAAATAAATGCTTTGAGTTTGAGTTTGAACTGGTGAAATATGGGTAGTATAGGAACACCTCTACCTAACACTACATTAAAACAGGCGTGATGTTATGACACGTCATAAAATATCAATCACTGTCATTTTCTTCTCGGACGAGACAAAATACACGATGTTATTTTAACCAATTTCAGTCAGCATACATCAAGTTTCATTAGATTAATTATAATGCGGTCTGCGCTGAGAGACATTAATTACTTTTGGGCCTACGGGTCGCGAGTCATGTGACAAGCACATTTAAATTCACGACCGACATGATATAACAAAGTTTGTGAATTTTAAAATTGATCATTATTTTGTTCACATCTGATGCGCCTTTATTTTTGCAAGTACCTAATAATAATATGTACAGACGCCAGCTTATCAAGCCCGAAACTATCAAATTTTCCCAATCAACTTTAAACCTTAGAAGTCTTACCTTAAAAATCTTAGAAGTCAATTTTAACCTACTTCTAATTATAGTATCGAAATGAAACTTTGTATGTATATGTAGTTTGGATGACAAAACTATAATTTGGAATCTTGAAACTGATCTGATGATGAAGCCAGGAGGTGGATAATGGAATTCTTCAGTGGCTACTAGTAAACCCCTCCAGTTTGGGCTCATAATATGATTTGTATTGACGATTCCAATAGATAAGCGTGTTTATTAGTTTTTTTATACTATGTGCAGACGCCAGCACATCAAGCTACTACAATATGTCAAATTTCTTTAATAGATTTTCAACTTTATCGTTAAAACATAAGGTTCTAAGTTGATTGGGAAAATTTGACAGTTTCGGGTAGCTTGATGTGCTGGCGTCTGTACATTTACATAACATCAAGCCTGCAATCCCTGGAAGGTTATGCAGAGTTGTACCTATAGGTACCCACATTTCGCTATTTAAGTTTTCTTACGATTTTGTAAACATTTTAAGTTTCTATCAAACCCAATGGTGAATAGACATATCATGGGTACCTATACACCGTGTTCTGGACGATATACCTACATAAACTTCGTCCAGATGTTCAGATCATGGAAATAAGCATTTTTCATTACCCATTAACCGGTAAAGCTCCGCGCGTGACCTATGGGTCACGAAACAATAGAAAATCAATTGTGTCTCATTAGCAGAGCTTAATGAGTTAATGAATTCTTATTTTTTTTTTTTTGGTAATTTTCATACAAACTAAATACCTACCTTGACGTAAATCACCCGTCGAATTGGCAATGTCAATCGTATTTTCATTCATAAGATTTGGCGGGCTGAAACTTGTCAAAACTAAGTTGAGACCCTTTCTTACTGCATAGCTCACTAATTAAATTTCATTAAATGAAATTACAAATATCTTTGTAACGAAGCCTTTTTCCTTTGTCGGATTTGATTTGTAAAAGCTATAGAAAGTTTGCCAAAGTTTATGAATATCGTGAAGAACACTGTGTATATATCTAGTCTTTCTTTTATTTTACCCTACCTACGCAGAAAGTTACGGCTGCGACTTACGAGTTGTGGCGTTTACTATGTGTAAGCGATTTCATCACGGCTGCTCTCAAAACGGTGAAGGAAAATATCTTGAGGAAACCGGCATGTAATAGAACTATTCTAAAACATGTGACATTCGCTATCCCGCACTAGGCCCGCGTGGTGGAATACGGCCCACTCCCTCTCACCGAGAGGAGGCCTGTCCCAGCAGTGGGAACATCATAGGCTGATTATGCTAACTGTTACAATTATGTTCTACCCTATTTATAGATAGCGCCATCCACGAACACGCGCTCCACTCTTCTTCCTAATCGCTTACAGTAAAAGTGTGCAACATTCCGCTAGTGTTTTAGTTTTGTCGATACACAGTAATTACTTATTAGTGGGTAATTAGTGTGTATAAAAAAACTAAAACACTAGTGATTATTAAGAAGAGTGGGGCGCATTTTCGTGGATTGCGCTATCTGTATACTTTTAAGTAAAAGTTCTCACAGCAAGCTTGGCTTTTCACTTCATCTGTGCTAGAAAAAAAATATGCTCCGTTCACTACCCAATTTTAACTTACCAACAATGCTAATCAAAGTAACATTGAATTAAATTCTATGTGGCACGGAATCAGAATGGAACTACGAGTAATCTTGAACTGTAATATTACGAGCAAGTTGCTACCCGATTCTAACTTCGAACATTTGAATGTTACGAACGATTGACTGTGGGGTTCGTATTGGTACTATCTGTTCCAAAATTATCTAATGAAAGTGTAAACAAAGTCTGTTCATGTTAAATTCTTGCGCTATGACTCATTAAAGGAAATAAGTAACACATTCATCTGTATTTAGAAGGTTTCAACTTTATAAATCTCACCACGTTTTCCAAAGAAAGAAAGTATTTTTTAAATCACATTACCTATTAAATTGTAAGTAATTGAAAAATCCTTGACGCAAAGGTTATGAAATTAATCTCAATTATAATATCGAATAAAAGATATCTATATATTATATTAAGGTGATTTAAAATTAAAATATCAGGTTTAAGTATCAAATCTAAGCATTCAATTTGTAAGTCTTGTGGCACCCACAGGTTAATTTTCTGATGTATTTGTTTACATTTTAATCAAGTACTTTTAGAACAGACTATAGGTACACTGGTACATATTACATACACTATAGTTTTCAGTGTCAATTGTCGTACATAAAGAAAAAAAATAAGATGATGCTTTTTGCTGGATGATCAGCATTGTTATTCTGCAAGTGCACATCGAATACGTCATTCATGGTTCGGCTTTATTACTATAACGGTGACTAGTACTGTTTAATATTACCGATAGGTAACGGTAGGTAACTACGGCAAAAAACTGTCACGGCTGAACAAAAACATATTGGTGTAAAATGAATTAGACCTTTTTCGCCTTGCTACCAAAGCTGTAACGGCTAATTAGTCGATTTGCTCGCCCAAAACGGGCGAATCATCACTTTTAAATAATATAATTTTTACTATAGGCGACTCGCACGAAGTTAATTTATTTGTGGGCGAGTCGATAACTCCAGAAATATGTTAATAGGCAATTGATTTTGATTGATTAAAAATTCAAAATGTGCTAATTCGTGTTAGTCATGTTTAGACTAAGTACAGACGCCAGCACATCAAGCTACCCGAAAAAACTTATCACTTCTGCGCGCTAGGCTAGGGAAGAACCCTAACGCGCAGAAGACAAGTGATAAAAGTAAAATTTTCTATTATATTCCTATACTTTATTGCATAAAATTCAAAATATGCCAATTCGTGCGAGTCATCTATAGAAAAAACAATATTATTTAAAAGTTGCGATTCGCACTTTTCGGGCGAGTAAACTGGTGCGAATGGACCAATAAGCCGCTGTAATGGTACAGTAAAGCCAATTCTCATTATTTTATGTCGTCTCGTTTTATTATACCGGCTGAGTAACATCAATACAAGTTTGTAATTCAATTATTCTGGATTAAATTGGATTCTATTGTATACATCGCGTCTTCAGGACTGAAATTAAACTATGTTTCAGCGCTAATTCACTAAAGTTTTGAATGGGTTAATTTACTGGCTGTTTGTATTTGCAGAAACTGAGCTTTCTACTTCTTAAGAGCAAAGAAACCAATACCTATACAAGGAGGACAGGAACTCATTATAAATTCGGAGTAAAGTTACACTAGAGCAAAAGTTCAGAGACCCAGTGGTAACGGCCGCAGCATACGAGTTGTAGGTCGTAGGTTCGAACTCTGACAGGCGTATTACTTTGTGTAAATTATTTCATCACCACTGCTCTCAAAACGGCGAAGGAAAACATCGTGAGGAAACCGACATGTCCTAGAACCAAAAATTCTAAGACACACACACACATACAGGGATTCATACAGGGTGTCCCAGAAGTCGACGTCAAGCCGGAATCGAGTAACAGGTCAAGTAATAAATAATAAAAAAAATCACAAAATATAAAAAAAAACATAAAGCAACGCCGCGCGCCGCCATCTTATTTTGTCAATACGCAATGACAGTTGAATATATATTAAAAGGTGACCTATATGAAACAGATTAGGTACCGCAAAATATTGAATTTATACTTAACTAGCTGTTCCCCGCGGTGTCACACGCTGCGCGGCTCCTAAGGGTCGTAGCGTGATGTTATATAGCCTATAGCCTTCCTCGATAAATGGACTACCCAACACTAAAAGAATCATTCAAATCGGACCAGTAGTTCCAGAGATTAGCGCGTTCAAACAAACAAACTCTGCAGCTTTATAATATTAGTATAGATAATCAATTAGTGAAAGCAGGTGTGTAAATTATAACGTAATCGAAAACACGTCTGATGGTTCCAGACCAGACGTGTTTTCGATGTCAATTTAAAATACCATTAGGTAAAGGGTTTGTATATAAATTATAATGATGTTGTAAATTGGTTTTTGTTCCATGTGTGTGTCTTTATTAATCTTTGTTTAAATTGCTGCGCAGAAAGGTCTAAAGTATTTGTTTTAATTCCCCCAGGACATCACCAAAGGCTGAAAGGTGAATTGGTGTTTATTTTTAAACCCAGGTTGCAGTACTTTTTAACTTTTATAAACCTCTGTAAATCTATTTTGCGCAAATATATTTTAGGAAAATTGAACATATTGTCAAGCGCTGTGTAAATATAGAAACGTGAATTAAGTAAAATGATTGGTTCGATAAAAAAAAATCATAAAGATGACACTAAATCGCTATTTAAAACGTGTACCTTGAAGAGATTCCATCGTTAAACCATGTAAAAGTTATACTAAAAGGTAAGCCTTATTATTTTTAGGGCTTGGTGAGAACACATTTTATAATTTCCTTAGGTATAGTTTTTTTCTATGAAACAAATATACACAAAATCTAGCAATTCAAGAGCTCCCATCGGTCGGCCAGTGCCTGCGAGAGAGAAATGCCCCGATACGTATTATACGGGGAGTGAGGAAACGTTATCATAGCTAAGAGCGCACTACAAGAGGGCCTTCATCATTTCAGCCGAAAGACGTCCACTGCTGGACATAGGCCATAGGCAAGAGGGCCTTAACCGACTTTAAAAAGGAGGAGGTATATTACGCTGTCTCCGGCAATTGTGGGTCGATTTCGAGAATTATTTTTTTAATTAATAGGGTATACCTCAGAAGTGATCGATTTCTTTCTGTGTAAATTAGTGAACATTTTTAATTTGCATCTGAGTAGGATATTCCTTTTTTAGCATTAGCTGGATAATTAGAAGCTAATTCTTGGGTAGTAAATAAAAAAATAGAAACAATTTTGTATAGACGCCTATTTATTTCAAAATAATATTATACATAGTTGGATACTATCGGGTAGTTAGAACATCTTTTTTCACTTATATCTTAAAATTGGTACAAATCTTTGGAATATATCTTACTTTATACAAAAAGCGATCTAACATTATTATTATTTACATTTCACATTTATTTTACAACAAATTATTCTATCATTTAACGAAAATAAATAAATATGTTCTTTGGTCTTTTAAAACCTAATATCGTATAATTTACAAATGAAATGTTTTTTTTTTATATTATACTTAAACCTACCTATATTTTTATAATAAACATTCATTGCACTGTTGCGAGCATAGATTTTGTGTGAGAAATTAAT